>CM065747.1:37504501-37519501 GCA_033310375.1 Conus canariensis | reverse complement strand
ACACACGGCGAAATCAGTACCCTGCGTGACAGACACACAGACATAAACGCACGGCGAAAACAATTTCGTGAAAATGACACGGCGAAATGGTTGATAATGTACTTGATCAGTGAGACAGACAATCAATGTTGCTGCCAAATGACTGTAATAATCAGGCTGGGGGAGGGGGGGGGGGGAGGGGGATGGACAGAGGCTCATGCTGTGAGTTGTAATCACTGTCGTAAACATCGTTTTTATGTCTGCAGTAGATCTCAATTCAACCAGGGAATTGGACAGTCGATCGCGACTGGATTGTTTTTCTTCTATCTGTTTTTGGAAAGAAGAAAAATCGCCCGCAAAATTACATTTAGAACGGATTTCTCTGCAAGATTATTGTCGTTTCTGCCCGTATCTGGTAGATCTCTTGGAACTGCCAATATGAGGTTTTCGTCGTCCGTCACACCGCCCCCTCCCCTCCCCTCCCCTCCCCTCCCCTCCTCCCACTTCCTCTTTCCTCTCCACAATGCAGCCTACAACTTCAGAGCGTTAGAGACGTGCACGCTGACTGTTTTGAGCCTGTCGTTCAGAATGAGTGACAGCAATAGAGGCCAACCACAGCATAGCTCAGCTTCACACAGAGGACAGCCCTGTTGTTTAGCCTGAGTGACAGCAATGGAAGCCAACCACAGGACAGCTTCACACAGAGGACAGCCCTGTCGTTCAGCCTGAGTGACAGCAATGGAAGCCAACCACAGGACAGCACAGCTTCACACAGAGGACAGCCCTGTCGTTCAGCCTGAGTGACAGCAATGGAAGCCAACCACAGGACAGCTTCACACAGAGGACAGCCCTGTTGTTCAGCCTGAGTGACAGCAATGGAAGCCAACCACAGCACAGCTTCACACAGAGGACATCCCTGTTGTTCAGCCTGAGTGACAGCAATGTAGGCCAACCACAGCTCAGCTTCACACAGAGGACAGCCCTGTTGTTCAGCCTGAGTGACAGCAATGGAAGCCAACCACAGCACAGCTTCACACAGAGGACATCCCTGTTGTTCAGGCTGAGTGACAGCAATGGAAGCCAACCACAGCACAGCTTCACACAGAGGACAGCCCTGTTGTTCAGCCTGAGTGACAGCAATGGACGCCAACCACAGCACAGCTCAGCTTCAGGCAGAGGACAGCCCTGTGGAGGCAGCCTGGGCCATCATCTACTGCCCTGCCACAAAGGACGTGACAGCAGTGCTGACAGATCACCATCTGCTCCATAAAGGACGTGACGGCAGTGCTGACAGATCACCATCTGCTCCACAAAGGACGTGATGGCAGTGCTGACAGATCACCATCTGCTCCACAAAGGACGTGACGGCAGTGCTGACAGATCACCATCTGCTCCACAAAGGACGTGATGGCAGTGATGACAGATCACCATCTGCTCCACAAAGGACATGACGGCAGTGATGACAGATCACCATCTGCTCCATAAAGGACGTGACGGCACTGATGACAGATCACCATCTGCTCCACAAGGGACGTGACGGCAGTGGTGACAGATCACCATCTGCTCCATAAAGGACGTGACGGCAGTGATGACAGATCACCATCTGCTTCACAAAGGACGTGACGTGACGGCAGTGGTGACATCACGATCTGCTTCACAAAGGATGTGGCAGCAATGATGACAGATCACCATATGGTTCACAAAGCACGTGACGGCAGTGCTGACAGATCACGATCTGCTCCACAAGGGACGTGATGGCAGTGGTGACAGATCACCACCTGCTCCACAAAGGACGTGACGGCAGTGCTGACAGATCACCATCTGCTCCACAAAGGACGTGACGGCAGTGGTGACAGATCACCATCTGCTCCACAAAGGACGTGACGGCAGTGGTGACAGATCACCATCCGCTCCACAAGGGACGTGACGGCCGTGATGACGGATCACCATCTGCTCCACAAAGGACGTGACGGCAGTGATGACGGATCACCATCTGCTCCACAAAGGACGTAACGTGACGACAGTGATGACGGATCACGATCTGCTCCACAAGGGATGTGACGTGACAGCAGTGGTGACAGATCACCATCTGCTTGATGAGCCATCTCTCAGCCCACTGGACCAGGAAGCCGGCATCTTCCCCCCCCCCCCCTCCCCCCCCTCCCTTCCTCCCCCGTCTTCCCCTTCCCTGTGATCGTGAAGAACAGATACAGCTGCAGAGCTCCAGGTCTGTCCTCTTCTGACAACAGTCCTGGAGACCAAAGACCAGCAGCAGTTCCATTCTATGCCAGGCTGGCAAGCACACACAATGGGGAGGCACACCAAACCATTCCTCTCTGAAGCCCGTGCTGAACGGAGGGCACTGTGAGTTCCTGTGTCTAGAACCACACCCTTCCTCTCTGAAGCCCGTGCTGAACGGAGGGCAATGTGAGTTCCTTGTCTAGAACCACACCCTTCCTCTCTGAAGCCCGTGCTGAACGGGGGCAATGTGAGTTCCTATGCTAGAACCACACCCTTCCTCTCTGAAGCCCGTGCTGAACGGAGGGCACTGTGAGTTCCTATGACTAGGGCGGACTGTGGAGATAGAGAGCGCCATGTCAGTGACGTCAGACCAGGTGGGAGACCAAGCCGGTGTGTGTGTGTGTGTGTGTGTGTGTGTGTGTGTGTGTGTGTGTGTGTGTGATGTGTGTGTGTATGTGTGTGTGTGTGTGTTGTGTGTGTGTGTGTGTGTGTGTGTGTGTGTGTGTGTGTGTGTGTGTTTGATGCTTTCGGCCTCAATTCACTGCCGTGCTAGTGCTGATGTTGCATCTCGGTGGAGTTCAAAGGTGGCAATAATTATAGCGTGAGAGAGAGAGAGAGAGAGAGAGAGAGAGAGAGAGAGAGAGAGAGACCCAAGACTCAAGACTCAAAATGTATTCAGGTAAAGGCCTAGGCCCCTTACTGAAGGGGGATGTTCACACAACTAAGCAAGAGAAAAGCCATTGACATTACACGAACACACACGAGAGAGAGAGAGAGAGAGAGAGAGAAGAGAGAGAGAGAGAGAGAGAGAGAACCACACACACACACACACACACACACACACACACACACACACACACACTCAACTCAAATACTTTAATTGCAAAGGCCACCGACCTATCTGCAATGAGGTCAAGAACAAAAGTGGAACACACACGCGCTCGGTGTATATACTGAAAATTATGAAAAGAAAATATTTGCATAACAAAATGTTCTTCCTGAAATTACTCCGGCATTTGTGTGTTAACTGATAACAGTTCCTCTCTTCGTTTCAGTGCTTTAAAAATGAACATAGCTACAGAGCGAGTAACAAATCTCTTTTCATTTTGCAGTAAAAGAAGCACTGACACTTGATGAACATTTCTAGTACGAGGCAAAATGTATTTATCTCTTAAATCTTTATAGGATGAACAAACAACCCAAAAATGTATTTCGTCCTTGGTTGTAGAAATTATGAAAACAATGTGGAGTCTGGGAACAATGGATAGAAATCTGCTTTTTAAACTGTTTGAGGCGCAAGTGAAACCTATGCTTTTATATGCAGCAGAAGTCTGGGGACAGTCTCCATCTACATGTAACTGAATTACCTCACTGTTTGCATGCAAACGCTTTTTAAATGTGCACCCGAATAGTCCAAATACAATGGTATACAGTGAGCTAGGAAGGTATCCTTTGTATGTAGATGGCGCAATAAAATCAATGCGCTACTGGTTCAAACTGCAAAAGCTGTCACTCGCTAGACTACCAAAACAAGCATACGAAATAGAAAAATCAAAATTATTTCAATGTACAAGAAATCGGAGTGTACAAACAAATTGGGTATCTTCGATAAAACATTGCTTGGATAATAAGTATAAAGCCATAAGGGCTTTTCTTTTGTTTGGTTAAAAGGTGGAGTGAATTATGAAAAAACTGTTTTTACGTGAACTTAAACAACGCATGATTGACTGTTATGAGAGAGAGAGAGAGAGAGAGAGAGAGAGAGAGAGAGAGAGAGAGAGAGAAGGGGGCGGAGAGGGAGAAGAAGTGAGGGGCGGGGTGGGGGATTCACACCA
The DNA here is from genome assembly GCA_033310375.1 of Conus canariensis. Classification (NCBI taxonomy): domain Eukaryota; kingdom Metazoa; phylum Mollusca; class Gastropoda; order Neogastropoda; family Conidae; genus Conus; species Conus canariensis. The sequence continues at coordinate 37,515,446 of CM065747.1, read as the reverse complement.
ACACCTACAACAAACCAATGCCCCCGGGAAATCATTTGGAGGTGACTCTATGGGGCTGTCAGGTGTGAACCCTATGCAGACAGCCAGCGTCACGTGTCATGGTGGCCCCCATGATGACACCCACACGCCGTCCCTGTCCTTCTGTGCGGCCAATCAGCCAGTGACACGTCAGACCACAGGCTGCCTTCATAATTGATGACGTCTCAACACTCGCTTCGCTTCCAATTGGATTACAGGTGATGAAACAGTTGGTTTCTGATGATAATACAATTAGACAATGTTTCTCTTTCTCTCTGTCTCTGACTGTCTCTTCTGTCTGTCTCTCTCTCTCTCTCCTCTCTCTCTCTCTCTCTCTCTCTCTCTCTTTGTGGGGAGGGTGAGGGTGAGTGTATAAGATGAGAGAGAGAGAGAGAGAGAGAGAGAGAGAGAGAGAGAGAGAGTGCGTGTGTGATCTGTCCATTTCTTTAGTAAAACGCAGTCAAAACAGCCCTCTCTCTCTCTCTCTCTCTCTCTCTCTCTCTCTCTGTGTGTGTGTGTGTGTGTGTGTGTGTGTGTGTGTGTGTGTGTGTGTGTGACCTGTCTACTTCTTTTGTAAAACTCAGTAAAACAGCCTTGCACGTTATCATTCATTGTACGATTCCAACTGGCAGGATTTCTGTGGCCCCTGTTGTAATGAGGCCACCAATGACAGAGGATTACGTCTAGCGAGGTTGGTGCAGGTGTCTCAGAAGACTGGAAGGATTTCTGTGGCCCCTGTTGAAATGAGGCCACCAGGTGTCTCAGAAGACTGGAAGGATTTCTGTGGCCCCTGTTGAAATGAGGCCACCAGGTGTCTCAGAAGACTGGAAGGATTTCTGGGGCCCCTGTTGAAATGAGGCCACCAGGTGTCTCAGAAGACTGGAAGGATTTCTGGGGCCCCTGTTGAAATGAGGCCACCAGTGTCCAGAAGACTGAAGGATTCTGTGGCCCTGTTGAATGAGGCACAGGTCTCAGAAGACTGGAAGGATTTCTGTGGCCTCTGTATGTAATGAGGCCACCAGGTGTCTAAGGAGACTGGAAGGATTTCTGCGGCCCCTGTTGTAATGAGGCCACCAATGACAGAGGACTACGTCCAGACTTTGCCAGTGGTAATGACTAGATTCTTGCTGACACTCTTGGTAAGCATGTAGCATCCCGGCGAAAGTCATGACACCCCCCAAACGGTCAATATTACAACCAGACAGACTAGTCCTTGTGAAGAACCGGTACAGATAGCTGGACAGATGGTGGAACAAATTCAGAGGAAAAGAGCCTTTTTGTTTGCAATAAAAATTATTTCTGTCTCGTAATTATTCAAGTGTAGCTTTTTCTATGTGATCCCAACTTTGATTTAAGAAATGCACGCTTGTCTCTGAATGAGAAAATGAGCTGGAACAGTTCACCAGACGCACAAAGTTGGTCATCATCAGAGAAACTCTAGTATGACAGAGTGTGCTGGGAGATAATTTCAGAGCTTGGTTAAGTATGCAGAACAAAGAAAATGGGACCCAGAACAGATCCCTGTGGGATACCAAACTGTAAGTCTACCGGGGAAAAGTACGACTGTTAAAAGAAACAACCTGACAGCGACCAGGGAGATAAGAATAAAAACAGAAGAGTAACATTCCAGAAATACCAAAAGTAAAATGGATCGAAAAAGAAGAGTTGTGTGATCTATAGCATCAAATGCAGCAGTTAGGTCCAGCAGAAAAAAAAGGAGAGAAACATGACTATCATCAAGGGCAGGAAGCTGATCACTGACGATTTTGAAGCGTGCTACGCCCAAGGCGATGGGCAGATTGTGAAGAGTATAACAAATTATTGCGGTGAAAATGATAAGAAAGCTGAAGGAATGCTGTTCTCAATGGTCTCAGAGAGCAAAAGTACATTCAAGACAGGTCTATAGGTTGTATGGGTTTTCAGATCCAAGGATTTTCTTTTTCATCAGCAGTTTCACAATAATTGCAGATTTAAACTAAGATGGAAAACAACCAGAAAGAAATGGATCTTTCACCATTGCAATAATTCATGTGATCTTTCATTTCATACAGCAGTGAGGAAGGTAGCGCATCTAAGTTACACATTTCCACGACAGAACGCTTTATCACAATAAATCATATCTGCACAGTGCTCTCCTCTCTCTCTCTCTCTCTCTCTCTCTCTCTCTCTCTCTCTCTCTCTCTCTCTCTCTCTTCATCAGTGTACAATCGTTAGAACAAGAAAACAGGGGAAAAAACCCTGAAGAAGTAGGACGCGGTTATCGATCCTGTGTGTGAGCCACCTGGATTCAAGGCTCACTATCACAGAGGGGGGAGATAAGGGGAGCAGGAGGGACCAAAATGCGGCCATGTCGAACGCGCGCATCTATGAATATAGTAACTGGAAGGACGAATGGGGAAAAGGGAAAGAGGAGAACAATGAGAGGGGAGAGGGAGAGGGAAGCAGGTGGGGGGAGGGGGGGGGGAGGGGGGAGTTGAGGGGAGAAATGGTTTCGTGTTATTTATGGAGCAAGGATGATGACGAAGAAAAGAGGATGATGTCAACATGCATTCAATTACCATAGGCACATACTCTCTCTCTGTCTCTGTCTCTTCTCTCTCTCTCTCTCTCTCTCTCTCTCTCTCTGTGTCTCTCTGTCTCTGTCTGTCTGTCTGTCTGTCTGTCTGTCTGTCTGTCTCTCTGTCGTCTCTCTCTCTCTCTCTCTCCTCTCTCTCTCTCTCCCTCTCTGCATTTGAATACCATATAAGCATACCCACACTCTTTCACGTTCTTTCTTTCTCTCTTGGTATACACATCCATTTGCATACCATACACACATAAACACTCTGTCTCTGTCTTGGTGTTTACATTAATTTGAATATCATACTACATACATACAAATATACATAATTACTCTCTCTCTCTCTCTCCCTCTCTCTTTCTCTCTCTCTAAATGTGTTTGAATTCTCTCTCTCTCTCTGCCTCTCTCTGTTTCTGTGTGTGTGTGTGTGTGTGTGTGTGTGTGTGTGTGTGTGTGTGTGTGTGTGTGTGTGTGTGTGTCACTGATTCGACCATCCACTCAGACGATGACTATATTACTGAACCCCTCAACATGCTTTAAGTAGTATTTTACAGGCTTAGGTACTTTTTTATGTACAGTATTACAAATGGGTTTGTCTGATTTTCATTGTTTCTGCAATGAATTTAGCAACTGATTTGATTATAGTCGTCATCAGATGATAACAGAAGAAGCAACATCCTGCCTTTGACAAACACTCAAAGCGAAAAAGGAACATGTTGCACGCACATCACTGTATGCAGTACATTGAAATAGAAAGTGCTGATCATTGTCAGTTGTGTATTTACATGAAGGGCACGGTGATTCTGTGGATGTTCCACATTCGAACCATCTTTTATTTGCATTGAAACCTACAGTTCGTAGCCTGAATCTTGCATAATAAATAATGTGCCATTTATCTGTAATAACATTGAGAAACTTTTCCGATTGGAATATATTCTTTAAAGAGAAGCACCAACGATACTTGTTTCTGCTTTCCATATCTTAATGCCAGTTCTATTTAAAAGAACAAATAAGTCTATCCTTAAGTTCTGGAATAAACTGCAGTTCGTTTCCCTCTCCTTGAGATATCCACACTACTCCAAAGTCCTGTTCTGATAGCATTTTCTATACATTGTAAGCCCAATTTCCTATGCCTCGTTCCATGTGTAACAGCATCATATCATAATCTTTTCTGCACAAACGTGACTGTGGAAGCTTCAACATTTTCAACCAATACCTAACACATTTCACAAAAGATCTTTTATAAAGACGGTATGTGCCAGTCTTTTCGTATAAAAAAGTGTTAGATGAATGAATTGGCACCTGAGAAAAAAAAACGCTTCATAGCATACGTTTGCACTTTCTCTGTCTGAAAAATTTCTTCCATCACCCCAATTTCAGCTCCATAAGTAAGTAAAGGTTCTATCTGTGCAGCAAACATTTTCCAAAATATACCACAATCCATACAATTCAGCTTCCTTACGGATCTCATAATTTCAATGACATGTTTTTTTTACCCTTCCTTGAAGATTCTTCCCACGCATAATTTAACGTCAGTTTTGTTGAAAATATAATTCCTAGGTATTTGTGTGAATTGGCTACTTGAACATTTGCATTTTCATAAAACCCTCTGTCGTGTAAAGAAAGGTGTCCACCATTTCCGAAGACGACACTATTTGTCTTATCCAAGTTAACTGTTAAACACAAACGACCTGATTCTTCTTTTAAGATATTTAATTGGTTTTGTAAACATACAACTGTTCAAGATAAAAGAATAACATTGCCAGAAAACACTAACAAAAACATCTCTACTGCTCCAGGTATTCTTTGGTTACCATGTCTACCTTTACTAGATAACTCCACTGCTAGTTCATTAAAAAGAAAACAACTGCAGACCCAACAGACACCCTTGTTTAGTTCCATTTGGACAATCGAAATAATCTGAATACTCACGCTTCACACGTACACACGCAGGCACCGAGTTGTAGATATTTCTAATGGCTGTGTACAGTTTACCATTCACACCACTTTTACGAAGCACATTCCACAAGACATTGCAATTTATAGAATCAAATGCTTTGTTAAACTCTACAAATGCAACATAAAGCTTCATATTATAGAGTAAGTATTTCTATATCAGTGACTATAGTGTGGTATGGCCTATGGCACTGTAACTGGTTCTAAAACCTGCTTGTTCCGCAACTATCTTTCCTTCATTTTCAACCCATTTCGTTAATCTTTTATTTGGTATGTGAGTGTAGACTTTACTTAAAATGCTGGTAAGTGCTACTCCACGATAGTTATAAGAATTGTTAGCATCTCCTTTCTTAGGGATTGGTCTGATAATCGATTTAGCCCATTCTAGAGGAAAAATGCCATTAAAAATTGGGTAAATAAATGGACAAGGAAATCTATTACAGCTGAGATTGCATGCTTTAGCATTTCCGCTATCATTTTGTCTGGTCTTGCGGTCTTTCCTAATTTTAAATGATTAATTAATATCAGCAACGACTTCTTCTCTAGATATCGGATTGTTAAATAATGGCTCATCATCTTCTTCCACCAAATTTGCATCTTCTTCTGTAACTTTGTTATCAAAATTATGAAAAACGCCCCAGAAATGATCATGCCAATTTTGTACTGAGATCTCCTTATAAACAAAGCGGTTTTTTATTTACAGATCTTATCAAAGCCCAAAATGTCTTCAAATCTTCAATAGAATCTCTTAGTTTCTTTAATCTATTTTCTTCAAACTCATGTTCCATTATTTTCCTCAATGTGATATTATCTTTTTGAGCTAAAGCGTATTCTTCTCTTTTCTTGTTTTTTTTTTCTTTAACTATTCTGCATCTCTGAAATCTTTTCAGTAGTCTTTTAACTTCCTGCTTCTTTTGTTTGCAGTCATTATCAAACCAATCGTTACATTTTCTGTCACCTCCACCAATAGCAGCTCCATACAAAACACTGACGAACTTATCAAGACTCTCATTCACATCAATGTGTAATAGTTGACAGGCTTTCTGCAAACTCTCTTGAAATTCATCACATTCAAGTTCATGTTTTGTACATATTTGCATTTTCATCTGACCATATCATTTTTTCTTCACCTTGCAGTCGTAAATGCTTATCCTCCGAATTACAACAGTTACCTCTCCATATTACCTCAACTGATAAGTGCCATGATTGAATACAGTCACCAACTCGTAAGTCAAAGTTTGATAACAAATCAGTGTGAACCAGAAAATAATCGATTACACTGCAACCATTGGAAGACACAAAGGTATATTTACCCTCACTATCACCACCACTACAAAAACCATATAAAATACTCAAATCGACCGTGAAACAAAAGTTCAACAATATTTTATCAAAATTATTAATGGTTGAATCTTTAGTACGACATGTACAACTGTCGTCCTCTATGTCAACATCCTCTGTACTGCTAACATAGTTTGTCATCATTTCATTTTCAACTTGTTTGTGTCCTGTTCTGGCATTTAAACCACCTGTTACCATAATATAAAGTTCATCCATTTCTTTCTCAAAATGCTGCAGTAGGGCTTCTTCCATTAGTAGAACACCATCTTTAATCAATTTATCATTGTATGTGGGGCCTCCTTCTGGGACGATATAGCAAGCGACTAATATAACATCTCTGTCGATGCCAAACACATGTTTATCTATTTTTACGGCAACAACGTTGTCGCAGTCAAGCTTTATTTCTTTCACATTTTTTTGTAAAGTCTTTCTTATCAGTAGTAACACACCTCTTGCATTCCTCCCATGAAGAGACTTTTTTTTTTCGCTGGTACATGAAACTTCAAGTAATCAGAAAATACATTACTATGATCAAACGATGAATCAAGAAAAGTTTCGGCGAGAGTAACAAAACCAAATTTATTCACATAATTCATGAAAGAGAGGTCACACAGTTTACTGAATAAGTTTTCAACATTATAGTTTAAGAATGTCCACTGAGGAGAATGGTCGGGCCTGTCCTATGGTTTCCTCGCGGCGCCTGAGCGCAGGCTCCTGTCATTCAGTCCATCGCCTGTCCTCCCGCCACGACCCGAAGCCGCAGACCTCCTTGGCCGGTTACCCAGGTCCGTCTGAATGCCTGCCTGCCTCCCCAATGCCTGCCCTCCACGTGCTGCACGTGAGTCAGTGCCACGGTGACCTCCAGTGACACAACTCGGGGAATCCCCGCTGGGGGTCTCTGACCCGTGTCGCCTGCTCCCTGTGTAGCTGCGAGAGACGTGTCCACCACTCCCGTCACCATCGGTACGCTGCAGATGACTCTGGATGGGCCGACTGCCATGGACAGGAGGAGGGGAAGAACCCCCACTGCCAGCGTCTTTCTGGCCCTGACTCGGGGTGTTGTCATGGTGACTGGTTTCAGTGCGTCAATTGTTGGAGTCAGACACACCGTTGTCATTCAGAACTGTAGTGTTCTGAACAATTGTCCTGTCAGCAGTAGACCTTGCTCTTCTGTCAGTACTGCAGTCCTCTCCACTTCCCACCACCTGGGCGTGTGTCCAGGGATCTGGGAATCGAGGGCCAATGACTAGCTGACCTTTCTTAAAGAACGCTCTCTTTCCTTCCCGCTTAGCTTGTGCAACTATGTGGACCTGCGCTCTGGTCAGGTCACTGGCCAGTCTAACCCCCTGTTCATGCAGTTGTTGTCTGGTCAGGTCATTGGCCACTCTACCTCCCTGTACCTGTAGTTGTGTGGTCAGGTCATTGGCCACTCTACCTCCCTGTTCCTGCAGTTGTTGTCTGGTCAGGTCACTGGCCACTCTAACCCCCTGTTCCTGCAGTTGTTGTCTGGTCAGGTCATTGGCCACTCTACCTCCCTGTACCTGTAGTTGTTGTGTGGTCAGGTCATTGGCCACTCTAACCCCCTGTTCATGCAGTTGTTGTCTGGTCATTAGCCACTCTACCTCCCTGTTCCAGCAGTTGTTGTCTGGTCAGGTCATTGACCACTCTGACCCCCTGTTCTTGCAGTTGTTGTCTGGTCAGGTCATTAGCCACTCTACCTCCCTGTTCCTGCAGTTGTTGTCTGGTCAGGTCAGTGGCCACTCTACCTCCCTGTTCCTGCAGTTGTTGTCTGGTCAGGTCATTAGCCACTCTACCTCCCTGTTCCTGCAGTTGTTGTCTGGTCAGGTCAGTGGCCACTCTACCTCCCTGTTCCTGCAGTTGTTGTCTGGTCAGGTCAGTGGCCACTCTACATCCCTGTTCCTGCAGTTGTTGTCTGGTCAGGTCACTGGCCACTCTACCTCCCTGTTCCTGTAGTTGTTGTCGTGTGTTCCTGTTCCTTGTCAGTGACATGTCTCTCCATCTTCTAAATTTGACTACCATGGGCCTTGTTCGACCCTCACGTGCATGTCCTGTCCAGTGAGCTCGTTCAATGTCGTCATCTGTCCATCGTCTGCCATCATTGGTACTGTTAAGAACATCGACCACTGCTCTGGCACATGTGTCGAACGTCTTCATTGGTACTGTTAAGAACATCGACCACTGCTCTGGCACATGTGTCGAACGTCTCGCTGACTGGTTTCTGGGGAATCCTGAAGAATCGTAAATTATCTCTGCATGAGAAGTCCTTGAGGCTGTCCGTGTCTAGTTTTAGTTCCTTAACCTCTTCTTTGATTACCTCGAGTGTTTCAATCAATCGGTGCGTCTCTTCTTTTCTGTCATCTAACACAGCAAACAAGTGTTGTATGTCTGTCGTCAGGTCAGTCACTGTCTCTGTCAAGTGTCTGTGGTCAGCTTCAAGTCTGTCACATTTTCTGTTGATCTCCTCACATTGTTTCACTTGACTTAGTTCACCTTTAATTTCACTGAGATCATTCCTGATTACTGTTGTTTGTTGCTGAAACTGTTGTTGTATGCTTGGCGTAATTTCCTCCATCAAATCGACTTGTCCTGTCGTAGTATTCGTCGCCATAATGTCTTCTACCGAGTGTACCTGTCCGTCAGGGTTGGGGCCAGGGTTCGTCTCCACATCACGGCCCTAGAGCAGCCTACGCAGCGTAAACCCGGCGTGCACAACAAGAAAAGCAAGGACAGGCACTCGCACGTGCGTGTGCAACTGACACATACCGGTATTGCCACACGTGAAATATTCAGCACATGACATAGTCCTTCATGTTTACCTTTTCTCTAAACATGTTCAGCATTTTAGACACATTTCTACACCAAGTGTTACTAAGAGGTATGATCACCCAGCTGCTGTAGAAATATCACAATAACATCAGTCCAATATAGCAGTAACATCAGTCCAAGTTATCAGCGTTTCACTGTTCGTGTCACTGCTGTTCTGTTCAAAAACAACATCCTCCTTTCGGGTGAACTTTAACACCTGGCGTTCAGTGTGCCACAAACCATGCCGATGGTGGCCCTCCACATCAACAAGTCCACCATTGTCACCTTCCTTCATGCCGATAGCGGCCCTCCACATCAACAAGTCCACCATTGTCACCTTCCTTCATGCCGATAGCGGCCCTCCACATCAAGTCCACCATTGTCACCTTCCTTCATGCCGATAGCGGCCCTCCACATCAACAAGTCCACCATTGTCACCTTCCTTCATGCCGATAGCGGCCCTCCACATCAACAAGTCCACCATTGTCACCTTCCTTCATGCTGATAGCGGCCCTCCACATCAACAAGTCCACCATTGTCACCTTCCTTCATGCCGATAGCGGCCCTCCACATCAACAAGTCCACCATTGTCACCTTCCTTCATGCCGATAGCGGCCCTCCACATCAACAAGTCCACCATTGTCACCTTCCTTCATGCTGATAGCGGCCCTCCACATCAACAAGTCCACCATTGTCACCTTCCTTCATGCTGATAGCGGCCCTCCACATCAACAAGTCCACCATTGTCACCTTCCTTCATGCCGATAGCGGCCCTCCACATCAACAAGTCCACCATTGTCACCTTCCTTCATGCCGATAGCGGCCCTCCACATCAACAAGTCCACCATTGTCACCTTCCTTCATGCCGATAGCGGCCCTCCACATCAACAAGTCCACCATTGTCACCTTCCTTCATGCTGATAGCGGCCCTCCACATCAACAAGTCCACCATTGTCACCTTCCTTCATGCCGATAGCGGCCCTCCACATCAACAAGTCCACCATTGTCACCTTCCTTCATGCTGATAGCGGCCCTCCACATCAACAAGTCCACCATTGTCACCTTCCTTCATGCCGATAGCGGCCCTCCACATCAACAAGTCCACCATTGTCACCTTCCTTCATGCCGATAGCGGCCCTCCACATCAACAAGTCCACCATTGTCACCTTCCTTCATGCTGATAGCGGCCCTCCACATCAACAAGTCCACCATTGTCACCTTCCTTCATGCTGATAGCGGCCCTCCACATCAACAAGTCCACCATTGTCACCTTCCTTCATGCCGATAGCGGCCCTCCACATCAACAAGTCCACCATTGTCACCTTCCTTCATGCTGATAGCGGCCCTCACATCAACAAGTCCACCATTGTCACCTTCCTTCATGCTGATAGCGGCCCTCCACATCAACAAGTCCACCATTGTCACCTTCCTTCATGCCGATAGCGGCCCTCCACATCAACAAGTCCACCATTGTCACCTTCCTTCATGCCGATAGCGGCCCTCCACATCAACAAGTCCACCATTGTCACCTTCCTTCATGCTGATAGCGGCCCTCCACATCAACAAGTCCACCATTGTCACCTTCCTTCATGCCGATAGCGGCCCCCACATCAACAAGTCCACCATTGTCACCTTCCTTCATGCTGATAGCGGCCCTCCACATCAACAAGTCCACCATTGTCACCTTCCTTCATGCCGATAGCGGCCCTCCACATCAACAAGTCCACCATTGTCACCTTCCTTCATGCTGATAGCGGCCCTCCACATCAACAAGTCCACCATTGTCACCTTCCTTCATGCCGATAGCGGCCCTCCACATCAACAAGTCCACCATTGTCACCTTCCTTCATGCTGATAGCGGCCCTCCACATCAACAAGTCCACCATTGTCACCTTCCTTCATGCCGATAGCGGCCCTCCACATCAACAAGTCCACCATTGTCACCTTCCTTCATGCTGATAGCGGCCCTCCACATCAACAAGTCCACCATTGTCACCTTCCTTCATGCCGATAGCGGCCCTCCACATCAACAAGTCCACCATTGTCACCTTCCTTCATGCTGATAGCGGCCCTCCACATCAACAAGTCCACCATTGTCACCTTCCTTCATGCCGATAGCGGCCCTCCACATCAACAAGTCCACCATTGTCACCTTCCTTCATGCTGATAGCGGCCCTCCACATCAACAAGTCCACCATTGTCACCTTCCTTCATGCCGATAGCGGCCCTCCACATCAACAAGTC
>CM065747.1:37439501-37499501 GCA_033310375.1 Conus canariensis | reverse complement strand
TTAACGAAAGATAGCAACTGCATGTTGTTTGTTAACGAAAGATAGCAACTGCATGTTGTCTGTTAACGAAAGATAGCAACTGCATGTTGTTTGTTAACAAAAGCTTTGCAGACGGTGGTTTGAAAACGATTAAATAGTCAACCGTAGAATGTACTTGTGGAGATCGCACTGCTTTTTGAGTTAGCAAGACCCGGTGTGCACGCGTGCGCGCGCGCGCGCGCGCACACACACACACACACACACACACACACACACACACACACACACACACACACACACACACACACACACCCAGCTGGAACATCTTAACGAAAAAACCTGCAGCGAAATGTTTGTGACCACCATTGCTTACATCCCAACACTCTCTACATTGTTTAATACTGACAGGTTTGTCACAGGTATGAACCAGGCATTCTTTTGTTTTTATCCCTTTAAAAAGTAAGAACGTTGAAGATTTATGTGACTTGCACAACACTGTTTCTTCTTCAAGACTTCCAGAGATTAACAGGAGGAATCTGAAAGAATTTTTCCAAATTGTGTATTTTATTTAAATCTTTAACACGTCTTTGTCTGCACTTTTGGTTTGAGGTCTAAGAATGGAACAGGCATATTTGAAAGGCTCTGGGGCAAATTTGGCAAGTTGTTCAGCGACATCGTTGCCACGAATGCCAACGTGACTTGGAATCCAAGCAAGAACGATGTTTTAAGGCACCGTTTTTGAGAGAAGAGAGGTGTACAGTGGATGAAAGGCCAAGAGGACAGGAAGCTTTCGGGTTTCGGAGGGCAGGGCAGCAAAGATCAGAGCTGCAAATAGTTCGAACTCTGAGAAACCATGTTCGACGCCAGAGCCAGAGACAGACGTGTATGCTGAATTCTGTGGGTGAATGTGTTGTCGATCGCTGGGATTGGATGAACAAAGAGTGGGTGATTCAGCAACTGACCGACTTGTCACGAACATGTCTATGCCCGTTGGGCAGACAGGAATTGGTGGTACAGACATCAAAATAACACATCTGGCCATCGTGACCTGTTCCATTGCCCGGTCACGTCATATCTCTGCATGTCATTTCTATGGCCCGCACAGACCCAGTCATGCCGACATCTTTCTTATTTGGCGTTTGGGGATTGGGGTGGAGGGCGGGGATGGGGTGGTGGTGTAGAGATGATAATCTGTTTCATTTTTTTCAGCTGTGTGTATCTATGGATATCGATAAGCACTATTTAGAGGTTGTGCGCTCCCCCCCCCCCCCCCCCCCCCTCATTCATAGAATGTTACTTGCCCTGTACGACACATCTTCAGACTGCAGTAAAACGCATCTGTGGTACTGCCGAATCACCCAAACAGAGTGGAAGCCCTTGATGGTGGATGGGATCCAGAGTTTCCAGGTAGGAAGGTTTGGTAGAACCCCAGACAACGTCTTGATGGTGGATAGGATCCAGAGTTTCCAGGTGGGAAGGTTTGGTAGAACCCCAGACAACGTCTTGATGGTGGATGGGATCCAGAGTTTCCAGGTAGGAAGGTTTGACAGAACCCCAGACAACGCATCTGTAGTCCAGTCTGGAGCAGATCAGAGCCCTGCAAAGATGGGGAAGAGTCTTTTTTTAATCAGCGCCCCTGTACGTGCTTGTTACGACTCTCATAATGTTCACTGTTTTCTGATTAGAAGTTTTCAGGTGCTGGATGTGACTTTTAAAGTTCACTTTCAGATCGAAGATAACTCCCAGACATGTGGCTTCCTGTACAGAGGGAGTGGTAGAGTTATCCAGACGAATTTCGGGGACAGCAAAACACTATGGAAGGCTGTGGAGACACTGAGTGTTGGCACCCCAAAGTAAATCCATTTTCCTCGGCCTACAATCAGATCGACGTTGTACGCGAGCATAGTTGCTCCAAAAGCATAGAGTGCAAAGTCATCAACGAACAGAGAGGTTCGGAACCTGGTTGGCATCATTGTTAATCTCATTATTTCCGATGCTGAAGAGAGCAGGGGAAAAGATGTTCCCCTGTGAGACCCAACTCCCACCCGTGAATATCAGACTGTGTGGTACCCGCTCGGTCTTAGAACTACCGATCGGCCAGAAAGTTGTTTATAAAAAGAGGGAGATGACCTCGAAAACCTAGATTAAGATCCATCAGAATGTCAGACTTCCACGTGGTGTAGTAGGCCTTCTGCAGGTAAAAGAGGACAGCAACCACATGCTATCTATGAAGGCGTTGAGGATGGTGGAGGCAAGTATAATGGTGTTTGCGAACACCACACAGTTCTTTGGCCCAAAGGCCATCGTCTTCTGTCTTCCTCATAAGAGAAGAGTCGGTTATCTCGTCCATTAGTTTGCGAGGACAGCTGGTCAGAGCTACTGGCCAGTAGTCAGGACAGGCCAAGTCTTTGCGTGCTTGGGTGAAGGACTGATGAGGGCCTTCTGCCATGAGGGCGGAGAGTACCCTGTGGTCCGCATACGACTGTTTATCTTTAAAGGGTCTGAAGACAGCGTTCTGGGAGATGTTTCAGACTGCGTAATGGATGTTGTCAAAGCCAGGAGCAGAATTACTACAGGTTTGTGTAGCTAATTTAATCAAATTTTAAAATGTAATTACAATGACTCCACCTAACAACGTGGACAAACGAATCACAAGATAAAACACGACACCTTTCAACGGCATAGGTCCTCTTCAGGCAAGACAAACAACACTCAGGACAACGGAAATGAAGAACGAACAATCAACGAAAATGAAGAACGAACAATCAACGAAAATGAAGAACGAGCAATCAGGTTTCTTTGTCAGATTCGGAGCTAATTTAGTCCATTCAGTGAAAATGGCAGATAGTAGATTTTAGTATTGTCAGAACAAATGTTACAGGGAGATTTTCTTTCAGTTGTTTGCCAATAAAGCAGATGTATTTGTGGAGGATGAGTTTTGTTCAATAGTGGAGACCAACAATTGGTAAAGCTTGCTTATCGGTGATCAGAGCGTTTGCAAGTTTCAGGTGGTGAATGGAAAGGTTGACATTTTCACTTTTAATTTTCTTGATCATTTTCCAGACTGTCTTGTGGACAACCACTATCTCTGTGGATTCCTGACAGCTGTTTGCCACCTGTACTGTGTTGTGGAGAGTCTTGTGTCTCTGAAGACTCCTACAAAGCGCTCCCTATCTGCACCGTGTTGTGGAGAGTCTTGTGTCTCTGAAGACTTCTACTAAGCGCTCCCTATCTGCACCGTGTTGTGGAGAGTCTTGTGTCTCTGAAGACTTCTACAAAGCGCTCCCTACCTGTACTGTGTTGTGGAGAGTCTTGTGTCTCTGAAGACTCATACAAAGCGCTCCCTACCTGTACCGTGTTGTGGAGAGTCTTGTGTCTCTGAAGACTCATACAAAGCGCTCCCTACCTCCACTGTCTTGAGGGTAGTAAAGTGTCTATGTAAACTCTTGTAAGCTGTTTTCTACCTGCACGGTGTTGCGAATACTATAGTGTCTATGTAGACTCTTGTAAGCTGTCTCCTACCTCCACTGTCTTGAGGGTAGTAAAGTGTCTATGTAGACTCTTGTAAGCTGTTTTCTACCTATACTGTATTGCGGATACTATAGTGTCTATGTATACTCTTGTAAGCTGTTTTCTACCCATACTGCATTGCGGTTACTATAATGTCTGTGTGCACTCTTGTAAGCTGTCTCCTGCCTCCACTGTCTTGAGGGTAGTAAAGTGTCTGTGTAGACTGATGTAAGCTGTCTCCTGCCTCCACTGTCTTGAGGGTAGTAAAGTGTCTGTGTAGACTCCTGTAAGCTGTCTCCTACCTCCACTGTCTTGAGGGTAGTAGAGTGTCTGTGTAGACTGATGTAAGCTGTCTCCTACCTCCACTGTCTTGAGGGTAGTAGAGTGTCTGTGTAGACTGATGTAAGCTGTTTTCTACCGGATCGATTTTCAGTCACCTTCAAAGTCCAAGTCATCGATTCTTTGACAATTCTGAAATCTGTCCTTACATCAAAACTGACTTCCAAGCAGTTCACTAGCACTTCATGTGAATGCAGCTATGCGCATGTGAATGAAGCTATGCGCGTGCAGGTAAAGAAGCAGATGAACAGACCGACCCCTTTTCCTTGCACATATGCACGTGGAAACACACAGAGGCATGCACATGGAAACACACATGCACATTCACACATTTTAGAAAAACCGATGGCAACTGGTGTATCTTGTCTACGGAAATAGAAAATGAGTCACTTGATATTTAGACAAAAATCCAGTCTCCTGATGTCGGTTTTTCTTTTCTTTTCTTTTCTCTTTTTGCTGCTGTGTAAGCATCTTCTTCATTAAAAAAGTTGTTTATCTATGTACAACCAGGAAAGGCCATTTCATGGTGAATGACAGACGCTTTGAAATTTGAGAATAACGTCTGACTCAGAGAGAGAGAGAGAGAAGAGAGAGAGAGAGAGAGAGAGAGAGAGAGAGAGAGAGAGAGAGAGAGAGAGTGTTCTGAATGTCTTGGCACTGGTTCCATGTCAATCGCTACATCGGCCACTGCAGAAATACAACGACCCTCTCAGCAACAACCGCCACTTAACGAATGACGTCTGAACAAGAAACGGGTTTTCACAGGCAGGAATGAATGTGGTACAGGACAAATCTCACATGCAAACTCAGGAAAACGTTTCAGCAACAAACAAACAGAACAAAAACAAACAAAACAAACAAACAAACGTGTTTTTGCTGGAAAGAGATTGGAAGGTTTCACACAGCAGTCGCCTAAGACTTTCACCATTTACGTTTTGTTTTTTGTCGTCGCTGTCTGATCTTCCGTGTCCCTGTAGCAAACGTACTGTCACGCCGTTGAATTTGCCTGCCCCGCACACAAACACACCTGTCTTGACTCTGTCGCTGCCCCCGTACCGGCAGTCTCTATGGATCAATTCACATCAGACTGCCATGAAGCTACCCACCGGAGGAAACCCTGCCTTGCCGCTCAGTCACTTCCATGGTGTTGACTGGTGCCTGTTGTGATCCAACATACACAAAGCCAATTCTCCTAATCCCTCTCCTGACGCCGATAATCAGTTAGTTGCGGATCAGGCCTGACTGAGCGTCCCTGTCTGGAGGCTGGCACCACAGAGAACGACCTTGACCTGTGACCGTGTCAGTGCCGAGGACTTGGGCATGAACTGACCATGGGCATCGCCCTGCAGGGGAATGGACTCTGGCATCGCCACGTGAGGTTTGTGACGGAATGACAGTGAGGTTTGTGACGGATGACAGTGAGGTTTGTGACGGAATGACAGTGAGGTTTGTGACGGATGACAGTGAGGTTTGTGACGGAATGACAGTGAGGTTTGTGACGGATGACAGTGAGGTTTGTGACGGAATGACAGTGAGGTTTGTGACGGATGACAGTGAGGTTTGTGACGGAATGACAGTGAGGTTTGTGACGGATGACAGTGAGGTTTGTGACGGAATGACAGTGAGGTTTGTGACGGATGACAGTGAGGTTTGTGACGGATGACAGTGAGGTTTGTGACGGATGACAGTGAGGTTTGTGACGGGATGACAGTGAGGTTTGTGACGGATGACAGTGAGGTTTGTGACGGAATGACAGTGAGGTTTGTGACGGGATGACAGTGAGGTTTGTGACGAAATGACAGTGAGGTTTGTGACGGAATGACAGTGAGGTTTGTGACGGATGACAGTGAGGTTTGTGACGGAATGACAGTGAGGTTTGTGACGGAATGACAGTGAGGTTTGTGACGGATGACAGTGAGGTTTGTGACGGAATGACAGTGAGGTTTGTGACGGAATGACAGTGAGGTTTGTGACGGATGACAGTGAGGTTTGTGACGGAATGACAGTGAGGTTTGTGACGGAATGACAGTGAGGTTTGTGACGGATGACAGTGAGGTTTGTGACGGAATGACAGTGAGGTTTGTGACGGAATGACAGTGAGGTTTGTGACGGATGACAGTGAGGTTTGTGACGGATGACAGTGAGGTTTGTGACGGATGACAGTGAGGTTTGTGACGGAATGACAGTGGAGAGTGGTGTGAATGACAGTGAGGTTTGTGACGGAATGACAGTGAGGTTTGTGACGGAATGACAGTGAGGTTTGTGACGGATGACAGTGAGGTTTGTGACGGAATGACAGTGAGGTTTGTGACGGATGACAGTGAGGTTTGTGACGGATGACAGTGAGGTTTGTGACGGATGACAGTGAGGTTTGTGACGGATGACTGAGGTTTGTGACGGATGACAGTGAGATTTGTGACGGATGGATGACAGTGAGATTTGTGACGGATGACAGTGAGGTTTGTGACGGATGACCGTGAGATTTGTGACGGATGACAGTGAGATTTGTGACGGATGACAGTGAGGTTTGTGACGGATGACAGTGAGATTTGTGACGGATGACAGTAAGGTTTGTGACGGATGACAGTGAGATTGGTGACGGATGACTGAGGTTTGTGACGGATGACAGTGAGATTGGTGACGGATGACAGTGAGGTTTGTGACGGATGACAGTGAGATTGGTGACGGATGACAGTGAGATTTGTGACTGATGACAGTGATGCTCTGGGGTTTTCTTCTGCAATGAGAACACAGGACAGAACGTTACTCTGCCTTTCTTTTCATGAGGTAACCAGGCGTCTCCCTGGCCTCGAGAGATGACATCTGCAGCACTGGTAAAGACACTGAAGCCACTCGGAGACCAGCCTACGCTAAGTGAATGAAACTAAACTGTGTGGACCCAGCGTTTGTGTCCACAGAATTCCTAATGACAGAAATCGACCGGGACCGAACATCCCATCTCTGATGGGACTGGAACTAATGGTCCCCCATCATGGGGT
Organism: Conus canariensis; assembly: GCA_033310375.1. Classification (NCBI taxonomy): domain Eukaryota; kingdom Metazoa; phylum Mollusca; class Gastropoda; order Neogastropoda; family Conidae; genus Conus; species Conus canariensis. Next base: position 37,492,674 of record CM065747.1, on the reverse strand, counting down.
TCACAGCCCCAACCCCTGCACCATGGCGGCAGGCCCGCGTCTTCAAAGTCTGGTCACTAAGGAGGACAGCAACATCGCTGAAGGACAGGATGGACAGGAATCAAGGTGGACAGGACAGAGCAATATCACCGGACAAACAGGACCCTGAAGAATCGTCACGTTGTTTACAGGCCGGCCGACCACTGGGGTCCCGCCAGGTCTGGCTCTGTGCAGAAATCCGCTCCCTCCTGTCCCCCCCCCTCCACCCCCCACCCCCAAAGAGCCCACCAAAGCCAAGCAGCCGATTCATGGAACACAACAAACCACCCCCGAAACAGCCAGTCTCCCACTGTCCAGCATCAACATCTCCATTTCTGATCAGAATTCACCTCAGGCGGAACGTGAAGCAAGGTCTTTGTGCAGATCAGTGCTGGGCCTTGTGGCGAATAGTGTGTAAGCCCCAGAGCTGAACAAGATGTTCTGGCACTGAGTGGCTGAGCACAAGGCGCGCACCATGGAATCCTTCGTTCGTGTGGTCTACAGCCCAGCCGGCCACACCAGACCTGTGTGGGCCTGACAGATCTCTATGGGGAACAGTCACGTCCTGTAAAAGAAAATCCATTCTGGAAAAAAAAAATCAAACAACACCAGTATTGGAGTAAAGGTGAATTTCACCACGCTTTTGAAGGTAGCAATTGAAAAAGTAAATGATTAGGGAACAACGTGCACTGCGCTTTATTGTCTTTTCGCTTTCCAGACACAAAGAGTTCTTGTGTGTGTGTGTGTGTGTGTGTGTGTGTGTGTGTGTGTGTGTGTGTGTGTGTGTGTGTGTGTGTGTGTGTGTGTACGCCGAGGAAGTGTACGAGCCTCATCCGACACTGGGTCAAACTGACCTGTCTGTCTCATCGACTGACCCGTCTCTCCCACCACCATGTCATCACCAGCAACACCCCCTCCTCCTCCTCCTCCTCCTCAGCCTCGTACCCACCGTCATACCTGTCTGGGTTATGTCGTTCGTAGAGACAGCCAGTGACCTTCAGGAGAATTACTGACGAGAGAGAGAGAGAGAGAGAGAGAGAGAGAGAGAGAGAGAGAGAGAGAGAGAGAGAGAGAGAGAGAGAGGGGGAGGAGAGAGGGAGAGGAGAGAGAGAGAGAGAGAGAGAAGAAAGAGAGAGAGAGAGAGAGAGAGAGAACATGTGTATGCGTTCATGTCCTATGAATGCCATTGTCCGTGTCCTGTTGGGTGTGTCTGCTTAAACACATTTAAAAAAAAAGAAGAGAAAAGTACGGTAACCAACAACGGAAAACAATGTAAAATGATCCGACATTAACCACAGATGCAAGTCTTCGTCAACATTGAAAGGAATACTTGCCTCCCATTTCATTTCCGAGTGGAAAGATTGATTTGAAGAGCCTGACAGTTTCAGAGAGCCCAAGGTACTAGAGGTAACACACAGAGTTTATTCCCCCCCTCCCCCCCCCCCCCCCCCCCCCATCACACATCGCTCAAATCACAGAGGCAGGCCGAACGTCGCTCTGAGACTTTCCGCAGGGACAAAATAGCCAAGAAAACTTTGTCAGCAGCATACTATTTCAGAGTTTAAACCGAGAGAAACAGGTTTTATTCTGGGAAAGGAATCCATTATTTCCCTCTCTTTTTCTTCCGAGAATATGTTAAAACCAGCAAAGCACGCACGCACGAGCACACACAGTCTCCCCGCCCCCCCCCCCCCTCACACACACACACACACACACACACACACACACACACACACACACACACACACACACACACACACACACACACACACACTCCTCTTTCCCCCCGTCCTAAATACACATTCTGACAGCAAGTATTTTATTGTCAGATTAACATTAAGTGGAACTGACAATACAACACGCGCGCTTACACACACACACACACACACACACACACACACACACACACACACACACACACACACACACACATATTCCCCATATGAAAAGAAGGTGCAAACTGACTTGATGCAGGTAAAGGGTTCTGTCTAAAAGTAAACCATTGTGCTGTTGGACCAAGTCAGACGGTAATCAACAGTCCCTCGACGCATGCCCCAAACTTCGCATGTAGAACACACACACACACACACACACGCACGCACGCACGCACGCACGCACGCACGCACGCACGCACGCACGCACACACACACACACACACACACACACGCGCGTGCGCGCGCGCGCGCGCGCGCGCGCGAAAGTGCAAAAGCGACGCACTTCTTGCGCACTCTAGACATCAAACAGCGGAATGCCAGGGGTGACTGCTCGTCACTGTGATTTTGTTTGTTCTTATCTTTTGGAGTTTTTCTTTAAAAAGGATAAAAACGTGTTAAAAAAAAGCAGAGACACAATGCAAAAGCAAAACTTACTGCCGTTAACCATGATATGCACTGACGACTCTGGTCTGGTTATTCTATGTTCGCTGTTGTTGTTGTTTTTTGTTAATGGACTTGAGCTTTTTCTTCATTGAATATAAAACAGAAAAGAAAATCGTTTCTCATTCGCACGACTAAACCGTTATCTATATTTCCTGATGAACTTAAGCATATGCACAGAAACTCAAGAAAAACGCCAGAGCAATCTTGTTGACAATTCATGAGGTAAACAAACACATCAAAGAGATTTACAGACAGACATACATCCTATCCCCGAATATAGTAGGACAAATTCCACACGGATTGAAGGGAGTACCATATGAAACATCTTTCTGTTTCGAAAAATCCACCAGCATTTATAATTCTGAATCAGTGGCAAATGAATATTAGGACTATATACGTCATTATGAATTTATGAAACAAACAAATAAACAAGTAACTGATGCAAGCACCATAGAACGTCAGCTAAACTGTTCTATGAACATCATACTGCGCACAGCACCGTGGTATGGTTATTATTAGAATCATTGCAAATAGCAGTGAGATTCAAATGAAAACCTGTCTTCTCGTACCATGGAAGATTGACTCATACAATACAGAAAAATAGCACACAAAATATGAATGTTATTGTATATGGAGAATGCGACAGTCTTTTTAATGGACGACCACACGCAGCAGGTTACATCATTATCAAAACTGTTCTGAACATGATAGAGGCCAGTGTAAAGCAATATGTAACTAAGACCCAGAAATAGTGGGTATCTAGAGAGTAAATTACACAACTAAAACTGCTACCCAAACGGTGGGACAACTGGCGAAAACTGCAGAAGCAACCGTTGATATATATGCCCCTAAATAGAAGTTAAGAGTATACTTGAACACAAATGTTTCTGTTAACAGTCTATTTAATCAAAGCCAAACGTAAAACTGCGAAACAACTTTAAATGTGAAACAGTTTTTAGCGGAAAACCCGAAATAGTATGCCAAACTATCCACCACTGGAAATAACATGCCTGAAATCAGTTTCTAAACATTTCTAGCGGTACTCATGCGCATGAGATATGAGGCTGGAAGAAAAAAAGATGAAAGGGAGACGGGTGTGGGAGTATAGCCAGGAGCAGCCAGGCAGCCCGACAGACAAAGCGACAGAAGTATTGCGCAATGTGATGCTTGGTGAAGGGGGAAGGCAGCAGACATGCCGCACAGCCGGCACCAGCACAACAGTGGAGCTGACAACTGCTGGGACACTCCGGTCCTGTTCAGCCGCCATGGCTTTTCCCTACACTGTTGTCCTCTTTTCCCTGCTGTTGACACTGTTGTCCTCTTTTCCCTGCTGTTGACACTGTTGTCCTTTCCCTGCTGTTGACACTGTTGTCCTCTTTTCCCTGCTGTTGACACTGTTGTCCTCTTTTCCCTGCTGATGACATGTTGTCCTTTCCCTGCTGTTGACACTGTTGTCCTTTCCCTGCTGTTGACACTGTTGTCCTCCTTTCCCTGCTGTTGACACTGTTGTCTTTCTTTCCCTGCTGTTGACACTGTTATCCTTCTTTCCCTGCTGTTGACACTGTTGTCCTCCTTTCCCTGCTGTTGACACTGTTGTCCTCCTTTCCCTGCTGTTGACATGTTGTCCTTTCCCTGCTGTTGACATTGTCGTCCTCCTTTCCCTGCTGTTGACACTGTTGTCCTTTCCCTGCTGTTGACACTGATGTCCTCCTTTCCCTGCTGTTGACATGTTGTCCTTTCCCTGCTGTTGACATGTTGTCCTTTCCCTGCTGTTGACATTGTCGTCCTCCTTTCCCTGCTGTTGACACTGTTGTCCTCCTTTCCCTGCTGTTGACATGTTGTCCTTTCCCTGCTGTTGACGCTGTTGTCCTTTCTCTACTGTTGACACTGTTGTCCTCCTTTCCCTGCTGTTGACATTGTCGTCCTCCTTTCTCTGTTGTTGACACTGTTGTCCTCCTTTCCCTGCTGTTGACATGTTGTCCTCCTTTCGCTGTTGTTGACACTGCTGTCATCCTTTCCCTGTTGTCCTCCGTTCCCTGCTGTTGACATGTTGTCTTCCTTTCCCTGCTGTTGACATTGTTCTCTTTCCCTACTGTTGACATGTTGTCTTTTCCCTGCTGTTGACACTGTAGTCCTCCTTTGCCTGCTGTTGACACTCTTGTCCTCCTTTCCCTGTTGTTGACATTGTTGTCCTCCTTTTCCTGCTGTTGACACTGTCGTTCTTTCCCTGCTGTTGACACTGTTGTCCTCCTTTCCCTGCTGTTGACACTGTTGTCCTCCTTTCCCTACTGTTGACATTGCTGTCCTCCTTTCCCTGCTGTTGACACTGTTGTCCTTTTCTTGCTGTTGACATTGTTGTCTTTTCCCTGCTGTTGACATGTTGTCCTTTCCACACTGTTGACACTGTTGTCCTTCTTTCCCTGCTGTTGGCACTGTTGTCCTTCTTTCCCTGCTGTTGACATGTTGTCCTTTCCACACTGTTGACACTGTTGTCCTCCTTTCCCTGCTGTTGACACTGTTGTCCTCCTTTCCCTGCTGTTGACACTGTTGTCTTTCTTTCCCTACTGTTGACACTGTTGTCTTTCTTTCCCTACTGTTGACATTGTTGTCCTCTTTTCCCTGCTGTTGACACTGTTGTCCTTTTCCTGCTGTTGACATTGTTGTCTTTTCCCTGCTGATGACACTGTTGTCCTTTCCCTGCTGTTGACACTCTTGTGTTTTCCCTGCTGTTGACACTGTTGTCCTCATTTCCCTGATGTTGATACTGTTGTCCTTTCCCTGCTGTTGACATTGTTAACCTCCTTTCCCTGCTGTTGACACTCTTGTCCTCCTTTCCCTGCTGTTGACACTGTTGTCATTTCCCTGCTGTTGACACTGTTGTCCCTTCCCTGCTGTTGACACTGTTGTCCTCCTTTCCCTGCTGTTGACACTGTTGTCCTCCTTTCCCTGCTGTTCACATGTTGTCCTCCTTTCCCTGCTGTTGACACTGTTGTCCTCCTTTCCCTGCTGTGGACATGTTGTCCTCCTTTCCCTGCTGTTGACACTGTTGTCCTCCTTTCCCTGCTGTTGACATGTTGTCCTTTCCCTGCTGTTGACACTGTTGTCCTTTCCCTGCTGTGGACATGTTGTCCTTCTTTCCCTGCTGTTGACATGTTGTCCTCATTTCCCTGCTGTTGACACTGTTGTCCTTTCCCTGCTGTTGACACTGTTGTCCTCCTTTCCCTGCTGTGGACATGTTGTCCTCCTTTCCCTGCTGTTGACACTGTTGTCCTCCTTTCCCTGCTGTTGACATGTTGTCCTTTCCCTACTGTTGACACTGTTGTCCTTTCCCTGCTGTTGACATGTTGTCCTTTCACTGCTGTTGACACTGTTGTCCTTTCCCTGCTGTGGACATGTTGTCCTCCTTTCCCTGCTGTTGACATATTGTCCTCCTTTCCCTGCTGTTGACACTGTTGTCCTTTCCCTGCTGTTGACATATTGTCCTCCTTTCCCTGCTGTTGACATGTTGTCCTCATTTCCCTGCTGTTGACACTGTTGTCCTCCTTTCCCTGCTGTTGACACTGTTGTCCTCTTTTCCCTGCTGTTGACACTGTTGTCCTTCTTTCCCTGCTGTTGACACTGTTGTCCTTCTTTCCCTGCTGTTGACACTGTTGTCCTTTCCCTGCTGTTGACACTGTTGTCCTTTCCCTGCTGTTGACATGTTGTCCTTTCCCTGCTGTTGACACTGTTGTCCTTTCCCTGCTGTGGACACTGTTGTCCTCCTTTCCCTGTTGTTGACATGTTGTCCTCCTTTCCCTGCTGTTGACACTGTTGTCCTTTCCCTGCTGTTGACATGTTGTCCTTTCCCTGCTGTTGACACTGTTGTCCTTTCCCTGCTGTGGACACTGTTGTCCTCCTTTCCCTGTTGTTGACATGTTGTCCTCCTTTCCCTGCTGTTGACATTGTTGTCCTTTCCCTGCTGTTGACATTGTTGACCTCCTTTCACAGAGATGGTTATTTCCACACAGATTGAATAGTCGACCATTGAATGGTGTTTGTGACAACCACATTGTTCTTTGGCTAAGAGGTCATCTGTTTCCAGCTTTTACATGTATCCAGAGTTAACCATTTTCTCCATCAGTTTGCAGAGACAAATAGAGCGACTGCACATAAACTGGACTGTGCTTGAATCCTTTGCTGAGATTAGAATGGCAATACTGAAGTCTCTTTTTTCACCAGGACGGCGGAAAGAACTCTGTAATCCAGATCTGGTTGTAAAGTTGTTGAAAACCACTGAAACGGTTTTCGGGAAGATGTTTAAAAAAAAAACTGATAGCGAATTTCGTCAAAACCAGGAATAGAATCATGGACGATCTGAAGACCTTATTTGTGTTCGTTGAGACAAAACAGCTGATCATAGTCTTCAGAATTGTTGAAGGAAAAATTGCAGTTTTTGACAGACACATTTCTGTTTCAAGCAGGCAGCTGATTTATTCAAATAACGGATATTCATTTTTGATGGGGGTTGCTGACAAATTAGCTACAGCTTGCTTTTGTGATCAGGACATCTGCAAGTTTGTAGTGGTGGATAGAAGAATCTTCCTCTTCCTCTCTCTCTCTTCTCCTCTCTCTCTAATTGATACACGTTGATTCTGTTTATAACCACTCCCAATGACATGGGTTTATGGCCTATTCATTAAACTGTTTCAGAGTTCAGAGTTCTCTCTCTCTCTCTCTCTATCTCTCTCTCTTGTTCTTGTGTGTGTGTGTGTGTGTGTGTGTGTGTGTGTGTGGGGCGCTTGCTTGCTTGCTTGCTTTGCTTGCTTGCTTGCGTGCGTTCCTATATTTTCTGGAACACTTTCCGGCCTTTTTTTTCTTGTGGGGTCTTTGTAGTCAGCGTCGATCAGAAATCCCTCCACGACTGACGTTTGCATTCATCTGTAAAATCTCAGATTAGATGGAAAAATGTTTGTCTCCTTTAAAAACTGAAAAGTCACATCAGGTGGGACAATTCTGAACAAGATTTTCTTTGAGTCTGCAGGAAGTGTTTATGTCTGGCATCATGCAAGTCCCAATACTGTATAGAACATGTTTTGCTGTGAGTGGTACATGACATGGAATGCACCACGGAGCTTCTTCACCTTTTAAAAGGTAGACAGGGTGTAAAAGGAGTGGTTTGTGTGCAAACAAACAGCACCAAGACTGTTTTTTTCTGTACGGTCGCCCGTGGAACACAGTAAAAACTCTTACAGGTTTGGACGGATTTGGGAGAGTTTGTTATGTGTCCATGAGTTCACTTCCTCTTGCAGAGGTCTCGCACATACGCCTGAACTTTGGAATTCAGGTCCGAGTGAGTAAAAGACAATCTGTAATCAACAAACGAGAAGGATAACTCTTGCTTGCAGGATGAAATAGATAGACGAAAATAACTTCAAACGATTGCTGCTTACGACACCGAATTGCCCAGCAGCTATGACACCACAGATCAGGGTAAACAGTAAACTGTAAGGAATGATTTTAACAGAATTCTTTTGTTTCTAGAAGATCCGTTTTAATGATTTTTGTGTTAATTTTTGTTTTTTTTTCTTGAAATTTATGGTGTTGTAAGCAACATTCGTTTAGAGTTATGGGCGTCTCTTTATGTCATCTTAGGAGCAAGAGTTACCCCACTTCCTCGTTAATTACTGTTTACTGTTCTATGCCTCATGTTTGATGACCTTTTATAGAGAATCTGGTCAACTCTTTACTCGTCGGATTCTTGACAACTTGATCTACCACATCAATGCCGCGAATGCCGACATGACCGGGAACCCAAAACAAAAACTATATTGTATCCATCAGATTTCAGACAGGCTTACAGTTCCAACGATTTCAGCAGCCGAGGACGCTGGAGGTTACGGTCAGCAATGGCCTCCAAAGCAGAAAGGGATCCGAGACATTGAGGAAGTCTTCATGTTTAGATGTAGAGACAGTTTCTGAGCCAGGACCAAGGGAATCAATAACACTTTGGGGAAAGTTGCTTAAAACAAGGAACAGGAGTCTAAAACTAGGGTAAGGTAAGCTAACGTTGTTTATCGCCCAGCCGACCGCAAAGGGCCATCTTAGGGCTGTCACTGCGTTGAAGTCAACTCACAAGTCATTCATTCACACAACCCTTTAAAATACGTCCTCTAAAAAAAAAAAACAACCCCCCCCCCCCCCCCCCGAAATTATGTTAAAAATCTTTCCACCGTTAACTCTCAGATCACATGAAAAATGTTAATCTCTTTCATAAATTCAAAAATCCCATCAGGTGGAAGATCTCTGAACAAGGTTCTCATGGAGTCTGCAGTGAAATGTTTATGTCTCACGTCGTGCAAGTCCCAACACTCTAAAAAAAAAAAAAGAATATGTTTCAGTGTGAGTGGTACATGACATGGAAGGGGAGGAGTGGAGAAAAACAGAAAGAAGCAGAGAAAGATGCAGACAGGGGAAAATGAAAGGCTGTGAAAAACTAAAGAGGAGGAAAAATGTTGGAAAAAAAAATAGGATAAAGCCGGAAAGAGAGAGAGAGAGAGAAATAGGATAAAGCCGAAAGAGAGAGAGAGAGAGAGAGAGAGAGAGACAGACAGACAGACAGACAGACAGAGAGAGAGAGAGAGACAGAGACAGAGAGAGAGAGACAGAGAGACAGAGACGGAGAGACGAGAGAGAGAGAGGGACAGAGGGAGAGGGAGGGAGAGAGAGTGAAAGAGAGAGAGGAGGGAGAGAGGGAGAGAGAGAAATGGAGAGAGAGGGAGGGAGAGAGAGTGAGACAGAGAGGGAGGGTGAACAATAGAATGAAGCAGGAAAAAAGGGAAGGGGGAGAGGGATAGGGAGAGAGAGAGGGAGGGATAGAGAGAGAGAGAGAGAGAGGGAGGGAGAGAGAGTGAGACAGAGAGAGGGAGGGTGAACAATAGAAAGAAGCAGGAAAAAAGGGAAGGGGGAGGGAGGGGGCATCTTGAAAAATAGACAAAAGCAGGATAGAAGGTGGGGAGGAGAAATATGGTAAGGAAATTTTTTCTTAAAAAAAAAAAGGGGGGGGGGGGGGGGGGGGGGGGGGGGGGGGGGGGGGGGGGGGGGGGGGGGGGGGGGGGAATAAAGGGGGGATGTGGAGTTAGGGGAAAAATAGGAAGAGGGACCGAGGAAAGGTGGCAAAAGCTGAAAGCAGCAGAAAAAGTAGGGAGGGGGAGGGCAGGTTTAGAGAAAAAACCCAAAGAAGCAGAAAAAGTAGGGAGGGGGAGGGCAGGTTTAGAGAAAAAACCCCAAAGAAGCAGAAAAAGAGGGAGGGGGGAGGCAGGTTTAGAGGAAAAAACCCAAAGAAGCAGAAAAAGTAGGGAGGGGGAGGGCAGGTTTAGAGAAAAAAAAACCAAAAGGCAGAAAAAGTAGGGAGGGGAGGGCAGGTTTAGAGAAAAAAAAACCCAAAGAAGCAGAAAAAGTAGGGAGGGGGAGGGCAGGTTTAGAGAAAAAAACCCAAAGAAGCAGAAAAAGTAGGGAGGGGGAGGGCAGGTTTAGGAAAAAAAAACCAAAGAAGCAGAAAAAGTAGGGAGGGGGAGGGCAGGTTTAGAGAAAAAAAACCCAAAGAAGTAGAAAAGTAGGGAGGGGGAGGGCAGTGTTTAGAAAAAAAACCAAAGAAGCAGAAAAAGTAGGGAGGGGGAGGGCAGGTTTAGAGAAAAAACCCAAAGAAGCAGAAAAAGTAGGGAGGGGGAGGGCAGGTTTAGAGAAAAAAATACCCAAAGAAGCAGAAAAGTAGGAAGGGGGAGGGCAGGTTTAGAGAAAAAAACCGAAAGAAGCAGGAAAAGTAGGGAGGGGGAGGAGAAGTTTGGAAAAACCCAAAGACACGGAAAAGTAGGGAGGGGAGGTTTGGAAAAACCCAAAGAAACAGGAAAAGTAGGGAGGGGGAGGGGAGGTTTGGAAAAACCCATAGAAGTAGGAAAAGTAGGGAGGGGAGAGGGAGGTTTAGGGAAAAAACCCATAGAAGTAGGAAAAGTAGGGAGGGGGAGGGGAAGTTTAGGGGAAAAAACCATAGAAGTAGGAAAAGTAGGGAGGGGGAGGGGAGGTTTAGGGGAAAAAACCATAGAAGTAGGAAAAGTAGGGAGGGGGAGGGGAAGGTTTAGGGGGAAAACCATAGAAGTAGGAAAAGTAGGGAGGGGAGGGGAGGTTTGGAAAAACCCATAGAAGTAGGAAAAGTAGGGAGGGGGAGGGAGTTTAGGTGAAAAAAACCAAAGAAGTAGGAAAAGTAGGGAGGGGAGGGCAGGTTTAGTGAAAAAAACCAAAGAAGTAGGAAAAGTAGGGAGGGGGAGGACAGGTTTAGTGAAAAAAAACCAAAGAAGCAGGAAAAGTAGGGAGGGGGAGGGGAGATTTGGAAAAACCCAAAGAAGTAGGAAAAGTAGGGAGGGGGAGGGGAGGTTTGGAAAAACCCAAAGAAACAGGAAAAGTAGGGAGGGAGAGGGGAGGTTCAGGTAAAACCCCAAAGAAACAGGAAAAATAGGGAGGGGGGGGGGAGGTTTAGGGGAAAAAAAAGAAAGAAGTAGGAAAAGTAGGGAGGGGGAGGGGAGGTTCAGGTAAAACCCCAAAGAAACAGGAAAAGTAGGGAGGGGGGGAGGTTTAGGGGAAAAAACAGGAAAAAACAAAGAAGTAGGAAAAGTAGGGAGGGGGAGGGGAGGTTCAGGTAAAACCCCAAAGGAACAGGAAAAGTAGGGAGGAGGAGGGGAGGTTTAGGGAAAACCCCCCAAAGAAGCAGGAAAAGTAGGGAGGGGGAGGGGGGGGGAGGTTTAGGGAAAAAACCAAAGAAGTAGGAAAAGTAATGAGGGGGAGGGGAGGTTCAGGGAAAAACCCAAAGGAACAGGAAAAGTAGGGAGGAGGAGGGAGGTATGGGAAAAACAAACAAACAAACAAACAAACAAACAAACAAACCAACAACAAAGAAACAGGAAAAGTAGGGAGCGGGAAGGGAACTATGGGAAAACAAAAGGAAACAAGATGCAAAGCATATAAACGTACTCCCAGTTTATCCTCAATACGCGTGAGATATTCCATAAAGAGGAAAAACCGTCTTGGGCTGGTGTAACCGTTAGTAATGGCTATTCTCGTAAACATCAGCCATCATCTATGATCTAAAATGAACATACTTAAAAATTTTCAGAAAGATCGGCCAAGTACTTTCTCAGATTTTCCATCAAGAAGAAAACCATTATGGGCCGTTAGTAACGGCTATAACGGTAAATTTAAACAACGGGCATCATCCGTGACCCATAATGAACATACCTACAAATTTTCAGAAAGATCGGCCACGTACTTTCTGAGGTATTCTATAAAAAAAAAAAAACCGTTATAGGTCGTTATAGCCGTTAGTAACGACCATAACGGTAAACTAAACGTCGGGCATGATCCGTGACCCATAATGAACATACCTACAAATTTTCAGAAAGATCGGCCACGTACTTTCTGAGATATTCCATAACAAAGAAAAACCATTATGGGCCGTTACAGCCGTTAGTAACGGCTATAACGGTAAACTAAAACGTCGGTCATCATCCGTCGCCCATAATGAACATACCTACAAATTTTCAGAAAGATCGCCCAAGTACTTTCTGAGATATTCCCTAAAGAAGAAAAACCGTTATGGGCCGTTATAGCCGTTAGTAAAGGCTATAACGGTAAACTAAAACATCGGGCATCATCCATAACCCATAGTGAACATACCTGCTAATTTTCACAAAGATCGGCCAAGTACTTTCTCAGATATTCTATAAAGAAGAAAAACCGTTACAGGCCGTTACAGACGTTTGTAACGGCTATAACGGTAAACTAAAACATCGGGCATCATCCGTGACCCATAATAAACATACATGCTAATTTTCACAAAGATCGGCCAAGTACTTTCTCAGATATTCCATGAAGAATAGAAACCGTTACAGGCCGTTACAGCCGTAGTAACGCTATAACGGTAAACTAAAACATCGGGCATTATTCGTGACCCATAATGAACATACCTGCTAATTTTCACAAAGATCGGCCAAGTACTTTCTGAGATATTCCATGAAGAAGAAAAACCGTTACAGGTCGTTACAGCGGTAGTAACGACTATAACGGTAAACTAAAACATCGGGCATTATTCGTGACCCATAATGACCATACCTATACATTTTCAGAAAGATCGGCCAAGTACTTTCTGAGATATTCCATAAAGAAGAAAAACCGTTACATGCCGTTACAGACGTTTGTAACGGCTGTAACGGTAAACTAAAACATCGGGCATCATCCGTGACCCATAATGAACATACCTGCTAATTTTCACAAAGATCGGCCAAGTACTTTTCTGAGATATTTCAATAAAGAAGAAAAACCGTTACAGCCGTTAGTAACGGTATAGCGGTAAACTAAAACATCGGGCATCATCCGTGACCCATAATGAAGATACCTATAAATTTTCAGAAAGATCGGCCCAGTAGTTTTGTCTGGAGCGAGTGGAACACATTTTGACCACGGACGGACGGACGGACAACACACACACACACACACACACACACACACACACACACACACACACACACACACACACACACGCAGCATTTCTTCGTTCCCATTCTAAAGTAGTCCCTGTTCTATAAGAACAGGGAGTACAAAGCCAACGACAAAGAAGCAGGAAAAGGCAGGGAAGTGAAGGAAGGACTGAGGGAAAAGACAGCGCGGACTGAACGGAGCAGCGATCAATTCTGTCCTGCTGGCAGTTAAGGTAGGCCGATCAAAACCCGTCTGCCAACGCCACAAGCAGCCGGCGAACACTCCAACCAGTATGCCTTCCCCCCCCCCCCCCCCCCCCCCCCCCGCGTTTTTTTTTTTTTTTTTCCTTTCCTCCAACTTCTCTCCTCTCTCTCATTTCAAGGAATTCAATCTCTATGACGTCATCACTTTTCTGTTGCGAGACCGCTTTTTTTTTTTTTTTTCTCGTGGATTTTCTCCTCTTTCTTGAGGGTAAGTAAGACTTTCCAAGTTAGAACGGGAAAAGTGTGTGTTGTGTGTTGTGTGTGTGTGTGTGTGTGTGTGAGTGTGTGTGTGTGTGGTGTGTTGTGTGTGTGTGGTGTGTGTGTTGTGTGTGTGTGTGTGTGTGTGTGTGTGTGTGTGTTGGTGTGTGTGTGTGTGTGTGTGTGTGTGTGGTGGTGCTGCCGTGCGTGTGGTCGTGTGTGTGTGTGTGTGTGTGTGTGTGTGTGTGTGTGTGTGTGTGTGTGTGTGTGTTAGAAAACAGAAATAAAGAGACTACCTAGATGAAAGCGGATAAACGAATCCATTTCCTTTCATGACTCTAGTAATCATCGCGCGATGTAACGCAGCGAAAGGAATATAAATCATATAGCAGGTAATAACGAGATGCATATTAAACACGAGTTTAAAAACAAAAAAGAAAAGAGATTCAAATCGTGCTTTAACGGAATACAAGTCAAACAGCAGGCACTAGGAGGATACAAGTCACTAATCAAGCATATAAGGAATATAGATCAAATTACAGGCATTGTAAGACACAGATCAATGTCAAACATTGAGGTAAGTTGAGTCGAACATCAGACACCAGAGGTACGCGGTGAAATATCAGACTTTAAGCAGATATCGGACATTCGCCAGGAATTAAAGGGATAAACGTGAAGTCACACTTTAAGCAGATATGGGACATTCGCCAGGAATTTAAGGGATCAACGTGAAGTTTCATGCATTAATTGATGTGATACAAATGATATATTTTGCTTGAAGAGATACAAGTCAAACGACAGGATTAAAGGGGCATAATTAAATAGGAGACATAGATATGAGACATTCAAAGGACGCAAGTTCAACGATAGGCATTAAAGGAGTATAAATAAAGCATTTGACTCTCAAAGGACAGGCTTTTCAAGGGGATGCAGTAAGGACAAAACACCTGAAATAGGATGCCAGTCACAGGACAGGTATAGGAAAAGGCAATTAACACAGAGGAGAACAGATCCAATGGATGCCAGTCACAGGACAGGTATAGGAGCAATCAACAAGGAATCAATATTCACATACATTGGGACATATGCACAATGGATTCCAGTCACAGGACAGGTATTAAAGGGAAGCAATCAACACATGGGACATTCAATGGATGTCAGTCACAGGACAGGTATTAAAGGGAAGCAATCAACACATGGGACATTCAATGGATGTCAGTCACAGGACAGGTATTAAAGGGAAGCAATCAACACATGGATGACATTCAAATGGATGGGCCAGTCACAGGACAGGATGAAAGGGAAGCAATCAACTCATGGGACATTAATGGATGTCAGTCACAGACAGGTATTAAAGGACAGGTCGCCCAGGCGACCACTGAGGCCACTTCAACGTTTCAAATAAGTTAACGACAGAACTAGGCTGCACAAAATAAAAGACATACGATAAACAATGAAACACTGAAAGACAGAACTGTGCACTATATAGAACGCTAACATGAAACACTGAAAGACAGAACTGTGCACTATATAGAACGCTAACATGAAACACTGAAAGATAGAACTATGCACAAAATAGAATGCTAACATGAAACACTGAAAGACAGAACAATGCACAAAATAGAATGCCAACAGTAAACACTGAAAACCAGCCATATCCTGCCGCTTGAAGGCCAGTGTGAACGAACGAATTACAACCAGATAGCTGCCAGGGTTCTCTCTGGTTGAAATCTGGAATACTGATGAGTGGCTCACATGCAGGACAATACATAGACAGAGAGACAACGAACGGACGAAGTTTCTTGCTATGAAGCTGTACAGCCCGTTCAGCGAATCGGCGCCATTGACAGAACGCGACACGATCTCATTTGTCCTGGAAACCACAGCGATGTTTTTTCTTCAGGTTTTGTTTTTCATATTACATGGCAAAGTTATGAATGACAAAGTGTCCCTGATATGTGTGCACAATCCGTTCAGCGGATACAGAGAGAGAGAGAGAGAGAGAGAGAGAGAGAGGAGAGAGAGAGAGAGAGAGAGAGAGAGAGAGAGAGAGAGAGAGAGTTCGCTCTTGCATTGTCTTAACTGATGGACCAGCCCCCAGACGCTGTGAAGTGGAAGAGAATTCCTGGCTACGGGCCATGAAATCAGAGCCAGTTTTATTTTAAAGGCTGACTTAACCCCGAGAAGTGCAGAATGGATTTTTTTGTGCTCATCGCAGACATTCTGTCGGCATAGATCAAACTACAGTCTAGCACCACTGGCGCAGGGCGTGGCCTCTGGTAATGGTGGTGGAATCAAAACCAGCTATGTAACTGGAACGAATATGCGGGTCATGCCTTTTCTTTCTTTTTTTTTTTTTTTTTTGAACTGTACCGATTTGAACTTTGCACCGAGTGTTAAGGTTTCTGGGTGCTTGTGACGTTAAAAACCTTTGCTTGAAAGCAAAAAAAAAAAAACCCCCCCCCCCCCCCCCCCCCAGCAAACCAACAAACATGGCAACACACACACACACACACACACACACACACACACACACACACACACACACACACACACACAGAGCTCTGTCCCTGCTTCATTGTGTCTTTTGTCAACACACAAACATACACGTTGTGAATACGGTTAGCTCTTTTTCTTTCATTTTTTTTCTTCTGTCCCACCATCCGCGCTCTAGCACTGCTGCCACTAAGTTCCTTCCGGCTGTCCTGACACTTTCAGACACTGGCTTGTTCTGTCGGGGCCTCAGTCTCGTTAGTGTAAAGGGAAGAATCACCAGAAGGCTGCCGTAGGGATCGCCTTCAGAGGAGACACTGTGCTTTAAAGGAACAGTCACTAGAAGGCTGCCGTGAGGAACACCTTCAGAGGAGACACTGTTCTTTAAAGGGAACAGTCACTAGAAGGCTGCCGTGAGGAGCACCTTCAGAGGAGACACTGTGCTTTAAAGGGAACAGTCACCAGAAGGCTGCCGTAGGAACACCTTCAGAGGAGACACTGTGCTTTAAAGGGAACGGTCACTAGAAGGCTGCCGTAAGGAACACCTTCAGAGGAGACACTGTGCTTTAAAGGGAACGGTCACTAGAAGGCTGCCGTGAGGAACACCTTCAGAGGAGACGCTGTGCTGCTGCCCAGTCACTGGCTGGTGTCCGTTTGTCAGCTGTGATCTACGGCACGCATGACATCATCTATGGGGCCGGAACAGTTCAGTGGTAAAGCGCAGGACTTGGTGATCTTGGTGATCCTGGGGTTGCGGGTTCGAATCTCCGCCGGGCCGTT
Source organism: Conus canariensis (assembly GCA_033310375.1). Lineage (NCBI taxonomy): Eukaryota > Metazoa > Mollusca > Gastropoda > Neogastropoda > Conidae > Conus > Conus canariensis. The sequence continues at coordinate 37,476,041 of CM065747.1, read as the reverse complement.
TCAGTATAGGTTTCTTTTTCCCTCGGAGTTAACATTGGTTCTGACTCCATTTCCCATACAGTCCTTCGAATGAGACCATAAACCGAGGTTCCGTGAGTGAACGCACGCATAACATCTTGCACACACGTAAAATCCCATCACCAACTTTCGGAAGAGAAGGCCAGTTTGGCCGTTGGTATGGATGACACGTTACACATAGCATGCACCCTGCGTGAGAAATGGAAAGAATGAAGGAAGTAAGGAAATTAAGTGAACGATATTGAACGATATGGACTGGATGACACGGGAAACGACTGAATGAAGCGCCAGCTGGCAGCTCTTCAGTCGGCACTAATAATAATAATAATAATGAATACTTATATAGCGCCTATTCTCGGCTAGAGACCAAGCTCTAAGCGCTTTACAGTCCACACTCGTTCACACAACGGGCTGCCTACCTGGGTAGTGCCGACTGAAGAGCTGCCAGCTGGCGCTTCATTCAGTCGTTTCCCGTGTCATACAGTCAATATCGTCCAATATCGTTCACTACCCAGGTAGGCAGCCCGTTGTGTAAACGAGTGTGGATTGTAAAGCGCTTAGAGCTTGGTCTGTAGCCGAGGATAGGCGCTGTATAAGTATTCATACTACTACTACTACTACTGATAATAATAATAATAATAACAATAATAATAATAATCTACCACGCCATGGTCCACATGTGCTCTGGTAATTCTTTTTCACCTTTATTGGGAAAGGTTGGATAAGACAGCACACAGGAATCGGCTGTCTCCATCTTTTCCTATACCAGAAGAGATGGCTGGTTGTGTTGGAAGGTCTTTTCAAGGAGGTAACAAATAATTCAGTATTAATCATTTAAATCTTTGTGGGTCAGAGCTAAGTATAGTCTACCTCGCGTTCATATGGATTTTGAAAGTATACTCAGAGGCATAAAAAACGCGAAAAAATAGAGACAGTGCACGATTGTTCACATTGTGAACAGGACGTAAGCAATGTCGCTGTCACGTGCAACATTAGCAGTACGTGGTGTCTTGGCCGGTTGTAACCTCGTAACAGTGGGTGAATGTTGCCGGGTCAGCGTTTTTGGCACGAGGAGTGCATTTGCCATGCGGACTACCTACGCCACGTGCATCAATGTGAATTGCGACTCAATGTGGCCCCGATTGTGGGGCTATAAATTTCCAAACCCCAAAAAGTTCAAATTATCCCTTCCAGCGGCGCCAACATAATGCCGAGACTTTCTCGTCAAGATCGTTGCATAGCAATGGGGCAACTGCAGGCCGGGGTTCCAATGAGGCAGGTCGCTATCGCATTCGGAGTCCACATTTCCACCGTCTATCGCCTTCTGCACCGCTTTCAAGCAAGAAACACCACTGATGACAGACCGAGGAGCGGCAGACCGAGGGTCACCACAGCAGCCCAAGACCGCCATCTTCTGCGTCAGCATCGACGGGAGCCTTACCAAACCGCTGCCAACACAGCCAGGAACACCGTCAGCAACCATAACAGGCCAATCAGCAGCAGGACCGTGCGTCGCCGACTGAACACAGTTGGTCTCCAATGCAGGCGTCCAGCCCGGCGACCTATCCTGACACTCCAGCATCGCCAGAACCGTATGCAGTGGGCACAGATCCACGTGCATTGGCGCCATCGGGACTGGGGCCGAGTCCTCTTCAGTGATGAAAGCCGGTTCTGCGTCGACCCAGGCGATGGCTGCATCCGGATCTGGAGAAGAGCGGGGGAACACTTCACGGATGCCAAAAGGGACCCATGGGGTGGTGAAAACATCATGATCTGGGGGGCTATCGGCATGAATCGCCGTATTGGGCCAGTCATCTTCCAGAATGTGGGTCCAGGACGTGGTAACGGGGTCACTGCTGTTCATTACATCGACCAAGTTCTGAGGCCCCACATCCTGCCGCATTTCCAGCGGCATCCACAGAACCTGTTTCAGCAGGACAACGCAAGGCCGCACACTGCCCGTGCTACGCAGCACTTCCTGAGGCAGAACAACATCAATCTGCTGCCTCACCCAGCCCGTTCTCCCGACCTTATCCCAATAGAGCATTTCTGGGATGCCCTTCAGAGGCAGTTGAACCAGCTCAACTCCAGACCCCAGACAGCAGCTCAGCTTGCTGTCGCTGTGGGCCAGGTGTGGTGGCAAGTCCCCCAGAGGCAGACCAACACTCTAGTGCGCTCGATGTACCGCAGGTGCACAGCTGTGATCAATGCTCGAGGTGGTCACACCAGATACTGACATTCTGCTGTTAACACAGGGTCAAGGTCAAGTTCATGTGACCTTATTTTCTACCAGAATGAACTTTGAAAGGACACTTTTGCGGTGTTTGATTGCTTTTTCTCACTTTCTATTACCAGTTCAAAGGAATCGTTGGCCAAATTACATCAAAATTTCTATACAGTTTGTTTTCGCGTTTTTTATGCCTCTGAGTATATTATGTAATGCATTTTCCTTTTTTTTTGGTCTTCTGGCCTGGTATCGTTACAGAAATGAAACGAGTACTGTCGTTCATGCGATGTTTGTGAGACAACCTCAAAAAGAGGATTGGGGCTTGCTCTGTTTAACTACACCGGTTGTTGATGCTGCATTGTCTTCAGTCTGCACTGATCTCACGGGCTTCCTCTTGGGTGTGAATGTCTGACACTGGTGCGGGAAGTCCATAATTTTCAGCACGATCTTTTCTGGAACACGCGTTGACCTGGAGACTGAGCACAAGCCTTTGACTCTTCTCAAGACTCTCCAAACATCAAGCCACCTAGGACTGAGATGGGTACTGGCTAGACAATAACATCAAGTCACCTAGGACTGAGATGGGTACTGGTTAGACAATAAACATCAAGTCACCTAGGACTGAGATGGGCACTGGCTAGACAAAAAACATCAAGTCACCTAGGACTGAGATGGGTACTGGCTGGACAATAAACATCAAGTCACCTAGGACTGAGATGGGTACTGGCTAGACAATAACGATCAAGTCACCTAGGACTGAGATGGGTACTGGCTAGACAATAAACATCAAGTCACCTAGGACTGAGATGGGTACTGGCTAGACAATAACGATCAAGTCACCTAGGACTGAGATGGGTACTGGCTAGACAATAAACATCAAGTCACCTAGGACTGAGATGGGTACTGGCTAGACAATAACGATCAAGTCACCTAGGACTGAGATGGGTACTGGCTAGACAATAAAGATCAAGTCACCTAGGACTGAGATGGGTACTGGTTAGACAATAAACATCAAGTCACCTAGGACTGAGATGGGTACTGGCTAGACAATAAACATCAAGTCACCTAGGACTGAGATGGGTACTGGCTTAACAATAAACATCAAGTCACCTAGGACTGAGATGGGTACTGGCTAGACAAAAAACAGCTTCACAGTGCTGCCTGCACCACCAGTACAAAGTGGATGCGCTTTTTAGGTTGCAGAGTTTCAGAAACATGCTGACAGTAAAAACTAATAAATCCGGAAAAAAGAAATGAGGCTTATGATTGCTGAGTTCTGTGTATTGAGTGTGTTTTATACTGCATCTTGCAATGCACTGCAGATGGTGTTTTAATTAAAAGAAGGACGCGTGTTCGTTGCTGTGATGATTATGTCTGTTGATCACGTATGGATGGTGTATTAGTACACCCACATTTACATATTTCTGTTGTATTCATTGGAGCGCCTATCAATTTCTATTGTATTCATTGGAGCTCCTATCAATTTCTATTGTATTCATTGGAGCTCCTATCAATGTCTATTGTATTCATTGGAGCTCCTATCAATGTCTATTGTATTCATTGGAGCTCCTATCAATTTCTATTGTAATCATTGGAGCTCCTATCAATTTTTATTGTATTCGTTGGAGCTCCTATCAATTGATTGTTGCCTTCTATTTTCCCTGTGCTAATTGCTGACAGATTGTTGATAAACAAAAAGGGGCTATAGGAACGCTCTCAAGCTTCATCCATAGAATTGTTCAGATATCATGTAGGTTATTACCTGCATATTGTCAAATGTCCTGCACCATGAGTAATCCTCTAGGATGGCTGCTAGTCATGTTTTTCGTCGTGGAACAACATATTAGAGCAACATATTGCATATGTTGATGGTTTGTCGAGTCTTCAGTATGCCTTGTGTGTGTGTGTGTGTGTGTGTGTGTGTGTGTGTGTGTGTGTGTGTGTGTGTGTGTGTGTGTGTGTAATTGTTTATAATTTTAAAAAGGCTCAATACGGTCGTGAATCGTTCCTGAAGAAAACCCAGCCTGGGAGACTGTGCAGTGTTGTATACGGAAAGGGTGGTTGTGTTACATTTGGGAAGAAAATTTGAATGTTTTTAATAGCTTGCATGCGATTCTGCATCAGTAGGTCGACTGGCAGTAGGTTGCCTAACTGCAGAATTATGAAAAATCCGTCCAAATCTGAAAGAGTTTTTAGCATGTTCCCGAGGCAGCCGTAAAGGAGAAACAGTCTTGTGCTGTTTGCATACAGGCCACTCCTTTTCCTCCCATTCTTATTTTTTAAAAGGTAAAGAAGCTCCATGGTGCATTCCATGTCATGTTCCACTCACAGTGAAACATATTCTTTTAGAGTGTTGGGACCTGCGCTGTGAGACATAAGCATTTTACAGCAAACTCCATGAGAACCTTGTTCAGAGATGTCCCACCTGATGTGATCTTTGAATTTCTGAAAGAGATTTCAATCTGATCTAAGATTTTACTGAGGAAAGATTTTTAACAACATTTCCGGTGTGTTTTTAGAAGGTGTGTTTTAAAGGGTTGTGGTGTAAACGAGTTGTTGTTTTTTTCTTTTATAAAATAATGACTTGTGAGTTGACTTCAACGCGGTGACAGCCCTGATATGACCCTTTGCGGTCGGCTAGGCTATAAGCAACATTACCCTACCTCACCTTGTCTTCAGAATGTTTGGTTTCTTTAGACACTTTAGGAATTGCATGATTTACTGTTCGAGATAATTGGTTAGATCATGTAGCCTACAACTCGTTCCTGAAATTTGTGCATATGATATGTGTGTGTGTTTACAATGAATGTCTTGTATTAACTGTATATAGGGCATCGTTTTATTTTTTCCATAAAACAGCGACAACTAGGTTGGATGGCCTCGTAAAAATTGTAAAGGTATTAAGTATATATCCAGGCACTGTCGCACAGCTGGTGGTTTGAGTGATTTTATTTGCTGGTAGTTTGAGTGATTTTATTTTGCTGGTGGTTTGAGTGATTTTATTTGCTGGTGGTTTGAGTGGTCTCATTTGTTGGTATTTGAGTGATTTTATCCGCTGGTGGTTTGAGTGATTTTATTTTGCTGGTGGTTTGAGTGATCTCATTTGCTGGTGATGAAACAGGAGGCTGAATATCGGATACATCTTTCATCGGAGGCGGATCTGCTTCTGTGTAATGTCTGTTACAGATCGGTGGCATATTGGAAACTTATTTTATTTCATTTTGTCAGCTTGAACCTCATTGGCCGATTGTCACACAGCTATGTTTTACATCACCAGTATGTTCACCAACGAATGTTTTCGATAATAATAATCTCATTAAATATAAACAATCTGTTGCTTGGCTGAGATGTTCACCAACTAACTTTTTTGATGATACCGTCATTGTCACTTACTGTTGTCGTGTGCCATCGTGTACCGGTGGAAATGGAGGACACGTATAAAACATCGTATGCATCCTATGTGAGAAACTGGAGGAATAAATGAGATAAATGAAAATGAGTGACTGATATTTGAATGGTACGGGAAACGACTGAATGAGCGCCAGTAGGCTGCTCTTCGGCCGGCTCTACCTGGGTAGGCAGCCCGTTGAGTGAGTGAGTGAGGTAGTGAGTTTATTGTAAAGCGCTTAGAGCTTGGTCTGTGACCGAGGATAGGCGCTATATAAATACCCAATATAATAATGATAATAATTAAATGTAAACAATATGTTGTTGGGGTCAGATGTTCCACGAACTAACCTTTTTTTGATGATACTGTCATTAAATGTAAACAATATGTTGTTGGGGTCAGATGTTCACGAACTAACCTTTTTCGGTAATAATGTCATTATTTGACCAAGGCCAGGATTTAAACCACAGTGCCAAGGACATCCACGCTGTTGGTTCGGATGAGGAATTTGCACAGGCCCTCGATGCCAGGCGCCTGAAACTCAACCTGCCACGAGCAAACGAAACTGAAGATTGGGAGAAACTGGATGCAAAAATCGTCCAAAGACTCGATGCACTGATAGGGAAAAGCACCCTGGAACACAAACTAGCCACATATGGGGACATTGTGTATGCCACATGTAGAGACGCCTATGGAGCAAAACTACCCAAAGAGAAAACACCTCCAAAGAAATCCAGACGCCAAGAAAAGATGGACAAGATCAGGGTCCAAAAGAAAAACCTCAAGATGCAAATGAAGACCGCACTGCCAGCTGAAAAACAAGGCTTGGAAAAACTGTGGAAAGACCTGAAAGAAAAACACAGTGCCCTCAGCAAAGCGGAATCTGCGAGGAAGAGGAAGAGCAAAAGAAGAAGACACAAGAGCGCTTCTTCAGAGACCCCTTCCAGTTTGCCAGAACACTGTTTGAGCAGCCAAAATCTGGGACCCTAAGTGTGGACAAAGGAGTTCTTGAGCAGCATCTGAGGAAAACATACTCTGACCCACAGAGCAAAGCACCACTCGACATTCAAGGTCTGGTGTGGCCAACCAACCCTGAGGAACAGTTCAATGGCAAGCCTCCAACGTTGGCGGAAATCAAGAAGGTGGTCGACAAAGCCAGAGCCAAATCATCACCAGGGCCAAACGGAATACCTTACCAGCTTTACAAGAAATGTCCCAAGGTGCTGGAGTGGCTCCACAGGCTGCTGCGATCGGCTTGGAGAAACCAGAAGATCAGCGGCCAGTGGATGACGGCAGATGGTGTGTACATCCCCAAAGAGCAAAACTCAAGTGACATTAGCCAGTTCAGGCCAATATCACTACTGAACGTCGAAGGGAAAATCTTCTTCTCTGTCATGGCAGCAAGGCTGACCAAGTACCTGATGGAAAACAAGTACTTGGATGTGTCAGTCCAGAAAGGTGGCATCCCAGGCGTGGCGGGCTGTGTAGAACACGCCACAATGATCTGGGACGCAATCCAAAAAGCAAAAACAGAAAAGAGAGACCTGGACGTAGTGTGGCTTGATCTGGCAAACGCATATGGATCTGTGCCCCATGAGATGATACAGTTGGCTCTTGAGATGTACCATGTGCCAAAGAACATCCGCGACATGCTCAAGAAGTACTTCAATGGCTTCTCAATGCGGTTCTCTACCAAGGAGTACACAACAGACTGGATCAACTTGGAAGTGGGTATTGCAATGGGCTGTGCAATTTCCCCAATACTGTTCGTGCTGGCAATGGAACTCATCTTGAAAGCAGCAACAAACAACGCGAGACAAACAGACCTTGGCGATGGATACAAGATGCCTCCTCTCAAGGCCTTCATGGATGACACTACAGTGATTTCATCCAGAGAAGACGAGACACGTCATGTGCTGGAGAGGCTGGACGACATAGTTGCCTCATCCAGAATGAAGTTCAAGCCAAAGAAATCACGGAGTCTCTCACTGAGGAAAGGAAAAGTGGCCGGATCTGTGGTCTTCAGTGTTGCCAACCAGGCCATTCCAACAGTCACAGAAGAACCAGTCAAGAGCCTTGGAAGATGGTATGATGATACGCTGAAAGACACACAAAGAGCAAAAGAAACCAAGCAGATGGCGGAGGAAGGCTTGGAGACCATTGACCAGTGTGGGCTCCCTGGCAAATACAAGGTCTGGTGTCTGCAGTTCATGCTGATACCAAAGCTGCTATGGCCTCTGATGATATACGACATCTGCACCAGCATAGTGGAGGCAATGGAAGCCAAAATCAACAAGTTCACAAGGAAATGGCTTGGTGTCCCACCCTGTCTGACTGACATAGCGCTGTACTGTCGCCAAGCAAAGCTGAAACTACCTCTGAAATCCATCCTGGAGGAATACAAAGCAGGGAAGATCAGACTTCAAAGCATGCTGGAGGACTCAGGAGACAAGGTGGTAGAAGCAATTAAGCCCCAGCTGAAGACAGGCAGAAAATGGAAAGTTCAAGAGGCGATGGATTCTGCAAAAGAAAGTCTCAAGATCAGAGAAATAACAGGACACACACAGACCAACAGACAGGGACTGGGGGTGACCAAAACTGAATGGTGGTCAAAGGCCAAAGGAAAAGCCAAAAGAGACATGATGATTCAGGAGATGAGAAAAGAAGAAGACCAAAAAAGACTCCAAAAAGCAGTCCAGCAGAGCCAGCAAGGGCAATGGACAACGTGGGAGAATGCACTCCAAAGAAGTCTCACTTGGAATGACATTTGGCACATGGCCCCTCTCAGGATCAGCTTCATTCTCAGATCTGCATATGACCTTCTGCCCTCAAATGCAAACCTGGTGAAGTGGGGGAAAACAGACGATCCTGCATGCCCCCTCTGCCATGGAAAACAAACAGTGGAGCATGTCCTAAGCTCATGTAAAGTAGCCCTGGCTCAAGGAAGGTACACATGGAGGCACAACCAAGTGCTCAAAGAAATTGTACAAGTAGTCTGGGCTAGTACCAACACCACAAAAGGGAAAATCAGGACTCCAAAAGCACCCGCAACATTCTTCACGGCAGGAGGCAGCAAATCATGGCCAAGAACAACAGTGCCACTCGAAACATGCAGGCAGAGTCTGCTGGACGGGGCAGATGACTGGGAGTGCACTGCAGACCTCCCAGAATGGAAGAGTCACCCAGAGATCATCAGCAAGAGTGGCATGAGACCAGACATAGTAGTCCACTCTAAGTCAACCAAGCAGCTGATCATGATCGAGCTCACGGTGCCATATGAGAACAGAATGGAGGCAGCTCAAATCTACAAGACTGAAAAGTATGCTGATCTGGCAAACAGCCTGAGGAGAGAAGGCTATCAGGTCAAAGTCCTCACTGCAGAAATTGGAGCTAGGGGGTTTGTAGGAACGTCTGCATACAGCCTCATGAAACAGCTCTCAGTTGCAGGGAAGGAAAAAACCAGAGCCCTGAAAGCAATGGCAGAAGCGGCAGAGAGGTGTTCAAGCTGGATCTGGTCAAGGAGGAACAAAAGTGAACTTCATAAGGCTTAATTTCCCTGCAAATATCAGGTGTCCCTGTGGCTCAGTGGTTAAAGCGCGAGTCATTAAGTGGAAAATGAGCATGTCCAGAGGGTCATGGGTTCGAATCCCAGCCATGGCTCGTCCCAAGATGGGAAAAAAAAGGGGCAGCAGAGGGACATCCGGAGTCATGAACCGGGTGTGGCCCAACCCCCTAGAGTGTCAGGAGATAAGGGCCGAAACACTTGCTTGAAGGGGGCTTCTCTTCTGAGGACTCTCTGCTGCCACGCTCTCCACGAGTTTCTTTCTACTTTGTAAACAATATATTGTTGGGGTCAGATGTTCACGAACTAACCTTTTTCGGTAATAATGTCATTATTTGTAAACAATATATTGTTGGGGTCAGATATTCACGAACTAACCTTTTTGATAACAATGTCACTAAATGTGAACAAGGTGTTCTTGTGCTCAGATGCTCACGAACTAACGTTTTTGACAACAATGTCATTAAATGTGAACAAGATGTTGTTGGGGTCAGATGTTCACGAACTAACCTTTTTGATAATAATGTCATTAAATGTGAACAAGATGTTGTTGGGGTCAGATGTTCACGAACTAACGTTTTTGATAATGATGTCATTCAATGTGAACAAGATGTTGTTGGGGTCAGATGTTCACGAACTAACGTTTTTGATAATGATGTCATTCAATGTGAACAAGATATTGTTGGGGTCACACATGACGTAGCCGTGCACTGCTCCCGCGTGATGAAGGTTCAGCTGACGTCATCACTTCCTGCTCGTTTTTCAACCACTTTTCTTCCAGTCCAGCTGAACTTGACAATTACCAGCTTCAAGCATTGTGCGGATGACAGTTCGACTTTGTCAGTCCGGATAAGAGACGGACCTCAGTGTGACCTTTGTACCGTGCCAGTATTACTTCTAGCGCTTTTCTCTCCAGTTCAGACTCCGCATAATTACATACTACACTTACAGTTTTGCATATAGTATGTTTACTTGTCTGTGTGAATCCTAGACTCAGCTAAGAAGTGAACATAAAGAAGCTGAGTTTATTTGGTTTTATATATGTGTGCTTCAGGTGCACAACATAGTACAAAGGAAATAAAAACAGAATACTCAAAAGAATTCGACCAGCTTATTCATAAAAAAAAATTCTACTGTTGTTTCAACAAAACCTCTTGTATTCTTCAATGTTAAACTGGGAAATGTAACAGTAATAAGATGTGGTTAATTCGTAGGATGACAGGTCCTCAGGCTGTTTGTTTTCTGTTTGTTTGGGAAACGTAACAGTAATAAGATTAGTTAATTCACATGGTGACAAGTCTTCAGGCTGTTTGTTTCCTGTTTGTTTGGGAAATGTAACAGTAATAAGACTTGGTTAATTCACATGATGACAAGTCCTCAGGCTGTTTGTTTTCGTACTTGCTTGTTATGTTTTACTTCTCTGTATGCTAATATTCTTTTAAGTCATAATTGTTTTCAAGTAGCGATGTAATTGTTGAAAAATCTACAATCTCAGTATACCTGATTCTTTTGGTTTATGTTACTGAAAACAAAACAGGGGGATAAACCATTTGACTGCGCGCCGTGAAGCAATAAAGAAGGGATGAAATATTTCAACCCCCCCCCCCTCCCACCACCACCAAACAGACAATTTTGCACTTCTCTTGTGAACACATTAGGACACAACTTCACAAATACGCAAAAGAGCGAAACTAGTGATAGTATCTGATTAAAAAAATAATAATGGGATCATTTTCTACGCGAATCTTTAAAACTCTACCTTTTTTCCCAAACAGACTGTCTTAAACGGCTGGAACGGATCAACAGGACGACAACAACAGTTTGCAGTATGCAGCCATCTTGAGTGAGGCGTCAGGTTCCGCCAGACGATACAGACAAACAGGAAGATACAGAGGGACTAGCCAGTTCTAAGGAATTAGTTCCGCCAGACGATACAGACAAACAGGAAGATACAGAGGGACTAGCCAGTTCTAAGGAATTAGTTCCGCCAGACGATACAGACAAACAGGAAGATACAGAGGGACTAGCCAGTTCTAAGGAATTAGTTCCGCAGACGATACAGACAAACAGGAAGATACAGAGGGACTAGCCAGTTCTAAGGAATTAGTTCCGCCAGACGATACAGACAAACAGGAAGATACAGAGGGACTAGCCAGTTCTAAGGAATTAGTTCCGCCAGACGATACAGACAAACAGGAAGATACAGAGGGACTAGCCAGTTCTAAGGATTAGTTCCGCCAGACGATACAGAACAGGAAGATACAGAGGATAGCCAGTTCCAAGGAATTAGTTCGCCAGACGATACAGACAAACAGGAAGATACAGAGGGACTAGCCAGTTCTAAGGAATTAGTTCCGCAGACGATACAGACAAACAGGAAGATACAGAGGGACTAGCCAGTTCTAAGGAATTAGTTCCGCCAGACGATACAGACAAACAGGAAGATACAGAGGGACTAGCCAGTTCTAAGGAATTAGTTCCGCCAGACGATATAGACAAACAGGAAGATACAGAGGGACTAGCCAGTTCTAAGGAATTAGTTCCGCCAGACGATACAGACAAACAGGAAGATACAGAGGGACTAGCCAGTTCTAAGGAATTAGTTCCGCCAGACGATACAGACAAACAGGAAGATACAGAGGGACTAGCCAGTTCTAAGGAATTAGTTCCGCCAGACGATACAGACAAACAGGAAGATACAGAGGGACTAGCCAGTTCTAAGGAATTAGTTCCGCCAGACGATACAGACAAACAGGAAGCTACAGAGGGACTAGCCAGTTCCAAGGAATTAGTTCACAACGATACAGACAAACAGAAGATACAGAGGGACTGCCAGTTCTAAGATAGTTCACCTGACATACAGACAAACAGGAAGATACAGAGGGACTAGAAAGTAGCATCGACAATCGTTAAACACACACACACACACACACACACACACACACACACCACACACACACACACAACATACAACACACCACACACAACCACAAACACACACACACACACACACACACACACACACACACACACACACACACACACACACACATACAGAAGACAACCATTTGAGGACATGACAGGACATAGAAAGGAACAAGTCCAGCAGAGAAGACCCGCTGGTCAGTGAACTCACTGGGGCTGACCACTGTCCGAAATTGGCCGACACTTTCTACACACTCAACGCGGTTTATAGCAGCCATTTGCAACTGGTACATATTGCTACAGACACCAAAGCAAGTACTTTGGTTTTCCCGTACAGATTGGTTGTTCTCTCTCTCTCTCTCTCTCTCTCTCTCTTCTCTCTCTCTCTCTCTCTCTCTCTCTCTCTCTCTCTCTCTCTCTCACACACACACACACACACACACACACACGCACACACACAGATCCCCCCCCCCCCCCCACACACACATATCTATATCTATATTTATCTATCTATATCTTCAAAGGTTAATTTCATGACAATTGTTAGTTTCTCTCTGTCAACTAGCTGAGATGACCAAGAAGAGACAGTGAGCCCTGACAGCAGCACCTGTACGGCAGATCATGACAGAGTACACATCATGGCGGAGCTCACAACCAAATGTAGGATTCTAACTGTCAAATCTTTGTTTGCAAAATTCACATGCTTCTTTTCTCAGTTATGATTATCCCCCCCCCCCCCCCCCAACCCCTCCCGCGCTTTTATGGCTGGAGTAGGCAGGAGCAGCCTGCACGCACTCGTCTATATCGCTGGCGTTCCCTGCAGCGCGGTGAAGGTCGTGTTTCACCCTGGTGTGGGAGTGCCCTCCCTTCTTTGCTCTTCTCTGGCTCTGACTGATGATTCTAGTTTCAATTAAAAATAAAAAAAGGCCCCGAACCCCAAAATCTGTAGTCGTAGATCAAAGCGAACAGGATACGACGGCGAATTCAGCTGAGCTGTTTCACCCCCAACACCCGCCCCCCCCCCTTCCCCTCCCCCCTCCCCCCAATGCTGTGTTCACATATCAAACCAACCTTTTCTTCAGCTCTAAGGTCAAGTTCGTTCAATGCAAGAAGCGTTAGAGTTCTGAGGTTCACTTTCTGAAGCGAGCTTCTTGTTATCATATAAACTGGATTTCTTAGTCACACGGCATTCAGCCCAATTGAAACCGAACGCCATTTTAGCACAGCTGATCGAGCTTTGTATCTACACATCAAGTGGAACATCCAGTTTACATACGAAGCCGATGTCTGAGTTTTACTTATTAAACCTATCATGTTCCACTGATGTATGTGCTCACATAAACAAACTCACAGGACTTTATATTTTGTCATTTGAAAATGAATCTTGTATTCATGTGCGTGAACTGATATATTTCCATGTTACTATGAACACCGCTTCTTCAGGGAACATCGTGTCAACACATGTAAGCGAAGGTAGCAAGCCTGGCTTTAGCATACTATAGTATGACAGAAATTCATGTCCACAGATCCAACTCATTTTTGCGTGAAAGACAGGAAAAGAAACATTTCCGACTTGTTCTGAATTTCCTGTCAAGTCAAATGAAAGAGTTTCCATTCGCCACATTACTTGGGGGTGGGGTGGGTGGTGGGGAATTAGGGAAGTCAAATTTCCAAACACACACACACACACACTGACTGAAACCAATTTATTGTCAGATTAACTCAAGATTGTACACACACACACACACACACACACACACACAAACCAATCACACACACACACACACACACACACACACAGAGAGAAACTCAAGATTGAGAACAGACACACAGGAGAGACAGAGAGACAGACAGACAGACAGACAGACAGACAGACAGACAGAGGAAGAGAGAGAGGAGTAGACAACATTCTTTATTTCGAGGACAATAGATAGCATGCAAATGTTTTTTTTTATCCTGTTGTCTCCCAGCACAGTACAAAAAAAATCAAGTCACGCCGAAACAAACAACAGCCAAAAAAAAAAAAAAAGAGAAGAAAAAATCCCGTTAATGGAATCAAAGTTAACTGATGTTGAAAACGCTGACAGTCGATGAAATATATTAAGAGAGAGAGAGAGAGAGAGAGAGAGAGAGAGAGAGAGAGAGAGAGAGAGAGAGAGAGAGAGAGAGATCTAAAGGAGACAGGAAGACAGTGACAGAGAAACAAAGGGAGGAATAAAGATCATGGTGGGCAGGGTTTTGGTCTATCGACACGTAAGATCATGATAATGTAAGAGAATGAAAATGGCGTATACATGAAAGCCAAGAGCTGTGAGTAGAGTAAGGAATGGTATTAGTGCTGGTGACATACATGAGCTTACAGGAAGGAAATATCTTCAGCACCGTGAGAGAGAGAGAGAGAGAGAGAGAGGAGGAGAGAGAGAGAGAGAGAGAGAGAGAGAGAGACGAACAGACAGACGGACAGGAAGCAGACAGTTCAAGAGAGACTTGGTATCCAGAGAATTAATATACAAAAGTACGCTAGGTATGAGAACTTTGAGTTGTGAGAAGAATATCCATTTTCATAAGTAACAATTACCTCCGTTAGTCAATTATTCAGTTGATGATCTCCTTTAATTTATTGAGCATAGCATGCTGCTTACGAGCTTTAAATACGTGTGGCAAATTATTCCAGAGTTTTAAGCCACTTTACATTAGACTTGAACAAGTCCAGTCAGGCATGTGGTAGTGTTAGTTTGTGTGAATGTCTGTTCATGTTTTCTGCGAAACAGTAATCAAACAGGAGACACATTTCTCTTTGCTTTTATCATTTCTGTACTATGTTACAGTTGTAGCTTAAAAGGTAGTATGTCACATTTTCTGCACTGGGTAAAGAATTTGTTTTGAGAAAAACTAATTAAAAAGCACAGTTATGTAATCTGTTAAGAGGGTTTGAAATGTACTAGCACTTGCAGAATCCCATATGTGGATGCGTAGCTGATTAATGAATAAAAGTGTGCATAGGAATGGTTTTCTGGCGTTAAGGCTGAGAGAGAGAGAGAGAGAGAGAGAGAGAGAGAGAGAGAGAGAGAGAGAGAGAGAGAGAGAGAGAGAGAGAGAGAGAGTTACCTTGCGAGTTTTACCGGAACCAGCACACCTTCCTTCCGAGGACCGACTTCGAGCGACAGGTAACCCTCTTTCTCGACGACTGTTTTCCGAAGCCAGCATGTCCGGGGAAGAGAATTTCCTGGTGGGGGCCGACACTGGCTTCAGCGCGCGTGAACAGCTGGGGTCATCCGAACCAGAACGACACAACCCGGAATGCGAACGAGCCATCCCGATTCCAGCATGTCGAAGACGGCCCTCAGAACCACCCAAACCAGTATACTCTTTCCGACACTTGTCTGAGACGGTTTGCACATTTGGGGAGGAAACTGTCCGGGTTCCGGACGACGCTTTGTGTTGCGTTCGAGGGGAAGTCGTGGCGCTCACTGATTGGTTGAGAGAAGCCGAAGAATGGTTCCGACTGGGTGGTTTTCTGCCTCGTTCAGAGAACTGCGAGTCCACGGCGGGAAGTCGTCTGGTGGAAGTCCCCACAGATTTCTGAGAGCGAGCTGAAGAAGGTGACCCGCTCTGCTTCAGACAGTCTTCTGTTCTCATACTGGTTCGGGACTTTCGAGACATGTCGAGAAAGGTTCTGACAAGAAAGGTCTTCCACAAGCAGTGTCCGCTTCGTTCTACTCTCTTACAGTGAGTTACAGCCCAGACCTATGGGGATATTCCCTCATTGAAAAGTTAAACCTCGTCTTCGTTCTGCTGATGAAGAAAGTGCATCTTATTGGACCTCCTGTGTCAGAAGCAAACAGCACAGAGGGGCGTTGTTGTCTGATTTTGACAAGACTGCACACATGTTCACAGTAACCACAAATTCCACAAATACATATGTAATCCATAAATGTTCAGAGAGAGAGAGAGAGAGAGAGAGAGAGAGAGAGAGAGAGAGAGAGAGAGAGAGAGAGAGAGAGTGAATGCTAATATGCTCGTTTCCTCAAATAAGTAAGATACTTTTTCGAAGTTAAATTTAGAAAGAGAGGGTGTTAGTTACCGCCAATGACATTGACAAACAAAGCACATGACAAGACACGATGCATTTCAACCACTTGGGTCTTCTTCAGGCGAAAAAATAAATCACATTTAACATTTAAGACAGTACAAACAAAGAACGAAAATGACTCATCTGTTGTTAGTCCATGTGGTGGGGAGAATAGCCGCTAGTTGCCTAGTGAAAAAGAAAAGCTCACTAAAAACAAACAAACACTATGATTTGAAAAGTCAGCTTGTAAAACATGGCATGACCTAAGGCAAGTGAATCGCTAGACTGTCCCGTTTTTTTTTTCTTCTGTGGGAAGACTCAACGGTGTTCGCACGATCTTGGTCTGAGTGTCTACATCACCAGATTGTAAAACATTTGCGCTCAATTACATGCAGACCAGTCCATATACGCTAAACTCATGAGCATCTACCAAACCATAAGGTCGTCTCACGCAAGGGACTGAAAGCAATGAAAAAGTCCATGGAGCCAAACCTGAAGTAAACACACAAAGCAGACAGCAAGGTAACGTTTCTCTAAGACTAAACACCAAACCAGACCGGCGGATGTTCCATGAACCAGTCTCTGTCAGACGTCACAAAGAGATGTAAAAAAGCACGTAACTTCATGCCGAATGGCTGGAACCGTTCTATTGTTATACTAAGCCTGGGTTGTACTGACATGTGCGCATATGCGCATGCAGCCTCAAACGCACGCGCGTTCGGCAGTATTAGTTGCATTCTAGGCTGTACCCAAGGACGGACCAACTTAAAAGATGAACGCGCTGATCAGACATCTGTTGTGTCTTTCCTTGAGCCCAAAGCCACCCTCACATCTCCCCCAACTTCTGAATATCCTGTGGCAATCCTAAATGACTCCTCTGAATCATGTGGTAATCCTCCAAATGTGCAGGCCAGGAGATCAATTTGTGTTAACTTTGTGGTAATCCTCCAAATGTGCAGGCCAGGAGATCAATTTGTGTTAACTTTGTGGTAATCCTCCAAATGTGCAGGCCAGGAGATCAATTTGTGTTAATTTGGTGGTAATCCTTAACGACAACAAATCAGAACATCAACCTTCATTAACCCTGTGGCAATTTTATACGCATGCAAGTCTGAGGTAGACCTTTGATAATCCATAGACAATTTTCCTTTCTACACATGCAAGTCTGAGATAAACCTTTGATAATCCTGTGGAAATTTTCTTCGCATGCAAGTCTAAGATAATCCTTTGAAAATCCTGAGGCAATTTTCTACACATGCATGTCTGACATAAACCTGTGATAATCCTGTGGCAATTTTCTATGTATGCAAGTCTGAGATACACCTTTGATAATCCGTGGCATTTTTCTATGTATGCAAGTCTGAGATACATCTTTGATAATCCTGTAGCAATTTTCTATGCATGCAGGTCTGAGATACATCTGTGATAATCCTGTGGAGATCCTCAGAGTGTGCAGGTCTGGTAATCCTATTCCATTAATCCTATGGCAACTCTTAACGCGTGCACATAGGGATTTCAATCTTTATCTATCCATTAGTAATCCTCAACACATGCGGTTCAGGCCAACTGTTGATAATCTTCCGGCTGTCCTCAACACGTGCACATCAGACATCAACCTTTCTAATTCTGTGGCAATCCTCAACGACTAATTATATGGAGGTCAACCTTTATTACACCTGTGGCAATCCTCAGCACCAGCAGGTCATAGATGTCAGAGATCAACCATCACTAATCCTGTGGCGAGTGCTGTCCAAGCGACCATGATGTATAAATTCTGTGATTATTTTCATCAATGTAGGACAGCAGGCCAGCCGCTATTAGTCCTGTGGCAATTCGTATCGGCACGTGCAGGTCATTCTAACCTTAATTAATTCTGTGGCATTCCTCAACGTATGCAGGAATGAAGGTCCACATTTATAAATCCAGTGGCAATCCTAAACGTATGCAGGAATGAAGGTCCACATTTATAAATCCAGTGGCAATCCTAAACGCAGGAGGGTCTGGAGGTCAACCACTGTTAATCCAGTGGCAATTCTCAATTCATGTAGGTCTGAGGAACAATCTTTATCAATCCCGTGGCAATCCTCAATGCATGTAGGTCTGAGGAACAATCTTTATCAATCCCGTGGCAATCCTCAATTCATGTAGGTCTGAGGAACAATCTTTATTAATCCCGTGGCAATCCTCAATGCATGTAGGTCTGAGGAACAATCTTTATCAATCCCGTGGCAATCTTCAATGCATGTAGGTCTGAGGAACAATCTTTATTAATCTTGTGGCAGTCTTCAAGGCAGCAGGTAAGCTGATCAACCTTTACAAATCTGGTGGTAAATTTTCAATACACACAGGTCAGGAAATCGATCTTTATTAATCCCGCGGCAATCCTCAGCGCATGCAGTTTAGCAGATCAGCCTTTATCAGCCTTTATAAATCTCATGGTCATTCTCCACACACAACAGATCAATCTGTATTGATTCAACGGCAATCCTCGCCCATGCAGGTCAGCAGAACCACCTCTATAAACCTTGTGGCGACGCTGGTCACGTCCAAGTCAGTAGAACAACCTGAATGAATCCTGTGGTACTCACCACGTGCATGTCAGATCAACCTAGAGCAGTCCCGTGGCAATCCTAAAGGCATGCAGGCAGAAGAACAACCTTTATACATCCCATGATAATCTTTTCTGATCCAGGTGGCAACCTCATCGGGCGGACTGGCAAGAGCTGTGAGGACAGAACACATTCAGAACTATACCAGCGGCATGATCCCTTTCGACAGCTGACAGAACACATTCAGAACTATACCAGCGGCATGATCCCTTTCGACAGCTGACAGAACACATTCAGAACTATACCAGCGGCATGATTCCTTTTGACAGCTGACAGAACACATTCAGAACTTACCAGCGATGATCCTTTTGACAGCTGACAGACAATCGACTATACCCCGGCATGATCCCTTTCGACAGCTGACAAAACACACGCACTATCAATGACTGAATCAGAAATGACTGACTGCTCCCAACTTCCAACCAGGCTGACTGCTATTGCCGCTCAAGCAGAGAAGATCAAGTGTTACTGTTCAGACTAAGGACTGGACATAACAGACTGAATGCACACACGTACAAAAAGTACAAGATTGGCGAGTCTGCGATGTGCCCATGCAGAGACGCCGAAATGGACACCGAGCATTTACTACAGGACTGTCACCTCCATGCTACTGCCAGGCAGGACACATTGCCGGAGCCAGTGGCTCTTAGGTCAAGCTCTGCGGGGACCTGGCGGACCTTCGGAGGACAGTCAACTTCGTGCGGGCAACTGGCATCCCCATCTGAGTGTTGGAGAAGAAGAAAGAGACTGACTGCTCCAATATGCGTGCCGAACATGGCGTGTGAGCCAACAACGACGTCGCGGTATGTCCTAACTGGGTTCACTCTCTGATCAAAAGCCGTCTTGCATGCGGGACAATGCGCCGTATGCCTCCACCACTGGTGAAACATCGCCTTGCAGAGCTCAGCGGATTTGGTCAGCTGACGTGAAGACTCTGTCACACCTGTACTGTGTCTACAAAACTATCCTTTCCAAACATACAGCAAAGAGAGAGAGATGAGAAAGTATCTATTTTGGTGGAAAACGAGGGCAGATAAAAAGAGGACAGCAAAAAAGATTAGAAATTGACGCGAAAAATTAACCCAATGTTTATGACCTTGCAAACTAAATAAAAATGGAAACGAAACTTATGAATTCTTCCAAACAAATATTAATCAAGCGACAATAAATGATAAACAAGATAGTCATTATCTTTTATGAGTAAAAAAAAACACGCACACACACAAACAAGGAAAAAAAATCCATTAAAACAAGATGCATACACACCGAACTTTTACATTTAGATATATAAAAATCTTTCTCTCCCTCCCTCTCTCTCTCTCTCTCTCTCTCTCTCTCTCTCTCTCTGTCTCTCCCTCACACACACACTTAAAATCTAAGTTGAACTAAAACGCTAAAAAAATGCAAGAGAGAGAGAGAGAGAGAGAGAGAAGAGAGAGAGAGAGAGAGAGAGAGAGAGAGAGCCTACACTGCACACACACAGGCAGCAGTCTGTCGCCCTGAACACCACTGTCACTGACTGTCGCTGGCAGCACTCTGACTGAGGCACTGCCCTGAGCAGCACTGAGGCTGACTGTCGCTGGCACCACTCTGACTGACGCACTGCCCCGAGCAGCACTGAGGCTAGGGGCACCTGCTGCAGCGCCGTCGCGTGCGTCACCTCTCTCTCTCTCTCTCTCTCGCTCTGACTTTCTCCCCCGCCCTCCCCCTCTCTCTGACTTTCTCCCCCCTCTCTCTCTCTCTCTCTCTCTCTCTCTCTCTCTCGCGGTCTTTTGAACTGACAACTCTTCACCTGCCTTAAGCGACTGTAGAAGATACAGTGTAAAGAGTCCTGTATGAAGTAACTTTATAAGAGGCGTAGAACAAGAGAACACAGCGACCGAAAGGCTCAGACAGATCATATACCACGAATTGTTCTTTGTTCTTTTCTTATTAAGGCACTGTACTTAAACAGTTCTTTTTTGCCTGTAAATTTATGATTAGTATTTCTTTTTCTTTATTGTTTGAAAACTTTCTTGTTTGATTGTTAATATTCCTCCTGTATCAATACTCCTTCATTCTATCTACGTACAATGTCTGGTTTACATGAAACTTTGAACGTTGCGATCAGATTAGTGGAACACACACTGTCCGTTTAAATGTTTATCATTTGTATATCAAAACACCTGATGTATGCTTGCTGCTAAACAACCCCCCTCCCTCCCCCCTCCCCCCCCCCCCCCCCCCCCCCCCCCCCCCACACACACACACACACAGTCATTTGCTTGAACTTGCTGAAACACGTCAATGTTCCCAAACTTTTGACGAAATGATCGTTAATTGTAACATACTTGTCGTGATGCTATTCCGCATGTGTAACTGGCATCTCTCTCTCTCTCTCTCTCTCTCTCTCTCTCTCTCCCCTCTCTCCTCTCACACACACACACACACACACACACACACACACACACACACACACACACACACACACACACACACACCTCTATCTTCTATACACACACACAGATGAACTCTATATGTATGTATGTATAATGCCAAACAATTAAGTAGTGAGGAATAACAAGTGCAGGCTAACAATTCCTCCGTCATTATAGTAACGACTCGGCAAAGATTTGAACTTTAAAAAAAGGGGGCGGGGTGGGGGGTGGGGGTGGGGGTTAAGGTGAAGAAAATGGAAACATAAAATCAAGAAAATATATCATAAATATGAAAACTCTTCACTAGCTGCATGTATGTACACACACACACACACACACACACACACACACACACACACACACACACACACACACACACACACATGCTTGAATGAAATTTCTGGCAGTTATTTTCGACTAAAAGCTAAACTTTCTTAGTCACATCAAACACTTTAAAGCTTCTTGCCAGAGAAAGCTTTGAACATTCTGCAGGTCGTAGCACGCACTGACTAGGGCGCTGATAAGAAAACTTTGCTGCACCTCTACAGAGCCCGGTCCGTTCTGAACTGGACTATGGCTGTGTTGTGTATGGCTCTGCGAGACCCTCTTATCTGAAACTCTTGGATCCCATTCATCATCAAGGGCTTGGTCTCTGTCTTGGAGCATTCCGCACCACCCCTGTGTACAGCCTGAATGCAGA
This sequence comes from Conus canariensis, assembly GCA_033310375.1. Classification (NCBI taxonomy): domain Eukaryota; kingdom Metazoa; phylum Mollusca; class Gastropoda; order Neogastropoda; family Conidae; genus Conus; species Conus canariensis. The sequence continues at coordinate 37,454,123 of CM065747.1, read as the reverse complement.
GACAGATGAACACGTATTATCCAGCCACAAGCTGCAACTATCCTTAAATTACAATCTCAGACTGTTCTCTGAAGCGGAAAACCCTGCCTATGACTGTGTTTTTAATCCTCAGTTTCAAAGTAAATTTGAAGAAAATCCCAACTGTATTCCTCCGTTTGGACTTCGTATGCAGCCTCATGCGCAGAATGCAGGTCTTGATCTAGGAGTTGTGTCTGACTTCTCCAAAATTCCAGATAAGCCTCCATGGACCTCTTTCACACCAGAAATCCGCTTTGATCTTGCTGCTTTTTGGCATTGTTTGGCATTGTTTGCCAGTCTCTGTACAAAATTTCCGTCCTTTCAGAAAATATTTACTGATGGTTCATAGTCCGCAGATGGAGTGGCATGTGCAGTCTCAAACAGGTTATAAGGGAAGAAATCATCTACGACACAATGTATGAAAAAGATGTGAAGTGTGACATGAGACTAAGTAAGGATGTCAGGTGGTACTGATGGGTGTGCTCAGGGCTAGCAGTGTGGACGATGAGACAGAGAATGGTCTAGAAGATGTGCAGATGGTACTGACTAGGGTGTGCTCATTGGCTCAGCAGTTGGACGATTGAGACAGCAGATGGTCTGAGAAGGATGTGCAGATGGTACTGACTAGGGTGTGCTCATTGGCTCAGCAGTGTGGACGATTGAGACAGCAGATGGTCTGAGAAGGATGTGCAGATGGTACTGATCAGGGTGTGCTCATTGCCTCAGGTCGCAATGTTCACGAAGGGCCGATGTTGTGACTAGTTCTAGTCACTTTGGCGGAGACATGATCATTCAGACTCTTTCTCAGCAACAAACCACGGGTAACAAAGTCTCTCAACAGGGAGGGAAGAGAGCAAGTTTAAAGTTATAAGCGAAGAGCAGAATTATGCAAGGAAGAAAGATATTTCAAAGATACAGTAGAGCAGACATTTCAAGCAAGAAAAGTTTTCGAGATGCATGGGATGCGCTGAAAACTCTAATTGGTGAAACAAAACAAAAGGAAAATGAGCACTGGTCAGATGACCTTTCCAGAGCAGACTGATTTTGTGTTTCAGAAAGAAACGGATCAACTGTTATGGTGGGTTTGAAAGGAATGGTTCGGGTGGAGAACTGAACGACGGCAACATCACGGCTACATGGATGAATCAAGGACGGAGACGATAAACAAGATTTTGAAATTGATGAGAGGGTTGTTAAGATTGTACTCTTTTGATTAAGTGAAACATTTGGAAAGCAGCAGACCCAGCAGTATGAGCGGAAGCAGATTGCTGACATTGTGTGCCTTTGAACTCTGTGATGTGTCATGTCAATCTTCAAGGGGTCTCTCAAGACATGCTCCTTTCCCAGTGTCTGGAAAACCGCCACTGTCTGTCGTGTCACAGAGAAAAAAATGCAACAACTTTAAATGCAAACCATCCCGTAGCTCCGACTTCAGTTGTCATGAAATGCTCAGAAACAATTGTTCTCCTGCCACCTCTTAGCTGTCAGAAACTGGCAGCATGAGCGCCTCCAGTCTGCTTACACCCCCCTTGGCAGTATGGATGATGTTACCTGGACCTTTCTTCACAACCTTCCATCGCCTCCAGTCTGCTTACGCCCCCCTCGGCAGTATCGATGATGTTACCTGGACCGTTCTTCACAACCGTCCTTCCCGTTGAACAACCAAGGCTCTTTCCTTCCTAGTCTTTTCCTTTGTTTCCTTTGCTTTCAGTATAATTCAATCCCACCTCGGCAAGAAACTGCTTGATTTAGATTTTGATCCGAAGTTTACTCTGCGGATTGTCGATGTTCTGCTGAATAGAACAGTCTGTCTGTTCCAATCTGCCGTCTGTGTTCAGAGAGCAAGTAAGACCTCGTGGCGAAAGTTGAGCCATGATTGGAGTTGTGCTGTCTTCGCCTGTCAGCGGAACAGCAACGAGGCTGCAGGATGCACACGGCAGTCGCTTGACGGTGGCCTTTTTGCCGGCAGGCTCTGCAGTCACGTGATATGGGCTGGGAAGAGGGGAAGAACATGTGCCATTGCAGTATTCTTTGAAGCGCTCTGAACAGCAGCCAGATGGAACTAACTCAACAGCTGCTGACTGGGGTGCCTGTGGTCAGACCAATCCTCCCTGCTTTCAAACTGTTGTAAATGTGTACTGTGGAGAAACAGCCAAATAAGCTGGCCAGGGTTTCTTCATGTATTTTTCTGTCTTAGAATATCTATCTATCTATCTATTTATCTCTCTCTCCAGCTATCTATCTACTTTTATATTACAAACTTCTAAATGGTATATTTGAGGGATTGCCTTTGCTACTTAAGAAGATTGGCATGGTACCCAGATCACCAGTCACAAGAGGAGGAGACAGAGACTGACCCGAGGTAATGCTGGATTCAAACTGCGGCAGTTTGATCTGATTTCTTATGTAGGTAACTTGTTCCTTTGGCACTTTTCTGTCTAAGCTGGTTCCAGACTTTCGTCCTGTCTTATTCTTCCTTCGGTCACTTCTAGCACATTGTTTTTCATTCATTGTTGATCTCTTTTTGTCATTTCATTTTGATAAAGGCTGATTCTGTCTTTCATTGAATAATGCTTCTTGTAAGAGTGAATGACACAGGTAGAAATTGAAACCAAATTAAAAGACAAATTGTTGTACTGCCAGACGAAAGAACAAACCTTTCCACCTGTCGCCTTCCTCAAGCAAGGACAAACAACAACATTCAGGTCAATGAAAACGAGACAGAACAGTCACTCATCTTCTCAAATTGTGTGTGCGCGCGCGCATGCGTGCGTGCGTGCGTGCGTGCGTGCGTGTGTGTGTGTGTGTGTGTGTGTGTGTGTGTGTGTGTGTGGTGTGTGTGTGTGTGTGTTTTCTCCCTCTCCCTTTCATATATTCCTGTTCATATAATTTCAAAATATTTTCGGAGTAATTGTAAAATATCTTAAGTTCACATCCTCAGCAACAGCCTGACAAAACATCACCAGTATTTTTCAATAGTACAAGAACGGTTTTTCTTCACTATCACCACGTTACCATTTACATCCGAAAATCTGCGAAACATAAAGAAGTCTTTAACATCCAATGCCAAACGTTTACTTCCTCTTCCTTTAAAAGACAGCGATGTTTTGGGCAGATAGGTTTTCCATGTCCATTTTCTTCATCATTCGTCGGACACGGAGCCAGCTAGTATTGAAACGATCGTCATGTAAAACGAAAGAAAAGAGGGGATTTATGGAACTCCTCCCCATCAGTGTGTTCAAAGGTGAAGGGAGGTAATTCACAGACTAAGCCATTTTTCGATGCTGACATGTGGATGAGTCTGCCGATGGATAGCCCTACAACAACATTAACAGTCTGCCGATGAATAGCCCTACAACAATATTAACAGTCTGCCGATGGATAGCCCTACAACAATATTAACAGTCTGCCGATGGATAGCCCACAACAACATTAACAGTCTGCCGATGGATAGCCCTACAACAATATTAACAGTCTGCCGATGGATAGCCTACACATAACATCGATGATAGCCTAAGAAAACGTCTGGAGTGGATGCCCACAACATTAACTCGAGATAAGCCTACAACAATCTTAACATCTGCCGATGGACTACCTAGGATTTAGTCTGCGATGGAGCCCACAATATACAGTCTGCGATGGATGCCTACACGATTACGTCCCGATGGATAGCCCTATATTTTATTGCCGATGATCCTACATATACATTGCGAGATAGCCACAGCTATTCCGAACCTGTCATGATCCCGATACGTTTGAAACATTGCTTACATGTCAGTCCACTCTATTAATGAGCCCCGCGCTTACCTGAACATGAGCTCCAAGTGTACTAGTTAATTTGTCGTAGACAACCATAAGCAAAATCTTACAACTAGCAGTCAATGACATTTTGTTTCCTTCTTGAACACGATCTTAGTTATACTTTTTGCGGCTCGCTTTCTCGTCCAGTCCTTCTTTCAGGGGTCTCTGTGTATGTCAATTTCAGTCTTTTCGTCGTCAACCTTCTTCAGGGTTCTGTATTCAAACTCAGCTTTTCAGTCGTCACGTCTTCTTTCAGGGGGTTCACTGTTACTGTCAAACCTTCAGGTCTTTCGTTCGTCACATCCTTCTTTCAGGTTCACTGTTACTGTCAAACCTTCAAGTCTTTTCGTTCGTCACACCCTTCTTTCAGGGGGTTCACTGTACTGTCAAACCTTCAAGTCTTTTCGGTTCGTCACACCCTTCTTTCAGGGGGTTCACTGTACTGTCAAACCTTCAAGTGTCATGGAGAACAATGCCTTAAGGTCAGGAAACAACGGTTTAAACAATTCCATCACAGATGGCAGAGAATGAGCACCATGGACGCCGGTGCTGTCATTCTCATGCCCCCGGAGTGGCGTTACTCCAAACCTCACTAAGGCCCCCCCCCCACCCCCCATAAACAACCACACCCAGATCGCGCCTGTCGCAGCCTCTACACCCTCAGCCCACTGGGAGCAACCAGTGTCAGGTCATCATGAGGCAACCGACCAGAGCAGACACTGCACTAAGCGGAGTTACTGCGGTAGTCTTCAGTAGTCTTCGGTAATCTTCGGTAATCTTCGGTAGTCTTCGGTAGTCTTCGGCAGTCTTCGGTGTAGTCTTCGGCAGTCTTCGGTAGTACCTGTTCTCATCAGATATACAGGACATCACCAGCCAAGCCACTACTGATGACAATGACGCTTAGTCATAAAGCCAGCTTCTCTACAGGGCACCATCAAATCCACAGAAGACTGTGCCCTTTGAACTTGTTGATGCCAAGAACCTTGGCATGAAGTCACGACACGGCATGATTAGAAAGCAGAGAAATTAGACGTGAGGTCACCAACACAGCTGAACTTCTATTCCAGTCTGACACATCATACATAATTAGTAATTTCCTTACTTCCTTCATTCTTTCCATTTCTTACGCAGGGTGCATGCTATGTGTAACGTGTCATCCATACCAACGGCCAAACTGGCCTTTTCTTCCGAAAGTTGGTGATGATTTTTACGTGTGTGCAAGATGTTATGCGTGCGTTCACACACGAACCTCGGTTTATAGTCTCATTCGAAGGACATAATCAGGATCGCCGTTCATTTCATGCTGTACGAAGGGGTCGACCAGGCCTGAGAAAGACAGACATGTACAATGTCCGTGAAGAATTAGAGCAACACTCTCAGAAATGCATTCACCAAGTGGATGAAACGGAACTGTGTGGTTCCACTCTCTCTCTCTCTCTCTCTCTCTCTCTCTCTCTCTCTGAGCACATTGCACGGTCTGCTTTGGGTAGGAGATAGGAACAAAATCCTACAAAGAAATGCTTTCGATGGGACTCGAACCTAAGACCTGCCAGCCAGCAACGCTGACCACCGTGGCTGGCTTAGAACTGCTTCGAATAACCGTGGACAAAGAGAAACCATCTGGGGTTCTCCGGTCGGCCAGTTCTTGTGTTTGTTATTCTATTCTTTTAGCACAAAAAGAGGCTTATAAACTGGCAACTGCAGGGTATTATGAGAGAGAGAGAGAGAGAGAGAGAGAGAGAGAGAGAGAGAGAGAGAGAGAGAGATTGTTACACACAATGTACATCTCCAACTATCCTCACCCCACCTCACACACGCACACTTATGTTCGTTACTAAGCAACGCCAAAGAAAAGAAAAAAAAAGAGACAAACTTACATTCACCAGACAGTGACGTCAATAAAGCGAAACTGACATTGTTTGAGACGGCAGTCCTTCCCACAAATCAACATAGCCCGTCATCTTATAGGTAGAAAGAAGCCCTCTCTCTCTCTCTCTCTCTCTCTCTCTCTCTCCCCTTGTACACTAACCACACGATTTCCGCGAAATCAGTCAAGATACACGAATAATATTGTAATGAGAAAACCCAGAATTGATCTTTTTAAAACAAGCCTCGCCTATTCCGGTGGGGCCCTTTGGAACTCCTTACCAAATTACGTGAAAGATTAAAAAAAAAAAAAAAAAAAAAAGCGTTAGCTCGTTTAAATCAGCTTACAAAGCATTTCTCTTTCAGGCACTAAAAACTTTTTAAAAAGTACACTACATATTTTAGACATGATATTCCTCTTCATGTCATATAATGCGAAAGAAAGAATATAAGAGACATTGTGACCATTGTTATGTTTAAACAGTACTGTACAGTTTGTTGATGTTGTTGTCATTAGATCAATTCCTTCATGTGTGTGTGAGCGCGCGCGCGCGCGCACGCGCATATGGATGCTTGCACGATTTTGTCATTTGCTTTTGTAGTATTAGTCTGTTACTTCTTACAGTTTGCAAGTTGACTCGTGTACTCACTTTCTCCTCTTTGTTGCCATATTGACTTGTGTGTTGTCCATATGCTTTTTTTTTCTTTTTTTTTTTCCCAGGGCTGGGTGGAAAAAAGCATGCGCAATTTGCTTATCTCATTACCCTGGTAAAATAAAATTTCGTTCGTTCGTTCGTTCGTTCGTTCTGTGTGCGTGTGTGTGTGTGTGTGTGTGTGTGTGTGTGTGTGTGGCACTTCAACATTTCTCTTCATCCTTTCTCTTTGTGCCTCGTTGCTACATCCCCACATGTTCTGTGTACCGCACCTTTCTTGCTTGACCTTTGACCCCCCCCCCCCCCCCCCCCCCCCCTCGATTCTCCTTTGTTGTTTAACCACACGCTCTAGCCCAACAGTCAACTTGGAAGGATCACGGGCAGAGTTACTTCCCTTTTCCCTTTCTCTCATTTTTGCATGCATGATGATGTGAGTCCGTGCGATCGCGCCACCACAGCTAATTCCAATGGTCGCTTTAGATAGGTGGGTTGAGGGAGAGGAAGAGATGAAGCAAGCGGTGCAAGGTGGGGTCATTTTGATGGGGAAAAATCACTTCTGAATTAGTAATTTCACTTCGTTGTTAAGTTTCATTTATGTATTTATCTAATTTTCATGTGTTTATTTATCTATTGTTTTCAGTCACTATAACTGTTTTGGGGAACATACTTCGCATTTCAAAAGTACTTCCATTGCGGATCTTTACACACACACACACACACACACACACACACACACACACACACACACACACATATATAAAAGAGCAGTACAGAAAGTGTCTACATAAAAGAGCAGTACAGAAAGTATATAAAATTCCTACCAAGAAATAACAGCGATGTTGCATGGTTACATATTAAAACAGCATGTACAGTTAAAACCGCAGAAAAGAGAGATGTATATTTAGGTTGTGTATATATTCCACCGGAACATTCTTCCTTTGGCAAGGACTACACTAGACGCATATGGGACTCATTAGAAAGTGACATTGAAGAACTAACAACAAAAGGCAATGTCCTCCTGTGTGGTGACTTTAATGCAAGGACAGGCAATCAAGCCGACTTCATTAGCCTGGACAATGAGAAGAATTATTATGATTTACCTGCTGACTACCATTTTGATAATGGCATAAAAAGACAGTCGATGGACCTCTTAACTAATAAGAACGGACGTCGTTTGTGTATTGAAAATCAAATGTGTGTTTTGAATGGAAGAGTGCTTGGAGATCTTGCAGGATTGTACACTTGTCATAATTCACAGGGAAGCAGCGTAGTAGAGTATTTCCTTTGCTCACAATATTTGCTTAGACATGTGTTAAACATGAAAGTAACTGACTTGACACGACATTCTGACCACTGCCCACTAGAGTTATTGATCCAACTGCCCATAGAAAATGAAAATACATTACACAAAAGACAAGCCTCTCTCACAACCCACGATGAACAACAGTTACGTAAAGACCTACTTCATAGAAATTCTACAATAAATACAGAAGAAGACTATCTAGTATTTCAGTGGAATGAAAAGTCTGCCGAAAAAGTAGTAGCAACCTCTAAAATGCCCAACATACGCACCATGATCCAAAAAATCAAGACCGACATTGTGACACAACTTGCAACAAATGAACATGACATCGACATTAATACGACTATTGAACAGATAACGAATATATTTTCAACCACAGCAAAGATGGCGCTTGGACAAAGACGGATAGAAAAAAAACAACTAAACATAGAAAGAAGAAGTGGTTTGACAGAGACTGTCATTCCCAAAGAAGAGAGATAAGATCACTACTGAACGCGGTCAACAGAAACCCCCAAAATAAACAACTAAGGCAAAAATACTTTTCACAATGTAAAATATATAAACGACTTTTAAAGAAAACCAAGAAAATATATCGGAACAAACTCCTTAATTCCCTAAACGAAGCCCTAGAAACTGATCCCAATTCAATATGGAAAACTGTTCGGGAACTGCAAACATACGATCATGAAATTTATGGTCAAGAAAATTGTCTCAGCGCGAACAAATGGTTTGAACATCTTAAAACACTAATAGGTGTGAAACAGAAGATCGCCGAAAAACGAAAACAAACAGTTGATGACATGTTAGTAGCATTTAAGAGGTCAAATAATCGTCCTTCTAGGAATTCAGAGTTAGATTATGAAATATTAGAAACGGAGGTAAGGAACGCGGTCAGAAAGCTGAAAAATAAAAAATCCCCAGGCAAAGATGGAATCAGAAACGAAATGCTTAAAGCAATGTTACCTGAAATCGCTCCTCTTCTGAAAGACACGTTTAACTTAATCTTAAAATCAGAAAAATACCCGGACCTCTGGAAAACAGGAATCACAGTCCCAGTCTATAAGTCAGGCGGCCAGTCCAACCCCAACAATTACAGAGGCATAACTTTGAATAGTTCGCTGGGAAAAGTGTTTTGCAACATAATAAATGAAAGGATAATGAATTATCTTGAGGCAAACCACCTCTTGGCAAAGGAGCAAGCAGGGTTCAGAAAGGGATCACGGACCACTGATCAAATATTCATATTGTCAAAACTAGTTGATAAGGTACTAAAAGACAGAACTAAAAGGCTTTACTGCTGTTTTGTTGACTTCAGCAAAGCATTTGATAATATATGGCACGAAGCCCTACTGATGAAAATGATGCAAGCGGGAATAACTGGTAAATGTTACCAAATCATACAGGACATGTACAACGGGGCTACAGTTTGTACAAGAAACCAATCTAGTCTCACTAAGGAAATATTAATACAAAAAGGTGTCCTCCAAGGTAATACCCTTAGCCCAACCTTATTTAACATATTCATAAATGACATTGTCGGATATCTCAGAGACCATGATTCCCCAAGAATTTCCGATCTAAAACAAGTCGAAATTCCGTGTCTTTTGTACGCAGATGATTTAGCTATCCTCTCGACTTCAAAACAGGGACTTCAGCGTAAATTAAACCAGTTACACAACTACTGTTTAGACTGGGGAATGAAAATCAACACAGAGAAAACAAAGGTCGTTGTATTCACCAAATCAGATCCAAAGGTACCACTATTCTTCAATTGCAGTGAAAACATAATTGAAACAGTAGATCAATATAAATATCTTGGAGTCACTTTCCATAAAAACGGACATTTTACAGAAGCCCAAGAACACTTAGCAAGACAGGGGAATAAAGCCGCACATAGCTTGAAGAGAACGTTTTATGGTCAAAATGTAAATATGAGAACAGTTACAACCCTATTTGACTCGTTAGTCTCTCCCATCTTCACATATGGGTCGGAGGTGTGGTTCCCATCCTCTTACCAATACAAAGATGAAATATGTCGAGAAAAGAAAATGCAGCATTTGTTCAAAACCTGCCTTGCAAACAAATTCCCACATGAAGCTGCACACATTAAATTCTGCAGGCAATTATTAAGAGTTCACAGAAAAGCAATGACATTACCGGTTTTGGGCGAACTGGGAAGATTCCCGATTACTTTTAAAGTGATAACCCAGACTATCGCATTCTGGATACACATATTAGAGTCAGACCAAGACTCTTATCAACAACAGATTTATCAGTCAATGATCTCTCAGTGCACCGAAGAAAGCAAATGGACGAAGTTTATACGACAAACCTTGTCAACGATAGGATTACAGCATGTCTGGGAAAATCAGGGTACATTTAGTGTGACTCGCCTGAAGTTTCTAATCAATGCGAAGCTGGAAAGGTTTTATATTGAGTTTTGGAAGAAACAAAAGAACGAAAGCACATCCAAGCTCAAATTTTATGCCACAGTTACTACCGAATACAAACAGGCGGCTTATTTGGAGCAACACACTGACACAGATTGCAGACGAGCACTAACTAGATTACGAATAAGTGCCCATGACCTCCAAATTGAGAGGGGCCGTTATACCAACACTGACAGAGAAAACAGATTATGCACGACATGCCACGTCGTTGAGGACGAACTACATTTTCTCGATGACTGCAAATTATTTGACCAACAACGTTATGACCTGATGACAAAGATCATAAAAACTGACTTTCCACCACAGACTAACATGACAAAACCCTCGGAGCTCATGTTATTGGACTGCTTCCAGCCTGTACTTGCCCAGTATATCCTGTTGTGTTTTTCTCTTTGGAGACAGAAAATTTAATCAGACTCTGATACACACTGTGCTTTTTCTTTCTGCTACTAATGTTATGTTGCAAGATGTGACAACGCTGGGATTAGTTTAGTTTAGTTGAATGTCTGAACTTGATCATCTGTGCCCCACAAAACCTCTGGTTTTCATATGGCAATAAATATGTTCTTGTTCTTCTTGTTCTTCACACACACACACACACACACACACACACCCACCCACACACACACCCATCACAACAACACTATAACCTATATTCAATACACCTAATTCAAGACACGAGAGAATACGCACTCAAGCAGACAACCCCCTCACAGACACCACCCTGACAACTACTGCAGCAAGTCACACATACGACCCTTTTATCCACTCACTATGCATGACACCTGCACCATTTCACGCATCCACCGGCTACCCCTACCCTCACAGCACACCACCCTACCTCACAGCAATACCACCCTACCCTCACGCACCCACCCTCCTCACAGCACACCCTACCCTCACAGCACACCACCCTACCCACTCACACACACTCGCAGCAACCACCCTCACAGCACACCACCTACCCTCACAGCACACACCATACCCTCACAGCACCCCACCTACCCTCCAGCACACTTCAGTTACCTAGTAGCACACCACTTACCCCACACAACACCCTACCCTCACAGCACACACTACCTCTACGCCCGTCTCACACACACACCCTTACCCATCACAGCACACCACACACACAACCCTCACAGCACACCACACACTTACCCTCACAGCAAACACAACCACCCTCACAGCACACCACACCTTACCCTAACACACACATAACAACATCTCACAGCACACCACCTACCTCCTACAACACCTTACCTCCCTCACAGCAACCCACTACCTACTCACGCACACCACACTTACCTTACAGCCCACCTACACCACACTTCCACAGACACCACCCTACCCTCACAGCACACCACCTACCCTCACACACCCACCCTTACCCTCACAGCACACCACCCACTCACAGCACCACCCACCTCACAGCACACCACCCTACCCTCACAGCACACCACCCACCCTCACAGCACACCACCCTTACCCTCACAGCACAACCACCTACCTCACAGCAACACCCTACCCTCACAGCACACCACCCTTACCCTCACAGCACACCACACCTACCCTCACAGCACACACACCTACCCTCACAGCACACCACCTCACCTAACCCCTCACAGCACACCCCTCAACCACCTTACCCTCACAGCACACCACCCTACCCTCACAGCAACCACCTACCCTCACAGCACACCACCCTTACCTCACAGCACACCACCCTACCCTCACAGCACACACCTACCCTCACAGCACACACCCTTACCCTCACAGCACACCACCCTACACAGCACACCCCTACCTCACAGCACACCACCCTACCTCACAGCACACCACCCTACCCTCACAGCACACCACTCCTACACATACACCACCCTTACCCTTCACAGCACCACCCTACCCTCACAGCAACCACCCTTACCCTTCACGCACACCACCCTTACCCTCACAGACACACCCTTACCCTCACAGCACACACACCACCCTCACAGCACACCCCCTACCCTCACAGCACACCACTTACCACCACAGCACACCACCCACCCTACCTCACAGCACACACCCTACCCTCACAGCACACCACCCTACCCTCACAGCACACCACCCTAACCTTACCCTCACAGCACACCACCCTACCCTCACAGCACACCACCCTACCCTCACAGCATCACCACCCTACCCTCACAGCACACCACCTACCCTCACAGCACACACCCTACCCTCACAGCACACCCCACCCTCACAGCCACCACCACCCTACCCTCACAGCACACCACCACCCTACCCTCACATACACCACACCACCCTACCCTCAAGCACACCACCCTTACCTCACAGCACACCACCTACCTCACAGCACACACCTACCCGCCCCTACCCTCACAGCACACCACCCACCTCACAGCACAACCACCCTACCCTCACAGCACACCCCCTATCCCTCCAGCAACCACCCCACCTCACAGCACACCACCCTTACCCTCACAGCACACCACCCTACCCTCACAGCACACCACCCTACCCTCACAGCACACACCCTACCCTCACAGCACACACCACCCTCACAGCAACCACCCTACCCTCACAGCACACACCACCCTCGACCCCCCACACACACACCACCTTACCCTCACACACACCCACCCTCACAGCAACCACCCTACCCTCACAGCAACACCCACCTACCCTCACAGCACACCACTCACAGCCCACCCTCCTCACAGCACACCACCCTCAAGCAACACATACCTCACAGCACACACCCTACCACACCACTTACCTCACAGCACACCACCCTACCCTCACAGCAACCAACCCGACCCACTACACACCCCCTTACCTCACAGCATACCACCCCACCCTCACAGCACACCACCCACCCTCACGACACACCCTCCCTCACAGCACCACCTCACACACACACCACCCTTACCCTCACAGCACACCACCCTACCTCACAGCACACCACCCTACCTCAAGCACACCACCTTACCTTTACAGTACACCACCCTTACCCCTTACAGCTTACACCCTTACCCTCACAGCACACCACCCTACCCATACACACCACCTTACCCTCACAGCACACACCCTTACCCTCACAGACACCACACCACCCTCACAGCACACCACCCTTAACCCCACAGCAACCACCTTACCCTCACAGCACACCACACACCCCCCTACCATCACAGCACACACACCCTTACCCTCACAGCATCCACACCGACCCACCCTCACACCACCCACCCACACCCCTTACCCTCACAGCACACCACACCACCACCCTCACAGCACAACCCACCCTTACCCTCACAGCACCCACCCCACCCTACCCTCACAGCACACCACCACACTACCCTTACCCTCACAGTTACACCACACTACCCTACCCTCACAGCACACCACCCTTACCCTCACAGCATCCCACCCCACCCTACCTCACAGCACACCACCCTACCCTTACCCTCACAGTACACCACACCACCCTACCCCTCAAAGCCACACCCCTTACCACTCACAGCACACCACCCTACCCTCTACAGCAACACCCCCTACCCTCACAGCACCACCCACCCTACCCCTACAACAGCACACCACCCTACCCTCACAGCACCCACCGCCCTACCCTCAACAGCACCACACCCCCCCCTCCAGAGTACCTCACAGCACACCCACCCTTACCCTCACAGCACACCACCCTTACCCCTCACAGCACACCACCCTTACCCTCACAGCACACCACCCTACCCTCACAGCACAATCCCTCACACACCCTCACAGCATACCACCCTTAACCTCACAGCACACCACACCTCACAGCACACCACCCTTACCCTCACAACACACCACCCTCACAGCATACCAACCTACCTTCACAGCACACCGCCCTACCCCACAGCACACCACCCCACCCTCACAGCACACCACCCTACCCTCACAGCACACCACCCACCCATCACAGCACACCACCCTACCCTCACAGCACACCGCCCTTAACCTCACAGCACACTACCCCACCCTCACAGCACACCACCCTACCCTCACAGCACACACCCTTACCCTCACAGCACACCACCCTTACCCTCACAGCAAACAGCCACGCCCTCATTTCCCTCTCCCCAGTATCTTCACAGTACCCACCCCCACCCCTCCTGTCTCCCTTCCTCCACTTTCCACACCTCCCCCACCCTCCGCCTTGTAAACGCGTGCTGGCAGCGAGATAGTGGTGAATACCAAGGGTAATAACTTTTCTTTTTGAAAGATTAAAAAAAAAAAACGAAAGAGTTGCGTCCCGTGCATTAACCTGTCTGCTCGCATTGAATTCCCTCCCCTTGGAGTTTTTTCTTTGTTCTTTTTCTATATGGCAGTCTTTCTCATACTGTCGTTCATGTAACCATGACCTATACAAAAAGTGTAAACAGCAATTATTTTTTATGTTTTGAGAGAGAGAGAGAGAGAGAGAGAGAGAGAGAGAGAGAGAGAGAGAGAGAGAGAGAGAGAGAGAGAGAGAGAGAGAATTCAG
>CM065747.1:37397001-37434501 GCA_033310375.1 Conus canariensis | reverse complement strand
CAACACAGACATCATTCCTCATTCCTGAAAGACGACCAGCCTGCACGGACAGCTGCCTCAGACTCTGCAGCTGAGCATGTCTCTGGGCATTACTGGCAGCGCCATGATGCTTTTTTCTTTTGAGTGAAGGACAATAATGAGGCATTTTCTTCCATGATTAATTTTATGAAATGTTCTTTTTTTTCTTGTCAGTCTTGCTCACATTTCTTTCGTCATTCCTGGGCTTTTTCTTGCGGTCAATGTCTATCATCATCATGTCTCTTACGGCCTCTTTTCTTTCAAACTAAAAGTTCTGAATTCCAGAGTAGGAAACCCCCAAACTTGAAGAGGGACAGTTTGCTAGCTGCTGTCAACTAGGCCCACGTGGAGAACATTCAAAGCCCAGGTCGATCAGAACACGACAGTGCTGGGATGGTCTGCAGACACATGACGCTTCCCGACAGCAAGACTGATTAGAGATCTATTTGTGGTGATCAAACAATGCACATTTTGCCACTGTCACATGCATTGTCTGACACAAGGGAAGTGCCATCGACCGGCAGTCTTGCAGAATGCTCCGTCACCCTTTCACTGACAAAGAATGCTCAGTCCCCCTTTCACTGACAAAGAATGCTCAGTCACCCTTTCACTGACAAAGCAGAATGCTCAGTCACCCTTCACTGACAAAGCAGAATGCTCAGTCACCCTTTCACTGACAAGCAGAATGCTCAGTCTATTTGCGTTGATCAAACAATGCATGCAGCTGGCACATTGTGCCACTGTCACATGCCTTGTCTGACACAAGGGAAGTGCCATCGACCGGCAGTCTTGCAGAATGCTCCGTCACCCTTTCACTGACAAAGAATGCTCAGTCCCCCTTTCACTGACAAAGAATGCTCAGTCACCCTTTCACTGACAAAGCAGAATGCTCAGTCACCCTTTCACTGACAAAGCAGAATGCTCAGTCACCCTTTCACTGACAAAGAATGCTCCGTCACCCTTTCACTGACAAAGAATGCTCCGTCACCCTTTCACTGACAAAGAATGCTCCGTCACCCTTTCACTGACAAAGAATGTTCAGTCACCCTTTCACTGACAAAGAATGCTCCGTCACCCTTTCACTGACAAAGAATGCTCAGTCACCCTTTCACTGACAAAGAATGCTCAGTCACCCTTTCACTGACAAAGAATGCTCAGTCACCCTTTCACTGACAAGGAATGCTCAGTCACCCTTTCACTGTCAAAGCAGAATGCTCAGTCACCCTTTCACTGACAAAGAATGCTCAGTCACCCTTTCACTGACAAAGCAGAATGCTCAGTCACCCTTTCACTGACAAAGAATGCTCAGTCACCCTTTCACTGACAAAGAATGCTCAGTCACCCTTTCACTGTCAAAGCAGAATGCTCAGTCACCCTTTCACTGACAAGGAATGCTCAGTCACCCTTTCACTGACAAAGAATGCTCAGTCACCCTTTCACTGACAAAGCAGAATGCTCAGTCACCCTTTCACTGACAAAGAATGCTCAGTCACCCTTTCACTGACAAAGCAGAATACTCAGTCACCCTTTCACTGTCAAAGCAGAATGCTCAGTCACCCTTTCACTGACAAAGAATGCTCAGTCCCCCTTTCACTGACAAAGCAGAATGCTCAGTCACCCTTTCACTGACAAAGCAGAATGCTCAGTCACCCTTTCACTGACAAAGCAGAATGCTCAGTCACCCTTTCACTGACAAAGCAGAATGCTCAGTCCCCCCTTCACTGACAAAGCAGAATGCTCAGTCACCCTTTCACTGACAAAGCAGAATGCTCAGTCACCCTGCCGCCCACGGGAGAAGTCAGGCTGGGCGGTCCAGGGCAAGCGACTCCCAGGTGTTGAGGTTGATGTTCAGGCCTTTGAGGGACACGTTTCTAGTACAAACGTTTGAACATACGGTAAGGTAGGGTAATGTTGCTTATAGGCCAGCCGACCGCAAAGGGCCACATCAGGGCCGTCACTGCGTTAAAGTCAACTCACAAGTCATTAAAAAAAAACAACTCATTCACACATCTCTTTAAAAACACAATTTCTAAAAGTACACAGGAAATTTTGTTAAGAGCCTTTCCCCCATAAAATCTTTTTTTCTGAAATTGTGTTTCATTACACAATCATGAAAACATACAGCAAAAACCAAAACCACATAAAACACAAAAACAAACAAACAAAAAACCACTGTTAAGTCCATACAGTAATAATCATGCGAACAAGTACACCTCCGTAAAACATTAGATCAGATGAAAAATGTTAATTTCCTTCAGAAATTCAAAGATCACGTCTCTGAACAAGGTTTCTTGGAGCCTGTCGTAAAGTGTATGTCTTACATAATGTAAATCCCGACACTCTAAAAGAATATTTTTTCACTTTGAGTGGTACATGACATGCAATATATCACGGAGCTTCTTCACCTTTTAAAAGATAAGAATGGGTGTAAAAGGAGTGGCTTATATGCAAACGGCACAAGACTGTTTCTTCTTTACGGCCACCTCAGGAACATGGTGAATACTCTTTCAGGTTTAGACGGATTTTTGAATAGTTTGTTATCCATCTGCGAGTTCCGTTCCTCTTGCCAGAGGTCTTTGACATAAGCTTGGGTTTGGGATTTCAGATCAGTGTGAGGGATAGACAATCTGCTCAAACCTTTCTTTGTGGCACTGTTGGCAAGTTCACCAATCATTTCGTTGCCTCGAATGCCCACATGGTTGGGAACCCAAGCAAAAACTATGTAATATCCATCTGATTTCAGAGACGTGTACAGTCAAATAACTTCAGTAGTTGAGGATACTTGAGGTTACAGCCGGCAGTGGCCTTCAAGGCAGAAAGGGAGTGCGACAAAATGAGGAAATCTGTGTTTTGATTTAGAAGCCATTTCAAGAGCCAGGACCAAGGCTGTCAAGTCAGCAGTGCAGATGGAACTGTCAGTGGGGATGTGTTTAGAACATCTCTGAAGAGGACCTGTTGCACCATACACAGCAGAGGTAACCCCCTCCTCAGATTTGGAACCGTCGGTGAAAATTCTTGTGAAGGATGGAAACTTGGAACACAGTTCAGCGACCTGTACGCCAAGGAGCTAGTGGAATCTTTACTGTACGAGGCTAAATCAAAGCGGATCTCTGCAGTAAAGAAAGTCCATGGTGGGTCATCAGGAAACTTGGATAAATCACACACCTCTCCAAGGTCTGTATCTGCATTGTTCAAATGGGGAAGAATGCGAATTCCCATGGGTGGAATGGAACTGGGATGGTCATCGAATTTCTGTTGAAACTTGGGATCAAAAACACAGTCATGTGCAGGGTTTGGGGGTTCAGAGGCTAGACTCAAACAGTAGTTCAAGGTAAGTTTCAGCTGATGGTTCGAGAGAGATGGTTCCCCTGCCTCAGCAGACAGGCTATAAACAGGGGTGGTGCAGAATGCACCCAGACAGGGTCGATGGTGGATGGGATCGACAGTTTTCCGGTAGCAGCTCTGGCCGAGCCGTAGACTACACACCCGTAGTCCAGTTTGGTGTGAATCAGAGCCCTGTAAAGATGGAGAAAAAAATTCTTATCAGCGCCCCAATCCGTGTGTGCCACAACTCTTAGAATATTCAGTGCTTTCTGCCAAGCAGTTTTTAAGCTTGGATGTGACTTTTAAAGTTCAGGTTTTGATAATAAAAAAAACACCCAGAAATTTGGCTTCTTTCACAGCTGGAATGGTGGATTTGTCCAGACGAATTTCAGGATTCGCAAAGAACTGACGAAAATTGTGAAAATGAATACACTGTGTGTTTTGGTGCTTGAAAAGGTAAACCCGTTTTCCTTGGCCCACTGTCGAATCTTATACACATGAAGTTGGAGTCGACACTGTATGCTGGCATAAGAGGCTCCAACTGTGTACAGTGCGAAGTCATCAACAAACAGAGAGGTCTCGGAACCCCGGTTTACTGAATTGACAATGTTGTTAATTTTTATACTGAAGAGAGCGGGAGAAAGAATGCTCCCTTGAGGTACACCCAACTCCTGCCCATGGATGTCAGACAGCGTGGTGCCAACACAGACTTGGAACTGCCGATCAGCCAGAAAGTTTTGAATAAATAAAGGCAGATGACCACGAAAACCAACTTTGAAGAATTCAAGATTTCCAAGTGGTATCGTACGCTTTTTCCAAATTAACAAAAAAAATAGCAACCGCATGTTGTTTAATGATGAAGGCGTTGCGGATTGTGGATCCAGATGGACTAACTGGTTAACGGTCGATGGTACCTCCGGAACCCGCACTGTTCATTGGCCAAAAGGCCATTGGTTTCCAGCTTCCACACCAGACGGGAGTTGACCATTTTTTCCATTAGCTTGTAGAGGCAGCTAGTCAGAACTACTGGACGATAGTTTGAAGGGTTGGTACGGTCTTTACGAGGGTTAGGGATTGGAATGATCAGGGCTTTCCGCCAGCAGCACCCTGTGGTCCAGAAATGGTTGTAGACTTTTAGGAGGTCTGGAGACAGCTCTCTGGGAGGTGTTTCAAAGGCTGATAATGAATATCATCCAGGCCAGAAGCAGAATCGTGCAGGTTTGCAGAGCTGATTTCAGTTCATCAATTGAAAAAAAAGTAGATTGTACACTTCAGAGTTGTCTGAAGTGACACTGTATGTAGATTGTTCTCTAAGTTTTTTTTTTTTTTAAGGCTGCAGATTTACTTGAGGATGATGAGTTCTGTTGAATGGTGGAGGCCAGCAGATTGCAAACAGCTTGTTTGTTAGTTACCAGAACATCGACAAGCTTCAGGTGACGAATTGACAGGTTGGTGTTCTTCCCTTTGGTTTTCTGATGATGTTCCAGACTTTTTCCTTGGATGTTTTAGATGTCAGCCCGGTGCAGAAGTTTCTCCAAGACTGACGTTTACTGATTTTAAAAGTGTGTATCATTTTGGCACGGAGTTTTTGATGGGCTCGAGCGTTGAGACCTGAAGGGCTTTGGAATATTTGACGCTGAGCCCGTTCGCGTTCTTTTAAGATTTGTTGGCAGTCAAAATAAAACCAAGGTGATTTAGGCAGTTGGAGTTTATCGCAAGACATCGGAATACAGGTTTTTGCAGACTTAATGAAAGTCTTAGTTAGAGATTCTGCTGGGTCTTGAATTTGAAGAATGTCAGTTTCCTGGAGTTCCTTTGAAATATTTGCAGCAAAAAGATTTTAATTTGTGCAACAGAGGCTTTCTCAGTTGTTATGGATTTTAACAGAACGGGAAAATGGTCACTTCCATGCAGATCGTCATGGGCAGACTACTCAAAGTCCAGGACCATCGAGGGGTCACATTGACAAATCTGAACATGAAAGTGAACCGTGGAAGACTAAAGGTAAGTTGGAGACCCATCATTCAGACAACACAAGTCCAACTCTGAAAAGACATCTTCAAGACGCAGACATGTAGATGGAGAATTCACACTACTCCAAAGGGGATTATGGCCATTAAAGTCATCCAACAGCAGAAAACGGCGAGGAAATTCTTCAGTCAGACTGACAAGGTCCCGGCGACAAAGCGAGACAGAAGGTGGTAGATGTAACGCGCAAACTGTAATGGTTTTATGGACAGTGACTACCGCAGCTACTGCCTGAAGATGGGTAGTAACAGCAACAGAGCTAAACAATGTTTTGAACATACACCAAAGGTTTAGTTTTGCAGGAAAAGGACGAGACGAAAAAGAAAAAAAAAACTAATAAATTTATTTATGACGCTCAAATTCCTGAAACTAGCCAAAAGAAAGCTGCAGGTCCATACCCTACCTCATCAGCTGGGGAAAAGGGGGAAAACCACAAACAAAACACACTGGTCCTCGGGGTCCCCGGGGACGCCTAACTCCACAGCGGATCCAGGGGCAGTCCAGTGACCTATCAGCACGTCCAGGGGATGTCGGGTCCTGAGAGATGCCAGCAGCTTTCCTCCCACACTGAAGGGGAAACGTCCTGCAGATGGGCAGCCTTCCCTGGTCTCCCCGCCACTTCAGCCAGATGGTGAAGATGTAAATCAGCCAACGAAGGCCTCATGCAATGATGAAGTCCCTGTGAGTTGATCTATGGCAAAGCCCAACTCCCCGGCGGAACTGCTTCCTTCACTCCCCCTTACTTCCACCTCTTGAAATGGGAACGGCCTGGGCTGAAGGTCGGTACAGTCCACAGGGGGAAGTCAGGTAGAAGATCCTGATTGGTCAAGAGGAACTCACACTGGCTGTGTTCGGATCCCACGTGGAAGGTGTCAGAAATACATAACACAGACACGTGGAAGGTGTAAGAAATACATAACACAGCCATGTGGAAGGTGTCAGAAATACATAACACAGACACGTGGAAGGTGTCAGAAATACATAACACAGACACGTGGAAGGTGTCAGAAATACATAACACAGACACGTGGAAGGTGTCAGAAATACATAACACAGACACGTGGAAGGTGTCAGAAATACATAACACAGACACGTGGAAGGTGTAAGAAATACATAACACAGCCACTTGGAAGGTGTAAGAAATACATAACACAGACACGTGGAAGGTGTAAGAAATACATAACACAGACACGTGGAAGGTGTCAGAAATACATAACACAGACACGTGGAAGGTGTCAGAAATACATAACACAGACACGTGGAAGGTGTCAGAAATACATAACACAGCCACGTGGAAGGTGTCAGAAATACATAACACAGACACGTGGAAGGTATCAGAAATACATAACACAGCCATGTGGAAGGTGTCAGAAATACATAACACAGCCACGTGGAAGGTGTAAGAAATACATAACACAGCCACGTGGAAGGTATCAGAAATACATAACACAGCCACGTGGAAGGTGTAAGAAATACATAACACAGCCATGTGGAAGGTGTAAGAAATACATAACACAGCCACGTGGAAGGTGTAAGAAATACATAACACAGCCACGTGGAAGGTGTAAGAAATACATAACACAGACACGTGGAAGGTGTCAGAAATATATAACACACCCACGTGGAAGGTGTAAGAAATACATAACACAGACACGTGGAAGGTGTAAGAAGTACATAACACACCCACGTGTTTCAAATGGGGCAGGAGCCCTCAGAGCTATACTCACCCCAAATAAGCAAAAGAGAAGTTTAATCACATGATCTGGCGATACAAACAAACAAACCAACAAACAAACACTCTCTTCCATGGCGGCAAAGACAAATAACATGACTCAGCGTCACGGCAAGACTTGCTCCGTGACAGACAACAGGCATTAAACCTCCATCATTAGACCATCTTTCTCTCACACACAAATTATCACCTTTTTGAAGTACTGTTTCACTACTTTTACACGTTTTAACGTTCAGTCGAAGTGACACAGACGCTTGGTGTAGATTGCCTTTGTTTGTAGACCTGTTATAGTCCCAGACGATAAGATTACGCCATCAGCTAATAAAAGAATAAATAATTCAAAAGCGTCCAGAGAAAGCACTGCACCGTGCTTTCCACCATTGTTAATTTCAACATTGTTAATTTCAACTGCTAGCTCGTTAAGAAACAGAGAAAATACTGTAAGACTCCAGGCATCAAACAGAGAAAATACTGTAAGACTCCAGGCATCAAACAGAGAAAATACTGTAAGACTCCAGGCATCAAACAGAGAAAATACTGTAAGACTCCAGGCATCAAACAGAGAAAATACTGTAAGACTCCAGGCATCAAACAGACAAAATACTGTAAGACTCCAGGCATCAAACAGAGAAAATACTGTAAGACTCCAGGCATCAAACAGAGAAAATACTGTAAGACTCCAGGCATCCCCATATCTTCTCCCAGCTGCACAATCAATGTAATCTGTCACATGGGCGCCATATTGAACTCTTGCTTTCACTACTTCATAGACACTTCTGATACATTTGCTTTTTCCTTTCACGCCGTTTTCTTTATACAAAACTGACCAAAGAAGGTGTCTGTTGATAGACTCGAATCCTTTAAAAAAAATTCTACAAAAGCAACATAAACTCTGTGATTGTAAAAAAAATGTTTCTGAAGCTAAGAAAGTAAACATATGACCCACAGTTGAATGTCCTTTTTAAAAACCGGTGTGATGTTACCTGTTATGTTATCTAAGAAAGTAAACATATGACCCATAGTTGAATGTCCTTTTTTAAAACCGGTGTGATGTTACCTGTTATGTTATCTAAGAAAGTAAACATATGACCCACAGTTGAATGTCCTTTTTTAAAACCGGTGTGATGTTACCTGTTATGTTATCTAAGAAAGTAAACATATGACCCACAGTTGAATGTCCTTTTTTAAAACCGGTGTGATGTTACCTGTTATGTTATCTAAGAAAGTAAACATATGACCCACAGTTGAATGTCCTTTTTTAAAACCGGTGTGATGTTACCTGATGTTGTCTCAGAAAGTAAACATATGACCCACAGTTGAATGTCCTTTTTTAAAACCGGTGTGATGTTACCTGTTATGTTATCTAAGAAAGTAAACATATGACCCACAGTTGAATGTCCTTTTTTAAAAACCGGTGTGATGTTACCTGTTATGTTATCTAAGAAAGTAAACATATGACCCACAGTTGAATGTCCTTTTTTAAAACCGGTGTGATGTTACCTGTTATGTTATCTTCATCCAGCCATTCTTGTAATCGGTTGTTAATGATTATGCTAAATAATTTGCTACCAATATTGTAGCCGTTTGGGTTACTGATGACAGCAACAGAGAGAGAGAGAGAGAGAGAGAGAGAGAGAGAGAGAGAGAGAAGACAGACAGACAGACAGACAGACAGACAGACAGACAGACAGACAGACAGAGTTTAGAACAACATTTGAAAGGCCGAGACAGAGAAAAGAATACACAGACTGAAAGATGGAGACAAATGACGTCACCTCACGCAGACGACAGACAAGCAAAACTATAACCGGCCGACTCATCGATCTTACAGTTGTGGGTCGACTTGTTTACGTGCTCACTCACTGACAACACGGTTGGTTCCACCTTACGTGGGTTGTTGTTGTTTGTGAATGGAGTCGACACGAACGCCAATCGGCCTGCGGAGCAAACAAAAGGTGGCAAACATCTCGCTGATTAGAGGTCCAATGTCACGTGGACCTCCTCCGCCCTTCCTGCCGCTCTGTGATGGAGAGGGGCACTCGGTGAGCTCAGCAGACCACCAGAGTGGAATGGACCTCTGCACTTCAATCACACCCCACCGAACCCATCGAAGATCTCTGCAGGTATCCTCCAAACCACCACAGAGGCATCAACACCATTCATGTTACTAACTGCTATCTATTCGGTTCTCAACACTATTGATGTTACTAACTGCTATCTAATCAGGTATTAACACTATTGATGTTACTAACTGCTATCTCACAAGGTATACCCCAAACCATCACAGATGCATCAACATTATTGCAGCAAAGGCCCTGTCATGCTAACCAACAGAGACAACAAAAAAACTGGATGGTGCCTGTAATGGGGATCCTCAGTAAAACAGGGTGGTTCTTTCTGGGCCACGTTCCATCGTGACACTCCCTTTCCTTACAACTGCTTCTGTCCTGTGGTGCGCCATCTTGCCGGCAGACCAATCAGAGACCCACAGATGGGGGTGAAACATGATCATCTGGGCGGAGGAAGGTGAGGAGAGGAGGGTCCATGGTGGTCTGCCTGGTCACAAACGTGTGTCTGTGTTTCTCCCCTCAGAGGTACTTCCACATCTGTGACCACGTGTGAATGCCGACCAAAATGGTATTCTTTTCTGTTGATGATTTTTTTTCTGTTTCTCTCTTTTACACAGAATGGCAACCGCCAGAACAACCCTTCAAATGTACAATTTTATACTAATTAAACAATGCATTTTCCAGGTAGTTTCTCTTGTTTTTTTTTCCTCCGAGACAGAAGTTAACTGCTAGAACAATGCTTCAAGCGTACAGTGTGTATTGTGTGTGTGTGTGTGTGTGTGTGTGTGTGTGTGTGTGTGTGTGTGTGTGTGTGTGTGTGTGTGTGCGCGCGCGCGCGCGCTAATCAAGCATCTGATTTTTTTCAATAGATTTTTTTTCTATAAGACAGAAGGCATTGTGAAAGAAAGCTGCTGAAACAACCGAATGTGGTCGATGGATTATTATCTGTTATTATCTATTATCTGTACGTGCCTGGTCGATCTATGTCATGTCAGCATAACATTCGATCTATGTCATATCAGCATAACATTCGATCTATGTCATGTCAGCATAACATTCGGTCTATATCATGTCAGCATAACATTCGATCTATGTCATGTCAGCGTAACATTCGATCTATATCATGTCAGCGTAACATTCGATCTATGTCATGTCAGCGTAACATTCGATCTATGTCATGTCAGCATAACAGTCGCGCATGCGCATCACACGTCTCCGCACAATGGGCATGTGGCTCTGACTGAATCAACGCTGGTAGGGAGCAACCCGTTCTACGCCCCACTGCCCTGGCTGTCATCAAATAGTCATGCCCACTGCCCAGCCTGTCATCATCATGCCCCACTGCCCTGGCTGTCATCAAATAGTCATGCCTCACTGCCCAGGCTGTCATCAGTCATGCCCACTGCCCAGCCTGTCATCAGTCATTGCCCACTGCCCAGCCAGTCATCAGTCATGCCCCACTGCCCAGCCAGTCATCAGTCATGCCCCACTGCCCAGCTGTCATCAGTCATGCCCCACTGCCCAGCCTGTCATCAGTCATGCCCCACTGCCCAGCCTGTCATCAGTCATGCCCCACTGCCCAGGCTGTCATCAGTCATGCCCCACTGCCCAGCCTGTCATCAGTCATGCCCCACTGCCCAGGCTGTCATCAGTCATGCCCCACTGCCCAGGCTGTCATCAGTCATGCCCCACTGCCCAGCTGTCATCAGTCATGCCCCATTGCCCTGGCTGTCATCAGTCATGCCCCACTGCCCAGCCTGTCATCAGTCATGCCCCACTGCCCAGGCTGTCATCAGTCATGCCCCATTGCCCTGGCTGTCATCAGTCATGCCCCACTGCCCAGCCTGTCATCAGTCATGCCCCACTGCCCAGGCTGTCATCAGTCATGCCCCACTGCCCAGGCTGTCATCAGTCATGCCCCACTGCCCAGGCTGTCATCAGTCATGCCCCATTGCCCTGGCTGTCATCAGTCATGCCCCACTGCCCAGCCTGTCATCAGTCATGCCCCACTGCCCAGGCTGTCATCAGTCATGCCCCATTGCCCTGGCTGTCATCAGTCATGCCCCACTGCCCAGCCTGTCATCAGTCATGCCCCACTGCCCAGCCTGTCATCAGTCATGCCCCACTGCCCAGGCTGTCATCAGTCATGCCCCACTGCCCAGCCTGTCATCAGTCATGCCCCACTGCCCTGGCTGTCATCAGTCATGCCCCACTGCCCTGGCTGTTATCAGTCATGCCCCACTGCCCAGGCTGTCATCAGTCATGCCCACTGCCCGCGTAGCTCCCCACTGCCCAGGCTGTCATCAGTCATGCCCCACTGCCCAGGCTGTCATCAGTCATGCCCCACTGCCCTGGCTGTCATCAGTCATGCCCCACTGCCCAGGCTGTCATCAGTCATGCCCCACTGCCCAGGCTGTCATCAGTCATGCCCCACTGCCCAGGCTGTCATCAGTCATGCCCCACTGCCCAGGCTGTCATCAGTCATGCCCCACTGCCCTGGCTGTCATCAGTCATGCCCCACTGCCCAGGCTGTCATCAGTCATGCCCCACTGCCCAGGCTGTCATCAGTCATGCCCCACTGCCCAGGCTGTCATCAGTCATGCCCCACTGCCCTGGCTGTCATCAGTCCATGCCCCACTGCCCAGGCTGTCATCAGTCATGCCCCACTGCCCAGGCTGTCATCAGTCATGCCCCACTGCCCTGGCTGTCATCAGTCATGCCCCACTGCCCAGGCTGTCATCAGTCATGCCCCACTGCCCAGGCTGTCATCAGTCATGCCCCACTGCCCAGGCTGTCATCAGTCATGCCCCACTGCCCAGGCTGTCATCAGTCATGCCCCACTGCCCAGGCTGTCATCAGTCATGCCCCACTGCCCAGGCTGTCATCAGTCATGCCCCACTGCCCTGGCTGTCATCAGTCATGCCCCACTGCCCTGGCTGTTATCAGTCATGCCCCACTGCCCAGCCTGTCATCAGTCATGCCCCACTGCCCAGCCAGTCATCAGTCATGCCCCACACTGCCCAGCCAGTCATCAGTCATGCCCCACTGCCCAGCCAGTCATCAGTCATGCCCCACTGCCCAGCCTGTCATCAGTCCATGCCCCCACTGCCCTGGCTGTCATCAAATAGTCATGCCCCACTGCCCTGGCTGTCATCAGTCATGCCCCACTGCCCAGGCTGTCATCAGTCATGCCCCACTGCCCAGGCTGTCATCAAATAGTCATGCCCCACTGCCCAGGCTGTCATCAGTCATGCCCCACTGCCCAGGCTGTCATCAAATAGTCATGCCCCACTGCCCTGGCTGTCATCAAATAGTCATGCCCCACTGCCCAGGCTGTCATCAAATAGTCATGCCCCACTGCCCAGGCTGTCATCAAATAGTCATGCCCCACTGCCCTGGCTGTCATCAAATAGTCATGCCCCACTGCCCTGGCTGTCATCAAATAGTCATGCCCCACTGCCCAGGCTGTCATCAAATAGTCATGCCCCACTGCCCTGGCTGTCATCAAATAGTCATGCCCCACTGCCCTGGCTGTCATCAAATAGTCATGCCCCATTGCCCAGGCTGTCATCAAATAGTCATGCCCCACTGCCCTGGCTGTCATCAAATAGTCATGCCCCACTGCCCTGGCTGTCATCAAATAGTCATGCCCCATTGCCCAGGCTGTCATCAAATAGTCATGCCCCACTGCCCAGGCTGTCATCAAATAGTCATGCCCCACTGCCCTGGCTGTCATCAAATAGTCATGCCCCACTGCCCTGGCTGTCATCAAATAGTCATGCTCCATTGCCCAGGCTGTCATCAAATAGTCATTCTCCATCGCCCAGGCTGTCATCATTAGTCCTCTCCTTAGTCATCATTGTAGCAGCTTAAATACTACATCTTTTTATTTTTTACTACTGGAATCTGTCACACTCTTACACGAATCGGATGAAAACACCACCCTCTTCTCATTCCCTGCTAAATGAGCTTTGCATCCCAGGACTGAGATCAAAGGTGGTTCTACATCCGTTCGCACGATTACGACCGAAAAATTCCTCAATCGATTTTTGCAGGGTTGGGGAAGAGGGGATTTTAGGGGTGGAGAAACTGACAGACAGACAGAGAGAGAGAGAGAGAGAGAGAGACAGAGAGAGAGAGAGAGGGAGAGAGAAAGAGAGAGAGAGAGAGACAGAGAGAGAGAGAGACAGAGAGAGAGAGAGAGACAGAGAGAGAGAGAGAGAGAGAGAGAGAGAGAGAGAATGCGAATCATTATTCAGATTAAGGCCAAAGCCCCATACTGAAGGGGGTTTCAAAAATGTAATATATGTCATGGAGAGAGAGAGAGAGAGAGAGAGAGAGAGAGAGAGAGAGAGAGAGAGAGAGAGAGAGAGAGAGAGAGAGAGATGACTTTTCTAATGTCCGAAAAGCATTTCAGCTCTTCAGACATGACGGTCCATAGAGGTAGTTGTGAGCTCATCTCATACAATTCACACATTATTTTGAACACACACAGAGACACAAACACACACACGCGCTCGCGCGCGCTCCCGCATGCTCTCATATCATATCCGTCTACTCCCTTCATCCCCTTCTCTTCCTTCCCCACTACTTCCACATTGCCGTCTCTCTCTCTCTCTCTCTCTCTCTCTCTCTCTCTCTCTCTCTCTCTCTCTCTCTCTCTCTCTCTCTCTCCTCTCTCATGCGCATCTTACCATACTCACGTCCAGGATCATTTTGTACAAAACCTCAGCCATAAAATTACCTGTCGTTTGTAAATATGTCTTTTTTTAAAATTTGCGTTGCGAGAGCAACAAATCTTGCAAGTTCTCTCAACAAGTTTTCATTGTCATCTTGAAAAAAAAAATGCTTGCCATAATATTTTGACTTGGAAGGCCAGAGAACGATGCCAGTTTAAAACAGTTGGTTCGGACATTCCAGCTGGCTTTACAATGAAGTCAACAGTTCCCTTTGCCTTCTGACCTCTTGTCACAAGATGGACAACTGTCGTCTAACTGATCATTATTAGCATATAAACATCACCTTCTACAAGGTTTCGACCATTTACTCTTAAACAAAATTAAGTCAGGTTATATCTGTGTCAATAATTTATGACACATTATAAGTATTTCTCCGCTTTGAAAATATCTTCAAATGAATGAAACTATCTACATTTTATCATTATTTTTCAATCTCTGAGTGTCAATTTTGTTTGCTGCTCAAAAGAAGCCTGTCTTTATGCATGTGATCACCAATCCATCTACAGACAATGTTTTGTGATCATTTAATACCCAGTATAAGTGACCAGATTGATATTGTTATAAACACATTTTGCTTCTGTACCCGTTTCTATTTATGTGTGTTTATTTGTGGCATGGAGGGGACAATCTGGAATGTTTAAATGGTACATGTATACACTGCTTCAAATCGTTTGCAATCCTGCTAACCCCATACCTCAGCTACATGTGTTAACATGGCTTCAATTTGAGAATCAAGCAGCTTTCAGATTAGACTAGGGTCTATTGCTCAAAGTTTTCTTTCAAGGTTTTATACATCTCTATAGTGCCTTTCTTCTCTTTCTTGCAAACCTCAGGCAAAGCAGCTCCAATACACTTTTTTTTGCAAAAAACATTCCAAGATATTATGTGTCCAACCATTCTAAGATATTATGTGTCCAACCATTCTGAAAACCATTACATTTGTCTTTTCAAGGTTAACTACCAAACACTATCCATAATTTTTTTTCCTGTCTAATTAGTTCTGGACTCCATCAATTGAATCAGACAAGAAAACCATATCATTAGCAAGTGATAACATACACTTCTCTGCAGCACAAGGAATAAACTGAACACGTTTTCCTGGTTAGGCTGTTCAATAACCAGTTAGGATCATATAAAATGAAAAACAAAACAAAACAAAACAAAAACTAAGGAGTTAACAGATATCCCTGTTCCACGTCTTGTGGGCACCCAAAACAATAACAAAAAATATAACCCCATTCATTGCAAACAAAGCCAAGGTATTATCACAAAAACCACACACACTCGATGGAGCTTATCTTTAACACTACTTCCCCTTAGACTTGCCCACAGTGCATTTCTGTTAACGAAAGCAAACATTTTCTTACGGTCAGCAGAGGCAACAGAAAGTTTCGCGTGTTGAGCCCAAATCTGATTGAAAAACTGCATATTCGGTAAAAATGTGACAACTTGTACCGTACCCTGTTCAGAAAGCTGCTTGCCCTAGGATAATTTTCCGTTCTTGTTTCGCTAATTTGTAAGTATTATGTTTAAAATATGACGGTATGCTACATCTTGTTAAGGCTATATCTCGATAGTTACCCGACGTCTTCTTACCTATGTATCAGTAATGCAATGCATTTCGACCTCTTCATGGGGAAAACCACCAAATCAGAGATCTTATTGAAATAAACAACAAGGCATTAAGTACCTAGCAATTTGGAGTTTAATTGTACTAACTGCTGTTTAATTAAATCTCTGTTTCTGCGCGATTCCTTCACGGATTGAACGGCAGAGACTCGCGATTTTAAGAGCTCAGTGCTTGCTTTCTAATGATCGATTCTGAATTCAGTTAACGGTACTGTATACTAATACAGTGACTGAAGTTTAAAGCTCTGGTTTGAGGCAGATGTATGGAAGAAAAGTGCTAAAAACTGAAAAACAAATGCAGATATGCAGTATTAATGGTTCTCCAATTTAGGCGAATAATTAGTTAATTAATGAGACCATCAACAAAACGTGCCCAAGAAGTGACGCCTTCAGTCGGTGCCAACGGCTATTACTTCCCCCTGGAAGGTGTAGGAGGTAGGGAAGTGGATCGTTTTCTTTTCACTTCTGATTTTACCCGAGGGAAGGGTCCAGGATTTGCAGTTTGTAGAGGTCTGAGTTCTCTGGAGTATGCCCTGCCAGCTGTCCGGTGGATTATCAGTCATACAACCCTGCCAGCTGTCCGGTGGATTGTCAGTCATACAGCACTGTTAGTGGATTGTCAGTCATACAGCACTGTCTTGTTGTCAGTGGATTGTCAGTCATATAGCACTGTCAGTGGATTGTCAGTCATACAGCACTGTCAGTGGATTGTCAGTCATACAGCACTGTCAGTGGATTGTCAGGCATACAGCCCTGTCAGTGGATTGTTAGTCATACAGCACTGTCAGTGGATTGTCAGTCATACAGCACTGTCAGTGGATTGTCAGTCATACAGCACTGTCAGTGGATTGTCAGTCGTACAGCACTGTCTTGTTGTCAGTGGATTTTCAGTCATACAGCACTGTCAATGGATTGTCAGTCATACAGACCTGTCAATAGATTGTCAGTCATACAGCACTGTCAATGGATTGTCAGTCATACAGCACTGTCAATGGACTGTCAGTTATACAGTCCTGTCAATGGATTGTCAGTCATACAGTCATGTCAATGGATTGTCAGTCATACAGCACTGTCAGTGGATTGTCAGTCATACAGTCCTGTCAATGGGTTATCAGTCATACAGTCCTGTCAATGGATTGTCAGTCATACAGCACTGTCAGTGGATTGTCAGTCATACAGCACTGTCAATGGATTGTCAGTCATACAGCACTGTCAATGGATTGTCAGTCATATAGCACTATCAGTGGATTATCAGTCATACAGCATTGTCAATGGACTGTCAGTCATACAGCACTGTCAATGGATTGTCAGTCATACAGCACTGTCAGTGCATTGTCAGCCATACAGTCCTGTCAGTGGATTGTCAGTTATACAGCACTGTCAATGGATTGTCAGTCATACAGCACTTGTCAGTCATACAGCACTGTCTTGTTGTCAGTGGATTGTCAGTCATACAGTCTTGTCAGTGGATTGTCAGTCATACAGTACTGTCAGTGGATTGTCAGTCATACAGTCCTGTCAGTGGATTGTCAGTCATACAGCACTGTCAGTGGAGTGTAAGTCATACAGTCTTGTCAATGGATTGTCAGTCATACAGCACTGCCAATGGATTGTCCGTCATACAGCACTGTCAATGGATTGTCAGTCATACAGCACTGTCAGTGCATTGTCAGTCATACAATCCTGTCAGTGGATTGTCAGTTATACAGCACTGTCAATGGATTGTCAGTGGATTGTCAGTCATACAGCACTGTCTTGTTGTCAGTGGATTGGCAGTCATACAGTACTGTCAGTGGATTGTCAGTCATACAGCTCTCTCAATGGATTGTCAGTCATACAGCACTGTCAGTGGATTGTCAGTCATTCAGTTCTGTCTTGCTGTCAATGGATTGTCAGTCATTCAGTACTGTCTTGCTGTCATTGGATTGTCAGTCATTCAGTACTGTCTTGTTGTCAATGGATAGTCAGTCATACAGCTCTGTCAATGGATTGTCAGTCATACTGGTCTGTCAATGGATTGTCAGTCATACAGCACTGTCAGTGGATTGTCAGTCACACAGCACTGTCAGTGGATTGTCAGTCATACAGTCCTCTCTTGTTCTCAGTGGATTGTCAGTCATACAACACTGTCAATGGATTGTCAGTCATACAGCACTGTCAGTGGATTGTCAGTCATACGGTACTGTCTTGTTGTCAATGGATTGTCAGTCATACAGTACTGTCAGTGGATTGTCAGTTATACAGCACTGTCAATGGATTATCAGTCATACAGTACCGTCAGTGGATTGTCAGTCATACAGCACTGTCAGTGGATTTTCAATCATACAGCACTGTCAAGGGATTGTCAGTCATACAGCACTGTCAGTGGATTGTCAGTCATACAGCACTGTCAATGGATTGTCAGTAATACAGCACTGTCAATGGATTGTCAGTCATACAGCACTGTTAATGGATTGTCAGTCATACAGCATTGTCAATGGATTGTCAGTCATACAGCACTGTCAATGGATTGTCAGTCATACAGCACTGTCGTGTTTGTTAATGGATTGTCAGTCATACAGCACTGTCTTTTTGTCAGTGGATTGTCAGTCATATAGCACTGTCAGTGGATTGTCAGTCATACAGCACCGTCTTGTTGTCAGTGGATTGTCAGTCATACAGCACTGTCAATGGATTGTCAGTCATACAGCACTGTCAATGGAGTGTCAGTCATACGGCAGTGTGAATGGATTGTCAGTCATACAGCGCTGTCAGTGGATTGTCAGTCATACAGCACTGTCAATGGATTGTCAGTCATACAGCACTGTCTCGGTGTTAATGGATTGTCAGTCATACAGCACCGTCTTGTTGTCAGTGGATTGTCAGTCATACAGCACTGTCAGTGGATTGTCAGTCATACAACACTGTCAGTGGATTGTCAGTCATACAATACTGTCAATGGATTGTCAGTCATACAGCACTGTCAATGGATTGTCAGTCATACAGGACTGTCTTGTTGTCAGTGGATTGTCAGTCATACAGCACTGTCAGTGGATTGTCAGTCATACAGCGCTTTCAGTGGATTGTCAGTCATACAGCACTGTCAGTGGATTGTCAGTCATACAGTACTGCCTTGTTGTCAGTGGATTGCCAGTCATACAGCACTGCCAGTGGATTGTCAGTCATACAGTACTGTCAGTGGATTGTCAGGCATACAGCCCTGTCAGTGGATTGTCAGTCATACAGCACTGTCAATGGATTGTCAGTCATACAGCACTGTCTCGTTGTTAATGGATTGTCAGTCATACAGCACCGTCTTGTTGTCAGTGGATTGTCAGTCATACAGCACTGTCAGTGGATTGTCAGTCATACAACACTGTCAGTGGATTGTCAGTCATACAATACTGTCAATGGATTGTCAGTCATACAGCACTGTCAATGGATTGTCAGTCATACAGGACTGTCTTGTTGTCAGTGGATTGTCAGTCATACAGCACTGTCAGTGGATTGTCAGTCATACAGCGCTTTCAGTGGATTGTCAGTCATACAGCACTGTCAGTGGATTGTCAGTCATACAGTACTGCCTTGTTGTCAGTTGATTGCCAGTCATACAGCACTGCCAGTGGATTGTCAGTCATACAGTACTGTCAGTGGATTGTCAGGCATACAGCCCTGTCAGTGGATTGTCAGTCATACAGCACTGTCAGTATATTATCAGTCATACAGCACTGTCTTGTCAGTGGATTGTCACTCATACAGCACTGTCTTGTTGTGAGTGGAATGTCAGTCATATAGCACTGCCAGTGAATTGTCAGTCATACAGCACTGTCAGTGGATTGTCAGTCATACAGCACTGTCAATGGATTGTCAGTCATACAGCACTGTCAATGGATAGTCAGTCATACAGCACTGTCAATGGATTGTCAGTCATACAGCACTGTCTTGTTGTCAGTGACCACAGTGAGAACCTTGGTGCTGTCTCCTGGTGCTAGTGTGTTGGGGAAAGGTGCAGACGTTCTGGTTTGACCTGAGTGCCATTAGGATCAGGGAGAAGAAGACACAAGGGCAATGCTGACAGACAGCTTTCCATGAAGCAGTCACCGTTTCATGCATTGCCAAGGGCATCTTACCGAAGGTACAGTCTGACTGTATATTTGTCAAATATTAGTGGACTCGGTCATTTGGCATTGATCCATTCGTCCATGTCCTCATTCGGGTATGTGTATTACTAATGGAGACTTCATATGCTTCTGAACTGTCTTTGGGTATGCACAAACTTTTCAACTGCGTCTGTATGCATACACATTAGCAAGTGCTCCCTTCACGAGCGCGCGCATGTGTGTGTGTGTGTGTGTGTGTGTGTGTGTGTGTGTGTGTGTGTGTGTGTGTGTGTGTGTGTGTGTGTGTGTGTGTGTGTGTGTGTGAGAGAGAGAGAGAGAGAGAGAACGCGTGCGCGCTATCGGAGAGTATGTGCGTCCTTGCGCGTTTACATAAGACTGAAGGCAAGAGAGAGAGAGAGAGAGAGAGAGAGAGAGAGAGAGAGAGAGAGAGAGAGAGAGAGAGAGATTGAAAAACATTCCTAATGATGGACAAAATACCTCGCCCTGTCCCTTTCTAAATCTGTCTTCCAATCGATTTATATTCCATCGACAAGCTGCTTGTCTGCGACTTGGTCGACTCTCTGTCTGTCTGTCTGTCTGTCTGTCTGTCTGGCTCTCTCGTCACTATACAATCTCATCATGTGAACATAGCGTGTTTTCCCGTGGAACGTGGTCGAATCTTGGACTTTTTCTTGAAGATTATGTCACTGTTTGATGATGATTTGTGATGGAGTCTTTGACCGGCTAGGATAGTGTGGCATCATGTATTTCGTTTCAGTATTCTCAGAATCAACTAGAAGTTTGAAAGCATTAGACTGTAAGCTCGATTGCTGGAATCCCTAGCAAATGACAAAATCATGGACGCAGATGACTCATTTTGATGTTACAAGACCAATCAGGAGCCACAGACCAGGAGAATCTGATGCAGACAGCCCTGAGCCTACGAGGACTACAAAAGCTCCTGACTGTTCAGGTACTGAAGCCCCTATGCGATTCCTTGGCAACTTCCTGTGACCCACAACATGTGCCTTCCTCCACCATAGCGAGGCAAAGCAACACTTGGGATTGCAAGGGAAGGCTGCGGGAGAAGTCGAACGATCGATCTATTCTTAGAGTTTTAGTGTCGGTATATGGCTTACAGAGATCAACACTATGGTCAAACGATCGATCTATTCTTAGAGTTTTAGTGTCGGTATATGGCTTACAGAGACCAACACTATGGTCAAACGATCGATCTATTCTTAGAGTTTTAGTGTCGGTATATGGCTTACAGAGATCAACACTATGGTAAAACGATCGATCTATTCTTAGAGTTTTAGTGTCGGTGTATGGCTTACAGAGACCAACACTATGGTCAAACGATCGATCTATTCTTAGAGTTTTAGTGTCGGTATATGGCTTACAGAGATCAACACTATGGTCAAACGATCGATCTATTCTTAGAGTTTTAGTGTCGGTATATGGCTTACAGAGACCAACACTAGAAGACGACCTGGATCACATTCGCAAGGGGAGGGAAGGAGTGAGGGAGATGACCAGTTCAATGCAAGCCAATTATCTTTTTCTCAAAGGGCGAAAAACATGACGGAGCAACAAACAAAACATTAAAAGCCGTCTAGGCAAACAGACACTGGACAATGGGCATTTACTTCACTACCTGGTTGCCAGATTTTGTTAGTGGTATGCCATGCATCAAATTGGAGTAAAGTGTGTAAAGACTTTACAGATCAGAGACATGTCAATGGACCACAAAAGCAGAAAGAACACACACACACACACACACACACACACGACACACACACACACACACACACACACACACACACACACACACACCACGCACACGCTGGACAACTGAAAGGAAAGATATAGAGATTCAATCCAAGAAAAAGGACCATTGTTAGCAGGCGACGTGAGATAGTCCAGGGGTTTCAGTCCCTTAACACGCTGCCAAACATGGTTTTTATCTGGGTATAGAATGGGGCGGAGGAGTGCAGCCCTCCAATATTCCACCACATCTGCTGCTGAGCCAACCATAGATAGCCAGACAGGCATTCAGGACACCCTAGATATCCAGACAGACACTAGGAGACCCTAGATAGCCAGACAGGCACTAGGAGACCATAAATAGCCAGACAGGCGCTAGGAGACCATAAATAGCCAGACAGGCGCTAGGAGACCCTAGATAGCCAGACAGGCAATAGGAGACCACGGGTAGCCAGACAGGCACTAGGAGACTTTAGATAGCCAGACAGGCACTAAGAGACCCTAGATAGCCAGACAGGCACCAGGAGACCACAGATAGCCAGACAGGCACTAGGAGACCACACATAGCCAGACAGGCACTAGAAGACCCTAGATAGCCAGACAGGCACTAGGAGACCCTAGATAGCCAGACTGGCACCAGCAGACCACAGATAGCCAGACAGGCACTAGGAGACCACAGATAGCCAGACAGACACTAGGAGACCACAGATAGCCAGACAGGCACTAGGAGACCCTAGATAGCCAGACAGGCACTAGGAGACCCTAGATAGCCAGACAGGCACTAAGAGACCCTAGATAGCCAGACAGGCACTAGGAGACCCTAGATAGCCAGACAGGCACTAGGAGACCATAGATAGCCAGATAGGCACCAGGAGATCCTAGATAGCCAGACAGGCACTAGGAGACCCTAGATAGCCAGACAGGCACTAGGAGACCACAGATAGCCAGACAGGCAGTCAGGACACCCTAGATAGCCAGACAGGCACTCAGGTAACCCTAGATAGCCAGACATGCACCAGGAGACCACAGATAGCCAGACAGGCACCAGGAGACTCTAGATAGCCAGACAGGCACTAGGAGACCATAAATAGCCAGACAGGCACTAGGAGACCACAGATAGCCAGACAGGCACCAGGAGACCACAGATAGCCAGACAGGCACTAGGAGACCCTAGATAGCCAGACAGACACTCAGGACACCCTAGATAGCAAGACAGGCACCAGGAGACCACAGATAGCCAGACAGGCACTAGGAGACCACAGATAGCCAGACAGGCACTCAGGACACCCTAGATAGCCAGACATGCACCAGGATACCCTAGATAGCCAGACAGGCACCAGGAGACCCTAGATAGCCAGAAAGACACTCAGGACACCCTAGATAGCCAGACAGGCACTAGGAGACCACAGATAGCCAGACAGGCACTAGGAGACCACAGATAGCCAGACAGGCACTCAGGACACACCCTAGATAGCCAGACAGGCACTAGGAGACCATAAATAGCCAGACAGGCACTAGGAGACCACAGATAGCCAGACAGGCACCAGGAGACCACAGATAGCCAGACAGGCACTAAGAGACCCTAGATAGCCAGACAGACACTCAGGACACCCTAGATAGCAAGACAGGCACCAGGAGACCACAGATAGCCAGACAGGCACTAGGAGACCACAGATAGCCAGACAGGCACTCAGGACACCCTAGATAGCCAGACATGCACCAGGATACCCTAGATAGCTAGACAGGCACTAGGAGACCACAGATAACCAGACAGACACTCAGGACACCCTAGATAGCCAGACAGGCACTAGGAGACCACAGATAGCCAGACAGGCACTCAGGACACACCCTAGATAGCCAGACAGGCACCAGGAGACCACAGATAGCCAGACAGGCACTAGGAGACCCTAGATAGCCAGACAGGCACTAGGAGACCACAGATAGCCAGACAGGCACTAGGAGACATCAGATAGCCAGACAGGCACTACAAGACCCCAGATAGCCAGACAGGCACTAGGAGACCCTAGATAGCCAGACAGACACTAGAAGACCCTAGATAGCCAGACAGGCACTAGGAGACACAGATAGCCAGACATGCACCAGGACACCCTAGATAGCCAGACAGGCACTAGGAGACCCTAGATAGCCAGACCGGCACTTAGGAGAACGTAGACCTCCAGCGAGGTTGAGCAAATCTTGGATCCTCCCTGTGAGTTAGGTCATCAGTGAAAACAACGAAAGTGATAGCTGTGTCCGCCCTGGGAGTCAGTTCATCAGAGAGAACAAGACAATTTTCCCGCTAGGAAAATCAATAGCTGTTTTCGCCCTGTTAGTCGCTTCATAGGTAAAAAAAACACGATTTTCCCGCCATGGAAAGTGATAGCTGGTATCGACTAGAGTTGCTTCCCTTGTGC
Organism: Conus canariensis; assembly: GCA_033310375.1. Lineage (NCBI taxonomy): Eukaryota > Metazoa > Mollusca > Gastropoda > Neogastropoda > Conidae > Conus > Conus canariensis. Next base: position 37,410,702 of record CM065747.1, on the reverse strand, counting down.
TTTCTACAAAGACTAAGGAAAACACAATACGTCAACATTCATTTCACTAAGAAGCTGTACTGTTTTGTAAGAACATGTTTCCTCGTCAATAGTTATTAATCCGTACCAGTAATTTCAGAATTCACATTCAATGCCAGGTCTGCACAATACTAACCCTATCAATGATGGCAACAGCAATTTCACAGTGTTCACGTTCTGTAACGAGTTTATACTAACCCTATCAATGACGGCAACAGCAATTTCACAGTGTTCACATTCTGTAACGAGTTTATACTAACCCTATCAATGACGGCAACAGCAATTTCACAGTGTTCACATTCTGTAACGAGTTTATACTAACCCTATCAATAATGGCAACAGCAATTTCACAGTGTTCACATTCTGTAACGAGTTTATACTAACCCTATCAATGACGGCAACAGCAATTTCACAGTGTTCACGTTCTGTAACGAGTTTATACTAACCCTGACTCTGCCCTCTGGTCATAATGGGCACTAACACTGGACAGGGTTACCCCTGGACCCTAGTCATGTTTTGGCCAGGTTTGGTGAAATTAGCATCAATAGTTTTGAAGCAATCCTGCTGACAGATACACAAACAAACAAACACATCAGCCAGCAGACGCCAGTGAAAAGAGAACCTCTGTGACGGAGGTGGTGATCGTGGTGAATATTGCGTGAAAGGCTGAACAGTGATGACCTCACCAGCAGTGTCACACTGAAGGAAGAGTTTGGTCCAGGGACATCACACACACACACACACACACACACACACACACACACACACACACACACACACACACACACACACACACACACACACACGTGCACACGTACTTTTCGTATCTCTCACCCTTAGCAAAACTCGAGTTGTGACCAAATGCAAATAGCGGAAGGAACAGAAGACGGGGGGGGGGGGGGGGGGGGGTAAGGGAAGTCACTACTCCAGTGGCCATAGCTGGTAAACTGATCACACGGCTCAGGAGATCCAAGGCCATGACAGCTGTCATGTGAGCTGCCCAGCCTCACACAACACAGTGTGTCTCTAGTCATTGATTTTCTGTCGCCAAGACAGGAAAGTCCACTCACCTGACATGCGCGGGGACACCTTGGATGACACCGAATGTCGTCCACTACCTTGAAGGTCAGGAGCAACAACAACAACAACACACAGACGCTTTTCTCTCTGCCGTGCTGTCCACCCTGGCCAGTCTGCCTCGATCAACATGTCCGTGCACGTCAACAGGAAGGCTGGGCACTGGGACACAAGAGATGGAAGGAGGGTGGGAGATCGGGGGCTGCAGTGAAGGGGGTGGGGGGAGAGGTGTAGGGGGGGGGGAGATCACAGTGACAGCTTTGGAAGCAGTCAGAAAAAAAAGCAACTCCAGAACCAAAACGTGAAAGAAAACAACAACAAAGAGAGCGGCTAGTGTGGAATTATCGAAGAGAGAAGCGATTGAAGGCTGCCGCCTGAAAAAGTGGAATTAGGGTCGACATTGACAGGGGAACACAGGATGCCAAGGATGGGGACATTGATCTGCACACGGCGGGAGTTCCAGCGCCAGCCACACGGCGAGAGCGCGTGCGTGCGTGCAAGAAGCAGACCTGATCGTTGACTGTTATTGGAGAATACAGCCCCGTGCGTCTCCCGGCGCACCCCCCACCCCTCACCCCATCTCTTTCTCCCTCTGTCTCTGTCTCTCTCGCTCTCTCTCTCTCTCTCTCTGTATCTCTGCCTCTCTCTCTCTCTCTCTCTCTCTCTCTCTCTCTCTCTCTGTCCCTCTCTCTCTCTCTCTCTCTTTGTATCTCTGCCTCTCTCTCTCTCTCTGTCCATCTCTCTGTCTCTCTCTCTCTCTGTGTTTGTCCCCCTCCATCTCTCTGCGTGTGTCTGTCTGTCTGTCTGTCTATCTGTCTGTCTGTTTGTCTGTCTGTCTGTATGTCTGTCTGTCTGTCTGTCTGTCTCTCTCTCTCTCTCTCTCTGCCTCTCTCTATTTCTTTCTCCCTCTCTCTGCCTCTCTCTCTGTCTGTTTGTACCCCCTCTGTCTCTCTGTCTCTATCTCTCCTTCTGTTTGTCCCTCTTCTCTCTCTCTCTCTCTCTCTTACTTTCTCTCTCTCTCTGTCTCTGCCCCTCCCCTCTCTCTCTTCCTCCTCCTCCCTCCCTAGTGCCCTTCCGTCTTGCTTTTCGAAGAGTTTCTTGATTAGAACCCTGTCAGATTCGGATAGTGATGTGAGATTCGGATAGTGATGTCAGATTCGGATAGTGATGTCAGATTCGGATAGTGATGTGGGATTCGGATAGTGATGTGGGATTCGGATAGTGATGTGGGATTCGGATAGTGATGTGGGATTCGGATAGTGATGCTGATAGTGAGAAACGCAGCAGGAAGGAGGGGGGTGTGGGAGGTGGGTGGGGGAACCTATGAAGGGAGGGAAGGGAGCGAAAACAGGGCGGAGGGTTAGGGAGGACTGTAGGGGTGGCGGTACCGGGCGGAGGGTTAGGGAGGACTGTAGGGGTGGCGGTACCGGGCGGAGGGTTAGGGAGGACTGTAGGGGTGGCGGTACCGGGCGGAGGGTTAGGGAGGACTGTAGGGGTGGCGGTACCGGGCGGAGGGTTAGGGAGGACTGTAGGAGTGGCGGTTCGTATCTACTAGTTTCTCAGAAGGACACAACCAGCAGAGTAATTTGAGCCCCATAATGAGGTCAACGGATGCACCGTCCAGCCATGACGTTGGCATTAGCCGCTAACCGTAAGTTAGATGTCACACTGCTTGATATCATGGGCAGAAAAGCGACCATCAATGTCTGTTAAGGTTTCACACTCCTGTCCTTGTTTAAGAATTCAGCTTTAATGCTAAGCTGCGTGCCTCTGGTCGCTGACAGACCATTTCAAAGCGTCCCGTTGAACCCTGTATTCATGGACAGCGTGTTCGTCGCGGATCGGCGTCAGTCATTGGTCACAGAGAGCTTGTCACCTGACATTTCAGACTGTTGGTCACTTCGACATTTTCTCTTTTTGCCTTCCTCCCCGCCAACACTACAGTGCTGTTACTGTGATCGTTGCACAGTTCCTTCCCGTTCCGGTGCATCACCATTGCTCGAATCACGACTGTTCGAATCACGACTGCTCGAATCACGACTGTTCAAATCACAACTGCTCGAATCACGACTGTTCGAATCACGACTGCTCGAATCACGACTGTTCGAATCACAACGAGACCCACCAGTTCTTTTGTCACGACTATTAGAATGGACCTCTCTCTCTCTCTCTCTCTCTCTCTCTCTCTCTCTCTCTCTCTCTCTCTCTCTCTCTCTCTCTCTTAGAAGTTTTCTTACCGTTTACCCTCAATAGAATATTTGTATTTGTATTCGTAAGTTAAACAGCATTAGACCAGTTTCATCTTCTTCAGAAGAAGAATATGTGTTTGGCATCAGTGCAGATTCATCACCTAAACCCAAGATCAACACGAAAATATCCAGATGAGTCCGTTCCTTTTTCCCTTGAAACGATTGCTTCTGTAAATGGCATTGATGAAGCAACATTCAACAACCTGGCTACACGCCATGATTTAAAGCTCCATCAACAAACATTTTTGCATATGGCTCGCGCAACCCACTCATTGTGCTAGGACAGATTCACGCAGACAATTTTTTTTAACAAAGATAACTGTGTATTCCTACCTATCTATGTCATTCAGTGTGAACCACCTGCAAAAAGTGGAAATCTGCCTTATGCTGACACAACAATTACAGCTGACTGACTTCGCTTTGATGACGTCGGCACCCTCGTCATGCACTGTTGCTGGCAAACTGTATGAGCAGTCACCAGACCTCTTCAACAGACAAGGAAAACTCCAAGATGTTAAGGTGACTCTATACGTTGATCCAGATGTTCAGCCTGTTGCATAGCATTACCGTCGCATTCCCTATCATATGAGAAAGAAAGCTGAAGCAGAACTTGCGCGACTTGAGAAACCGGATATCATTGAGAAAATAGATGGTTCAGCTCCATGGGTATCACGAACAGTTGTAGCCCCCAAACACCAAGAAACCAAATGAAATCTGGATATGCGGAGAAACACGTCCTCCATATCAAACACTAAAGCCCACAAGACACATCATGCCAACGATTGATGATGTTCGTAAGGAACTCAGTCAACCAACAGTCTTCTCCAAGTTGGAGATCAATAGCGGCTATCGCCAGCTGGAGCTTGACGAAGGATCAAGGCACATGGCAACTCTTTCGACACACGTTGGATTACGCCGTTACAAGTGCCTGAATTTCGGTGTCACCAGCGTCTGCTGAAAAAATATCAAAATCCTGTAGTTGAAGTATTGGCAGATATTCTGGATCCTTGAACACAAGTGATGATAATTCTGGTCTATGGAAAGAGTCAGATGGAGCATCATGAGACACTGAAATAGTCTTTGCAAGACTAGAAGAAAAAAAATCTCATTTTGATCAAAGGCAAGTGGGAATTCAGCGAGGGCATCATCAAATTCTCTGGCTTTGTCTTCGGTGGACACGGCATCTCACCAGACATAAAGAAAATGGTCGCCATCCACAAGATAACATCGCCTGCCAATATGAAGAAGTCAGAAGCTTCCACCATTTTACAACCCACAAGATAACATCGCCTGCCAATATGAAGAAGTCAGAAGCTTTCACCATTTTACAACCCACAAGATAACATCGCCTGCCAATATGAAGAAGTCAGAGAAGCTTTTACCATTTTACAACCTATGTCCCACGCTTCATTCCAAACCCCACAGCTGTCAGCAAACCACTTCCAGATCTCACAAGGACACAGACTGGAAGTGGACCACATGACATGATACTTCACTTCAGGAACTGAAATCACAGCCAACCAGCAATGAAGTCATGGCTTAGTACAATCCTGGTCTGTCAGTAGAGGTAAATGTTGACCCCAGCACGTTTGGACTTAGAGCACTTGTTGCACAACGAGATGTCAAAAGCACAATCCATGTTGTTGCCTACGCCAGACATGCACTGACAGATGACAAAAACACAATCCATGTTGTTGCCTACGCCAGTCATGCACTGACAGATGACAAAAACACAATCCATGTTGTTGCCTACGCCAGTCATGCACTGACAGATGACAAAAACACAATCCATGTTGTTGCCTACGCCAGACATGCACTGACAGATGACAAAAACACAATCCATGTTGTTGCCTACGCCAGTCATGCACTGACAGATGACAAAAATACAATCCATGTTGTTGCCTACGCCAGTCATGCACTGACAGACGCTGAGTCCAGATAGTCACAGACTGAGAGAGAAGCACTCTCTGTCATATGGGCTTAAAAGCATTCTTCATTTGTGTCTCTTGGATCGTCATTTCACTATCATTTCAGATTACAAGCCTCTTGAGAACATTTTCAGCAACCCGACATCAAGACTATCAGCACGTAGAGAACGTTGGAATCTTCGCCTTCAGTTAAATGAATTCACTGTTTGTTATCAACCAGGTGAAAACGATCACGCAGATTTCCTCAGTCGACACACAGTGGGCTAACTTCAAGTCAGGACAAGTAACACATCCAAGATTGCTGAAAAATATATCAGTTTTCTTGTTGACCACATAGTCTCAAAAGCAATGTTTCAGTTTCAGTTTCATCAAGGAGGCGTCACTGCGTGCGGACTAGTCCATATACTCTACACCACATCTGCTAAGTTTTGAGACCACACTACGCATGATTTGAAGCTGATGGATAAATGAATTAACAACAAAGATGAGACAATTGAAGAAGAGGGTCTCGTGGCTACGACTCAGCGGATGTCTGACCTACGCATTAGCCCAACGCGCTGGTCAGACCTTGAGTGCCTACCTACCATTTGTGTGTGTGTGTGTGTGTGTGTGTGTGTGTGTGTGTGTGTGTGTGTGTGTGTGTGTGTGTAGTGGATGTACACGTGTGTGTATGATGTGTGGGCATGGGCGCATGTGTGTGTGTGTGTGTGTGTGTGTGTGTGTGTGTGTGTGTGTGTGTGTGTGTGTGTGTGTGTGAGTGCAATGACATTGCTAGAGAATACATCAGTTTTCGTGTTGACCATATAGTCTCAAAAGCAATGAAATTGCTGCAGAATACATCAGTTTTCTTGTTGACCATATAGTCTCAGAAGCAATGACATTGCAAGAAATTGCAAAAGTGACAAAGATCCGACGCTAGAAGCCATTCGGTATGCCGTAAAAACATGTGTATGGCAAAAGCCATCAGATATCACAGCTGATACGTCTGATTTCCAAATCTTCTTTTGCTATTTGCACAGTTTCTGGTTTGTGGGTTACTGTTTGTTTTGGTATAATCATGTGCAAGTCGATCTCTATCCCAGCATTTTTGACAAATTAAACACATTTAGTGATAAATGATCTAATATGTCGTTAGAAATTATATCCAGCCCAACTGATGTTTTTCTGCTGCCGAGATTAGAGATGCATTCTTTTAATTCTTCTATTGTAATTGCAGCATTAATAAACAGATTTCTGGTATGTTCCAAGTCTTCGTCGGTAAAATGTAACTCTCGTTCTGCTCTGTACTTTCTATCTTTGTCCGATAGTCCATCGCTGCGGCTATCATTCGCAAACATGTCAGCAAAGGCTTAGGCTTTTTCGTAACTAGCTGGCAGATCACAATGAGGTAATTGTATTGGATACTGTGGCAATTTTACGCCATTCTTCATTGTTTTCAGTTTCCCCCATGATTTCTGAAGATCTGTGTGATTTGAAACTTCATTTGTACAAAAAGATGACTAGTTTTCTTTCTTTTTTTTTGTGGTTTCATCCAGTATCCTGTAACATTTATTGTTGGCTTTTTTCATTTCCACGTGATTTCCAATAGATTTGTGGTTTAGAAAAGTATGCTCGCTGACAAGCTTCTTTCCACAAAATGTAACCGACATGCTCTTTCGGTGTTTTTGACTTTTACTTGGGAATGGATTCGTCAGTGGCATGCAGAACAGCTTTCGTAAACATCGTGCATAAGGTGTCAACATCCAGATCAGAAGTTTCGAACCCATCATAAGAAAGTAATTTTTTTCCAGTCAGCACATTTGTAATTATATTTTGGAACCTTGTCTTCTGTTGAGTCTGTAACTGATGGTTGATCTAGTTCAAACCTGGTCACAAGTGGTATATGATCACTGTTCAGAGGATCATCTATTGGGTTCCAGGTGCAAAAGGGTGTTAACTCAGGTGACACCAGAGTGAAGTCAATGGTGGTGGCTCTATGATTAGGATTATTGGGTGTGCGTGTTATTCGCCCATCGTTTAGAAGACAGAGGGAGGAATCCACAAGATTTTCAACAAAACGGTTGTTTGCAACTGTTTGACATTCCTTCTCCCAGAAAGGTGAGTGAGCATTAAAATCACCCGTGATTAAGAATCTTTTATTTTGTTCTGCTTGTAGCATAGGATCCATTCAGTGTTCTGCTCATTTGGACCAAGGGGTAGGTAAACAGAGACAATGGTTAACAATGAAGAATTGAATCCAACAGTTACAGCACAAGAATTGAAGTTAGGTGTTTCAGATGGTGTAGGACTAGGGCAAAGAGTGTAAGAAACCTCCTCACGTACATAAATAGCCGTAGAGACTTTTCCGGTGGTATCATCCTTTTGATGGATTGGTGGATAATAGTAATGATCTATCTTTGGCAGCTTTTCTTTTTGTACTCCCAGTTCTTATAGAACAGGGAGTACTTTACAATGGGAACGAAGAAATGCTGTCTGTGTGTCTGTCTGTCTGTCCATGGTGAAAATGTGTTCCACTCGCTCCAGACAAAACTTCTGGGCCGATCTTTCTGAAAATTTGTAGGTATGTTCATTATGGGTCACGGATGATGCCCGATGTTTTATTTTACCAGAATAGCCGTTATTAAGGCTATAACGGCCCAAAACGGTTTTCTTCTTTATGGAATATCTCAGAAAGTACTTGGCTGACTTATAAGCGGTTTGGATGATCTTGTGACAAATCGGAACCTCTTTCAATATGTAAGTGATGTAATGCTGAAAATCGATTAAACAACCGTCAAAAACCGTTATTGTGCCGTTATTTCTTATATATCGGTAGATTTTAATGAAATTTGGTATATATAAAGGTTATCATACACAAATGGCACTTCCATATACTGTTTCAAAATTTGACCGTTAAAAACCGTTATTCTTGACATATTGTCCGATTTGGATGAAATTTGGTATGTACACAGGCTTTAGCCCAATGAGGACTAAAATACCAATTTCAAAAGTGTACATCGGTTATATAATCATTAAAACCGTTATTTTGCCGTTATTATTTGTGTATTGGTGGATTTTAATTAAATTTGGTATATAGAAAGGTTATCACACGCAAATGGCACTTCCATATACTGTTTCAAAATTTGACCGTTAAAAACCGTTATTCTTGACATATTGTCCGATCTGGATGGATTTTGGTAGGTACATAGGCTTTAGTCCAGTGAGTACTAAAATACCAGTTTTAAAAGTGTACCTCAGTTAGATAACCGTTAAAACCGTTAATCAAGATAAACTGGGAGTGCGTTTATATGCTTTGCATCTTTGTTAACATTCAAGGACTGAAAAGACAGAATCTTGTGATCGTGTTGTGCAAGATGTGGAACTAAACAGTATGAATTTTTAACAATGGAACGACAGTTCCACTGGAATATATCAAAAATGTTTTCATTAGTTCTACTCATTATTGGCGAACAATTACATCATGTTAAATGAGAAATCAGGGTAATCTCATAGATTACATTTACTAAGAGAGGTACAATTGAAAAGAAAAAGAGAAGCAAAGAAGGTGCATGAGAACAAAAGTAGAGAAGTATGTAAAAAAAAATCTGCATGTGTTTAACAATAGCTTAAATCAACAAATTCTGTATATACTAATTAGACATAGGTGTCTAGTGGGCATAAAGTCATTCATGGCGAAGAACAATGGGAAAAGCTCAGCTTCGTAAATGTCAGGGAATCTTGATCTCTGTGACAAAAGTTATCACAAGTGTTGGTGAAACATGTCCCAGTCACTCAAAGCATGGAAGCGGTTATGTCAGGCGTGGTGTTGAGGGCCAGGGTAGGACTGGGGGCAGTGGAATCTAGACTGACGTGCAGGCCGTTTCGGGGTTTCCCACACCAGGTTTCGGACACGACGTCCAATGTTGCCAGCCAATATGCTGGTGCCTCTTGTAGTGGGGTGAATGTCGTCCTTGACGTGATGTTTCTTCGTGTTGTCATGGTTGATGAAAGAGATGTTGCCTACCTCCAGCAGTTCGGACATAGTGGCAGCATTAACTAACCTCTCTTTGCCTCCTGCGTCTGGTCTTTGCAGAGGTGACAGTGCTACTACAAACAGTGTTTTGGGTTTTTTCTTGGTAGCTTCCCTCGAATATTAGGAAATGACTTGTTTTATTCCATGCTATTCTTAGATTTCAAGTCATTGATTCCAGAGTGTATGACAACAACGTCTACATTTCTTGAGTCGGAGCTGACAGCTTTCAGGGAATTCTGTACGATGGTCAGAGAAGAGTTCTTTCTTATGGAGGCTTTGAAATCTGTCCCCATGTAATCTGATCGTGTGTGTGTGTGTGTGTGTGTGTGTGTGTGTGTGTGTTGTGGTGTGCGTGCGTCTCTGTGTGTGCATGTGCATGCGTGCGTGTGTCCGTGTCCCTGTCCGTGTGAGTTTTGTGTTTGTGAGCGCGCGCGCGCGTGTGTTGTATGTGTGTGTGTGCTCGCGTCTTTGTGTGTGCTCGCGTCTTTGTGTCTGATTGTGTATTTGTGTGTGTGTGTGTGTGTGTGTGTGTGTGTGTGTGTGTGTGTGTGTGTGTGTGCGTGCGTGTGTGTGCGTGTTGGCGTCTGTGTGTCTGTGATTGTGTGTTTGTGAGTGTGCGTGCGTGCGTGCATGTGTGTGTGTGTGTGTGTGTGGTGTGTGTGTGTGTGTGTGTGGAGAGAGAGAGAGAGGAGAGAGAGAGAGAGAGAGAGAAGAGACAGAGACAGGACAGAGAAAGAGACAGAGAGAGAGAGCGGTATTATAATGATTCGTCATGCTGGCCGCGCTCGCGCGCGCGGGCACAACACACACACACACACACACACACACACACACACACACACACACACACACACACACACACACACACGGAGGAGAGAGAGAGAGAGAGAAGGGGGGGGGTAAAGTGCAGCCAACATCCACAGGCCCAAAGTCAGATTCACATCTTGTTTTTCCCAAAGTTTTATTGCTTTGGTCAAACAGCTGTTATGTCTGCTGGCAGAATGGACTAGTGTACATACTAGGACGACAAGCATGAAGGACATTGCGTTCAGGTGATCCAACACTCCATTGCCATTGGTCAAGTGGTCAGGTCAGAAGATGGCATCCCAAGTCCTGGGTCTCCCGTCAATCACGGTGAGTTTGTTACGACGCCACTGTTTCACAGTGTTGGCCCGTGTAGCCGTTAGGGCACGTGCAGCTGTAGCTACCGCAGTCAGTGCTGGTGCACGTGCCCTCGTTCTGACAGGGATTGGATGCACAAGGATCTGAAATCAGCAGCGGTCACAGGTACACTTTGTTCAGGACAGCGTGGGGGAGTGGGGGGAGGGGGTGAGGGGGGGGGTTAGAAGGGGCAATACAATAGAATCATTCAAAGCAGGAAGAAGTACCGTCCACTCGCCTTCAAACATTTGTTTTGGGCCATCAAGGATCAAAGTGAATTTTCTTGAGGAACACCTCAACGTTCAATACTAAACACCCTGGCTGACACATTTATTGTTGGAATGGATTCGACGTTTCTAGTAGACAAAAGAAGCCATGTTTCCAAGGGAAAGTATCTGGTGGTGGTTGAAACAGAGGGCATCTTATAGACAACCCTGTCAGACAAATGGTAGTGTGTGGGCATGGTGTGGTTGAAATGGGGGACCCTACAGACAACCCTGTCAGACAATGGTAGTGTGTCGGGCATGGTGGTGGTTGAAATGGGGGCACCCTACAGACAACCCTGTCAGACAATGATAGTGTGTCGGGCATGGTGGTGGTTGAAATGGGGGCACCCTACAGACAACTCTATCAGACAAGTGGTAGTGTGTCGGGCATGGTGATGGTTGAAATGGGGGCACCCTACAGACAACTCTATCAGACAAATGATGGTGTGTCGGGCATGGTGATGTCCATAGCATACAACACGGGGAGGAGACACAGCGTTGGCCTGGCGAGTCGGACAACCCAGTGGTCATGCTTCCAGTCTCGTCTTTGTCCTCTTTTCCTTCAGACTCCAGACCAGGAGAGGTGATTGTAGTCTTGTTAGATCACAGAAGTGATTGAGTAGAAACCGGGGTGATGTAAGCTGGTAGACCGATTACAGCGGTGAGTGTTGCGCACGTCAATAACCCCCGACACCAAGGCAATGGTGTCAATGTAGTCCTACAACACAGGGCGGTGCAGCACAGCCTTTTTCACTACGTACCATACACACAGTGCTAGTGCCACACATCTGCACCACCATTCCCATCTGGAGCTTGTTCACATACACTAAACACACAAGACCCTCATTTCTTGTCGTTCACATTTTTTTAATGTTCATTGTTTTAACTTAGGAAAATTAGGTTAACTTTTTTTTGGTTTACATTTCTTTCATATGATATAATTTCCACCTCTTCATTATTATTATTTTTGTAATGTACATTTTAAAAGACGTTTACACATCTTTAATTTTCTGTAGTTATATCTCTTTCATTTTCGGTTGATTTTACTTCTTTGATTTTTCTCGTTTACACCTTTTTGGTTTCAATCGTTAAATATCTTAATTTTAAAAAATCTTTGCACTTCTTTAATTTTGTTTGATAAATTACACTTCTTTTGTATTTAGGTTTTTACTTTCTTGAATTTCCGGTTGCTTGCACGTCTTTCATTTTACTTGCTTAACTTTCTTCCATTTTTAGTCGTTCGAATTTCTTGCATTTTACTCGTAAAGACTTCTTCAATTTTAGTTGTTCACTTCTCTTTAAGTCACTATCACTACAAGTTTGTTTAGTTGGTTACACTTCTCTCACTCCCAGTCACGTACATTTCTGATAATTTTAGTGTTTTAAAGTTCTTTGAAATTTAGTTCTTAAACACTTCTTTAATTTCTTGCTGATACACACTTCTTTCGTTTTTAGCTCTTTGCACTTTTAGGTTTGCAGTAGTGTTCCACTCCTCTGATTTAAATCGTCACATTTCTGTCTTTTTAGTAATGTGCATTGATTGTTTTTTTAGTTGCTTACTCTTGTTTCATTTTACGCCTGTGTTTACATTTTAGTTCTTTACACCTTTCTAGCTTTTAATGCATAGCATCTTTTACTTGCTGCTTGCTCACACTCATTTTTTGTTAATTAAAAAAACCACTTCACTCCTTTGTTTCTTTCAATTTGCAGTTGCTCTCACACTTCTTTGCATTGCAGTCGTTCAGACTTCTTCTAATTTCGGTTCCTTACTTTGCTCTAAATCTTTCAAATCACACTTCTTTGCATTGCAGTCGTTCAGACTTCTTCTAATTTCAGTTGTTACTTTGCTCTAAATCTTTCAAATCACACTTCTTTGCATTGCAGTCGTTAGACTTCTTCTAATTTCAGTTCTTACTTGCTCTAAATCTTTAAATCACACTTCTTTGCATTGCAGTCGTTGAGACTTTTTTAATTTCAGTTTTACTTGCTCTAAATCTTTCAAATCACATCATTCTTTTCATTTTTCCAGCTCTTTTTAATCGCATTCTTTTTTTTTTTTTTTTTTTTAGGTAATTTACATTTCTCCACTGTTTACTTCTTTACACTTTTTTTCAGCGATATGTGTTTACATGTCTTAATTGTAGTCGTTTACCCCTCTGTCATTTTTGATCGTTGAAATTTTTATTTTTGGTTTGTATGTATTTTTTTATTTGTAATCATTTGCACATCTTTGGTTGCTCGTTCTTTATCTTATTTTGATTTTTTCCCCTCCTGTCCTCAGCACAAGCCATTTTCAAGTCCGACTAGCTTTGGATTTACATACTCAAAGACTAGCTTGGATTTATATACCCATACGACTAGCTTTGGATTTACTATCTACTCTCATACGGTTTTCAGTGGCATGTAGGAAATCAGCGTAACTAATGGACATTTGTCTTTAGTTCGTCTGTCTGTCCATCTGTCTCTCTGTCTGTCACTGCATCTAACCATCAACCTGTCTGTTCGTGTTTCAGTATGGCTGGGTTAAGGAATGACAAGTACCTGCGATTGCCTTGTGGCACGTGACTCCCGAGCACTGGGCCGGTTGATTGACATGGACAGTGGTAGTTGTGGTCATCGTCACCAACGGACATGAATTACAGGCGCCTGAGCCACCGGTCAGCACTGAGGAGGACAACATGATCAGCAAAATAATCAAAACCATTGTAACGTTGACATGTAAGCATTATCCGGACTCCTCACGAAACATCCAAATTCCATGTAACTGGTTTTGCGATTACATCATTAACTTGTAGTTACGATTACATCATTAACTTGTAGTTACGATTACATCATTAACTTGTAGTTACGATTACATCATTAACTTGTAGTTACGATTACATCATTAACTTGCAGTTACGATTACATCATTAACTTGTAGTTACGATTACATCATTAACTTGTAGTTACGATTACATCATTAACTTGTAGTTACGATTACATCATTAACT
>CM065747.1:37384501-37392001 GCA_033310375.1 Conus canariensis | reverse complement strand
GTGTTTTACACATGGAATGTTCTACGTTGCAGCATCACGAACTGGAAACGCAGAAACACTGACTATACTTGCGCCAAACAGGGAGACCAGAAATGTTGTCAACCCAGAGGCCCTCCAATAGACATAATACATCGTGAAAATGCAATCTTTTCACAGAGTTGTCATGTTTGAGTTGGGTTTAACGTCTGTGCCAAAATCAAGGATATGCAGACGGCTGGTCCGTCACATTAGCCTGACACCTGCGGGGCCAGGGTGCATATCGGGGTGAACTATGGATATTTTAGCTGAAAACATTCCACGTGAAAATTTCCAAGACCAAACCGGGATTCGAAACCACGACCTTTGGATCATGAGTCCAGCGCCTTATCCACTAGGTTATGGCGGCCCCTATAGAGTTGTCATTTTGGAGCACTTCAATCGAGGAATTGAGAATGTCATTAAGTACAGGCATCCCTCTATCGACTGTGTATCGTATTACGAAAAAAAATTGTGAGGTAAAATTGATTGAGAGGCAAGAAGGGTCATAGAGCAGGGTGAGGACAGCTACCCCAAGTACAGGAGACGTGAGGAGTCTGAATGAGGACATACTGGGACTGTGAAGCTTGGGCAGAGAGAAATCATCGTCACCAACCAGTGGGTTGTCCCCTACAACCCTTACCTCCTACATTAGTTCAACTGCCACATCAATGTGGAAATATGCAGTAGCATAAAATTCATCAAGTACGTCCTGAAGTATGTCCACAAGGGCACAGACCAAGCCGTCTTCCAACACCAAGCCACTCAGGCAGGTGAAGGAGCAGCTCAACAACCTCCAGTCATTGATGAGATCCAAATGTACCAGAATGCCCGCTACGTTGGCAGCATCGAGGCGACCTGGAGACTCCTGGGATTTGACCTGCATGAGCGCCACCCCATGGTGCAGAGACCAGCTGTCCATTTGGAGAATGGACAATGGGTCTACTTCAATCCACACAACGCAGCGCAAAGAGCACAAGGCTCTCCCCCAGAAGCAACCCTTACCGCCATCTTTAGCCTATGCTCTCAAGACCCTACAGCACGAGAGCTGAAGTACGTGGAAGTCCCTGAGCACTTCACATTGATGTCCACTCAGAATATGTGGAAGAAACGACAAAGGGGCACTGCAATCCGGCGATTGTACAGTATCAGTCCTCGCCAGGGAGAGTTCTACTTCTTGAGGCTTCTACTCAACGTTATGAAAGGATCCCGTTCGTACGAGGAGCTGAAGATTGTCAACGGCTATGTCCACAACATTTTTCGAGATGCTTGCAATGCTCTTGGACTCCTAGAAGATGACCGCCTTCTACAACTTGCCCTGGAGGAAGCCTCCATCTCTCAGAGACCCCGACTGCTGCGTGACTTCTGTATTATCCTGGTGGCTTTCAACCCCAGTAACCCAGGCAACCTGTGGAACCTCTTCAGAGACCATCTTGCTGAAGATTTCCTCTTCCAAGTCCGAAGAGATGTCTATTATGAAGCGCAGTACACAGATGCCATCTACAACCAAGCTCTTACTGTGATTCAGCACAAACTCTTCCTTCTTGGAGGCAAGTCTACAGAGGAGTATGGGATGCCAACAGTCACACAACAAACTGTGCCTCGAGAATACTACCGCGAGACCAATTACGACACTACAGCACTCCGGGCAGCAGCTGATGACCAGCTGAAGAAGCTGACAGCTGACCAGAGAGACGTGTACGACAGCTTTATGACCATGGTTGAGCAGAGGCAGGATCCCACAGCAAGCAGCAACATAATGTTCCTTGATGCTCCATGAGGGACAGGAAAGACCATCCTGAATCTTATCCTGAACAGGATCCGCTCCACAGGCAAAATAGTGCTAGCCACTGCTTCCAGTGTCATTGCCGCTACTCTTTTGCCGGGTGGGCGGACAGTAAATAGCATTTTCAAGGTCCCTCTGGATGCCGACAAGCAAGAAACGCCAACCTGCTCTGTCAAGCGTGGGTCAACGTTGGCCAAAGTCATCAAAGAGGCTGCAACCGTCATAATTGAGGAAGCTCCCATGACCCACAAAGCTGTCTACGAGGCCATGGACTCTACGCTGCAGGACATCACCCAAGTGCACAGGCCAATGGGAGGCATCCCAACGCTGTTCTGTGGGGACTTCAGGCAGATCCTCCCTGTCGTCCTCAATGGCACCAGAGCCAACATTGTCAACGCCTGTCTGATAGCCAGGAGGATCTGATAGAAGCAGTCTACCCGGATCTTCATGCTCACTGTGCAGACTCAGACTGGTTAGCGGAAAGGGCCATAATCTCCTCCCTGAACGAGACTGTCAACAGGCTGAACAGAAAAATCGTAGCTGACTTCCCTGGAGAGGAAACTGTACAGATCTGTTGACACGGCCAAGAATGATGATGAGGCAGTCCTTTATCCACAAGAACTCCTGAACTCCATTGAGATTTCTGGACTTCCACCACATGAACTGTTGCTGAAATCTGGAGTCCCTATTATCATTCTCCGCTCACTGGACCCGCCAAAGGTGATCAATGGCACCCGATGTGTCTTCACCAGACTGCACAGGAACGTTGTAGAAGCGAAAATATCATGTGGCCCCCACAAAGGTGAACCGGTGCTGCTCCCCAGAATTCCTCTGGAACCCATGGACTCACCCCTGCCATTCCAGTTCTGACGGCTTCAGTTTCCCATGAAACCAGCTTTCGCTCTGACAATCATCAAGAGCCAGGGTCCGACATTTTCATCCCTTGGGGCAGACCTGACCGTTCCGTGTTTTACACATGGAATGTTCTACGTTGCAGCATCACGAACTGGAAACGCAGAAACACTGACTATACTTGCGCCAAACAGGGAGACCAGAAATGTCTACCCAGAGGCTCTCCAATAGACATGATACATCGTGAAAATGCAGTCTTTTCACAGAGTTGTCATGTTTGAGTTGGATTTAACGTCCGTGCCCAAATCAAGGATATGCAGACGGCTGGTCCGTCACATTAGACTGACACCTGCGGGGCCAGGGTGGACATCGGGGTGAACTACGGTCATTTTAGCTGGAAACATTCCACGTTAAAATTTCCAAGACCAAGCCGGGATTCGAAACCACGACCTTTGGATCATGAGTCCAGCGCCTTATCCACTAGGTTATGGCGGCCCCTACAGAGTTGTCATTTTGGAGCACTTCAATCGAGGAATTGAGAATGCATCGGTAAGTTCACAAAGTACAGGCATCCCTCTATGGATTGTGTATCTATGGAAAAAAATTCGTGAGGGAAAACAGATTGAGAGGCAAGAAGGGAGTGGGCGTCCGAAGAAATTGGGTGAAGTAGATAGGAGGAGGCTGGGGCAATTGGTTCGGCATGGGAAAAACGAAACAAACCCAAGCTGAATTTTATTGTATTGTCTTTTAAGTGGTGAGAGAGAGGGGTGGCCAGAAAATTATTGTACAGATATACCCGAGCGAAGCCGGGTACACCGGCTAGTATATATGTATATATTGACACGCAAATGCATGTGTTGGCTGTTGCTATCTTAGTGTGTTATTTGTTCATTCAATGTTAAAGGATTAATGCGTTATTGTTATTTCATATTTGATAGATTCTCACCGATGTTCACATGTTCCTAGCTTTGATACTCATTGTTTGATAATTATCCAATATTTCTACCCATTTTCCCTACGCAATAATCATACTTCAAACACTTTCACACTCTCATGCAAGTACCAACAAACACATATTTACGCTCATATCAAACTTTTACATACAGTCAACTCCTTCCCACTCTCCCTATTCCTTCGCTTCTCCCCCATCCTTTCCCACCATCTGATATCACTTTCAGTGAACAGACGTTAAACAGAATAACAACAACAACAACAACAACAATAAACACACACACACACACACACACACACACACACACACACACACACACACACACACACACACACACAGAGGTCAAAGAGAAAATACCTTAATTTCAGGCCTTTAGCCTATGACATGATTGAGTTACATTCAACACTGTGTTTACAAAAGGAACATTTGCCCAGACATTGGAGACATTCGAGGGCTTAATGCCTTGAAGATAAAAAAAGAGATAATTGAATCATAACAAAATCGTTATTGTTTGACATAAGCAAGTAGAATTTGAACATCGATGGATTACGATAGCACTTCTCATTTCAATGTATTTAGGACATATGGATAAAAATAAAATAAAACTCTTTTTCGTGGCGTTCGTGCAGAAAGGGCATAAATTACTTCGATCATTAATCTCTTTATATTGTAAGAAATGAGAGTTTAACCGAGAATAAACAGTATAAACGTCATAAGAACCCAAAGAGACAATCAATCACTAATTGTTTGAATTCTCTCATAAACATTTTACATTACACACATACTGGGCCTCCCCAACTTGACTAATATCTAAACAATGTGTTACGAATTGTACATGGCCAAGTGGCATTGTTTTGACACTGTGGTGAAAGTATGTTATATGTTTTCTGTGGGTATCTGATATGGTTCATGTACGCTATCTGTACACAGACTATAAAACGCCGTACATATGGATTCACAAACATTGGAACCATAACAATTTCTACAGATACTAAGTACCTAGGAAACTTAGTTGTGATACCTATGAATGTCTTTCATGCAGACAATGTACCCTTTCTTTGCTTTTTTAATCTTCCGTCCAACCCCATACTTTGGAACCATATGTCAGAATGACTTACCACCAAACATTTTTATAGAATATATTTGGAAAGAGAGAGAGAGAGAGAGAGAGAGGAGAGAGAGAGAGAGAGAGAGAGAGACAGACAGACAGACAGACAGACAGACAAACAGAAGACGGACAGACGGACAGACAGGCAGAAGACACACAGACAGAAGACAGACAGATGGACAGACAAACAGACAGACTGACAGACCTTGCTCGCACTGATCTCCTGTGTACCCTTCAAGGCAGTAACAGGTGTAGGTGGAATCATCTTCATTGTTGCACGCTCCTCCGTTCTGACAGGGGGTAGAGTCACACGGCATCACCTCTATCAACAGGTCACAGGTCACAGATCACAGGTCACACGTTAGCGGCAAGCTGAACTGATGTCTGTGTGTAGACATTGTCTTTGTTCTTCGCGCTTAAAAAAATCTTTTCCCCCAGATGGAGGTGAGAGTCTTGGAAAGGTGTTCTGTGGACAGCCGACCTACAGACATGACTTTAAAGAAGGCCGAGCCACAGAAACAACACTAATGAAGGCCGGGCTACAGAAACAACACTTATGAAGGCCGGGCTACAGAAACAACTGTAAAGAAGGTCAGGCTACAGAAACAACACTTATGAAGGCAGGGCTACAGAAACACCATAGAAGGCCGGGCTACAGATATAGTACTAAAGAAGGCGGGGCTATAGAAACAACTGTAAAGAAGGTCAGGCTACAGAAACAACACTTATGAAGGCTGGGCTACAGAAACAACACAATAGAAGGCCGGGCTACAGATATAGTACTAAAGAAGGTGGGGCTACAGAAACAACTGTAAAGAAGGTCAGGCTACAGAAACAACACTTATGAAGGCTGGGCTACAGAAACAACACCATAGAAGGCCGGGCTACAGATATAGTACTAAAGAAGGCGGGGCTACAGAAACAACTGTAAAGAAGGTCAGGCTACAGAAACAACACTTATGAAGGCTGGGCTACAGAAACAACACCGTAGAAGGCCGGGCTACAGATATTGTACTAAAGAAGGCGGGGCTACAGAAACAACCGTAAAGAAGGTCAGGCTACAGAAACAACACTTATGAAGGCTGGGCTACAGAAACAACACCATAGAAGGCCGGGCTACAGATATAGTACTAAAGAAGGCGGGGCTACAGAAACAACTGTAAAGAAGGTCAGGCTACAGAAACAACACTTATGAAGGCCGGGCTACAGAAACAATACAATAGAAGGCCGGGCTACAGATATAGTACTAAAGAAGGCGGGTCTACAGAAACAACTTAAAGAAGGTCAGGCTACAGAAACAACACTTATGAAGGCTGGGCTACAGAAACAACACCGTAGAAGGCCGGGCTACAGATATAGTACTAAAGAAGGCGGGGCTACAGAAACAACTTAAAGAAGGTCAGGCTACAGAAACAACACTTATGAAGGCTGGGCTACAGAAACAACACCGTAGAAGGCCGGGCTACAGATATAGTACTAAAGAAGGCGGGGCTACAGAAACAACTTAAAGAAGGTCAGGCTACAGAAACAACACTTATGAAGGCTGGGCTACAGAAACAACACCGTAGAAGGCCGGGCTACAGATATTGTACTAAAGAAGGTGGGGCTACAGAAACAACTGTAAAGAAGGTCAGGCTACAGAAACAACACTTATGAAGACTGGGCTACAGAAACAACACCATAGAAGGCCGGGCTACAGATATAGTGTTCACCTGTCTTCACCACCCGTCCATTTTGTTGTTTTGTGTTGTCCGCATCAATACCTTTACGACTGCGTATATATGCCTGTTTTCGTCAAGCCTTACACACAAAGGCATACGTGTGTATCACGCACACCATAATCCTGTATGTTCATTGCATCATTTAGCTTGCCATGAAGAGATTGGAAGAACAGGCGCTGCCTAAAATCTCAGTCCTTGACCGAAAAAACAATAGTAAAGAATGTTGTTACGTTGCGTATTGAGAAAATCATGTAAATAAGGTATCACTAAGAGGTTACTGATCAAAATCGATAGTTTCAAAGGCGGATGGCCAAATGTTTTTTTGAAAAACGTATACTGGTAGACAACAAGTACACACGAAAAAGAAAGATATACAAGCTAAAAAAAAAAAAAAAGAAAGGCTTGGAACCATGATTTTTACAGACACTAAGTGCCTAGGAAACTTAGTAGTGATACCTATGAATGTCTTTCATGCAGACAATGTACGCTTTCTTTGTATTTTTAATCTTCCGTCCAATCCCATACTTTGGAACCATATGTCAGAATGGCTTACCTCCAAACATTTTTATATATAATATATTTGGAAAGAGAGAGAGAGAGAGAGAGAGAGAGAGAGACAGAGACAGAGACAGAGACAGACAGACAGAAGACGGACAGATGGACAGACAGACAGACAGATGGACAGACAGAAGACGGACAGATGGACAGACAGACAGACAGAAGACGGACAGATGGACAGACAGACAGACGGACAGATGGACATATAGACAGACAGACCTTGCTCGCACTGATCTCCTGTGTACCCTTCAGGGCAGTAACAGGTGTAGGTGGAATCATCTTCATTGCTGCACGTTCCATCGTTCTGACAGGGGTCAGAGTCACACGGCATCACCTCTATCAACAGGTCACAGATAACAGGTCACACGTTAGCGGCAAGCTGAACTGATGTCAGTGCATAGACATTGTCTTTGTGCTTTGCGCTTAAAAAAAAAACAAAAAATCTTTTCCCCCAGATGGAGGCGAGAGTCTTGGAAAGGCGTTCTGTGGACGGCCAGGCTACAGAAAT
>CM065747.1:37354501-37377001 GCA_033310375.1 Conus canariensis | reverse complement strand
GGTCAGTCATCATCATGCCAATTGTCAGCTGTCATGTCATAGGTCAGTCGTCATCATGTCATAGATTAGTGATCAACATGTCATAGATTAGTGATCAACATGCCATCGATAGTCATCATCATGTCATAGATTAGTGATCTGCAACATAGTGTCATAAGCTTAGTGATCAACTGTCATAGATTAGTGATCAACATGTCATAGATTAGTGATCAACATGTCATAGGTAGTCATCATCATGTCATAGATTAGTGATCAACATGTCATAGGTAGTCATCATCATGTCATATATTAGAGATCAACATGTCATCCATAGTCATCATCATGTCACAGATTAGTGATCAACATGTCACAGATTAGTGATCAAATGTCGTACATTAGTGATCAACATGTCATAGATAGTGATCAACATATCATAGATGAGTGATCAACATGTCACAGGTCAGTCATCATCATGTCATAGATTAGTGATCAACATGTCATAGGTAGTCATCATCATGTCATAGATGAGTGATCAACATGTCATAGGTAGTCATTATCATGTTATAGATGAGTGATCAATATGTCATGGGTCAGTCATCATCACGTCATAGATTAGTGAGCAACATGTCATAGGTAGTCATCATCATGTCATAGATGAGTGATCAACATGTCTTAGGTCAGTCATCATTATGTCATAGATTAGTGATCAGTATGTCATAGATTAGTGATCAACATGTCATAGATCAGTCATCATCATGTCACAGATTAGTGATCAACATGTCATAGATTAGTGATCAACATGTCATAGGTCAGTCATCATCATGTCACAGATTAGTGATCAACATGTCATAGATTAGTGATCAACATGTCATAGGTCAGTCATCATCATGTCATAGATTAGTGATCAACATGTCATAGGTCAGTCATCGTCATGTGATAGATTAGTGATCAACATGTCATAGATTAGTGATCAACATATGGTAGTTCAGTCATCATCATGTCATAGATTTGTGTTCAACATGTCATAGATTAGTGATCAACATGTCATAGATTAGTGATCCACATGTCATAGGTCAGTCAACATCATGTCATAGGTCAGTCATCATCATGTCATAGGTCAGTCATCATCATGTCATAGGTCAGTCATCGTCATGTCACAGGTCAGTCATCATCTTGTCATAGGTCAGTCATCATCGTTTCACAGGTCAGTCATAATCTTGTCATAGGTCAGTCATCATCGTTTCACAGGTCAATCATCATGATGTCATATGTCAGTCATCATGATGTCATAGGTCAGTCATCATCATGTCATAGGTCAGTCATCATCATGTCATAGGCCAATCATCATCATGTCATATGTCAGTCATCATCATGTCATAGGTCAGTCAACATGTTTGATAATTGTCAAGTCATCATCATGTCATAGGTCAGTCATCATGCCATAGGTCAGTCATCATCATATAACAGGTCAATCATCATCATGTCATAGGTCAGTCATCATGGCATACGTCAGTCATCATGTTGTCATAGGTCAGTCATCATGCCATAGGTCAGTCATGTTGTCATAGGTCAGTCATCAACATGTCATAGGTCAGTCACCATCATGTCATAGGTCAGTCATCATCATGTCATAGGTCAGTCATCATCATGCCAATTGTCAGCTGTCATGTCATAGGTCAGTCTCATCATGTCATAGATTAGTGATCAACATGTCATAGATTAGTGATCAACATGCCATCGATAGTCATCATCATGTCATAGATTAGTGATCAACTTGTCATAGATTAGTGATCAACATGTCATAGATTAGTGATCAACATGTCATAGATTAGTGATCAACATGTCATAGGTAGTCATCATCATGTCATAGATTAGTGATCAACATGTCATCCATAGTCATCATCATGTCATAGATTAGTGATCAACATGTCACAGATTAGTGATCAACATGTCATACATTAGTATCAACATGTCATAGATAGTGATCAACATATCATAGATGAGTGATCAACATGTCACAGGTCAGTCATCATCATGTCATAGATGAGTGATCAACATGTCATAGTGTCAGTCATCATGCCATAGGTCAGTCATCATCTTGTCATGGGTAATTCATCATCATGTCATAGGTCAGTCATCATGCCATAGATCAGTCATCATCATATAACAGGTCAATCATCATCTTGTCATAGGTCAGTCATAATCATGTCACAGTCAGTCATCAATGTTTATAGGTCAGTCATCATCATGTCATAGGTCAGTCATCATCATGTCATAGGTCAGTCATCATCATGTCATAGGTCAGTCAACATCATGTCATTGGTCAGTCAACATGTCATAGGTCAGTCATCATCATGTCATCAGTCAGGTCATCATCACATGTCATAGGTCGGGGTCATCATCATGTCATAGGTCAGTCATCATCATGTCGTAGATCAGTCATCATCATGTCATAGGTCAGTCATCATGTCATAGGTCAGTCATCATCATGTCATAGGACAGTCATCATCATGTCATAGGTCAGTCATCATCATGTCATAGGTCAGTCACCATCTTGTCATAGGTCAGTCATCATCTTGTCATAGGTCAGTCATCATCATGTCATACTTCAGTCATCATGCCATAGGTCTGTCTCATCTTGTCATAGGTCAGTCATCATCATGTAATAGGTGAGTCATCAACATGTTATAGGTCAGTCATCATCATGTCATAGGTCAGTCATCTTCATGTCATAGGTCAGTCATCATGCCATAGGTCAGGTCAGTCATGATCATGTCGTAGGTCAGTCATCAACATGTCATAGGTCAGTCATCATCATGTCATAGGTCAGTCATCAACATGTCATAGGGCAGTCATCATCATGTCATAGGTCAGCTGTCATATCATAGGTCAGTCATCATCATGTCATAGATTCGTGATCAGCAAGTCATAGATTAGTGATCAACATGTCATAGCTTAGTGATCAATTTGTCATAGATTAGTGATCAACATGTCATGGATTAGTGATCAACATGTCATAGGTAGTCATCATCATGTCATAGATTAGTGATCAACATGTCATAGGTAGTCATCATCATGTCATAGATTAGTGATCAACATGTCATAGGTAGTCATCATCATGTCATAGATTAGTGATCAACATGTCATAGGTAGTCATCATCATGTCATAGATTAGAGATCAACATGTCATCCATAGTCATCATCATGTCATAGATTAGTGATCAACATGTCATAGGTAGTCATCATCATGTCATAGATTAGTGATCAACATGTCATAGCTTAGTGATCAATTTGTCGTAGATTAGTGATCAACATGTCATGGATTAGTGATCAACATGTCATAGGTAGTCATCATCATGTCATAGATTAGTGATCAACATGTCATAGGTAGTCATCATCATGTCATAGATTAGTGATCAACACGTCATATATTAGTGATCAACATGTCATAGATTAGTGATCAACATATCATAGATGAGTGATCAACATGTCATAGGTAGTCATCATCATGTCAAAGATTAGTGATCAACATGTCATAGGTAGTCATCATCATGCCATAGATGAGTGATCAACATTTCATAGGTCAGTCATCATCATGTGATAGATTAGTGATCAGCATGTCTTAGATTAGTGATCAACATGTCATAGGTCAGTCATCATCATGTCATAGGTTAGTGATCAATATGTCATACATTAGTTATCAGCATGTCATAGATTAGTGATCAACATGTCATAGGTCAGTCATCATCATGTCATAGATTAGTGATCAACATGTCATAGGTCAGTCATCATCATGTCATAGATTAGTGATCAACATGCCATAGGTCAGTCAACATCATGTCATAGATTAGTGATCAACATGTCATAGGCCAGTCATCATCATGTCATAGGTCAGTCAACATCATGTCATAGGTCAGTCATCATCGTGTCACGGGTCAGTCATCATCATGTCATAGGTCAGTCATCATCATGTCATAGGTCAGTCATCATCATGTCACAGGTCAGTCATCATCATGTCATAAGTCAGTTATCATCATGTCATAAGTCAGTCATTATCATGTCACAGGTCAGTCATTGGCATGTCATAGGTCAGTCATCAGGATGTTAAGGGCAAGACATGATGACTGTCAATGTAGTAAGGATGAAAGCACTGGGCTGAAACTGAAGTCACAAATTAGCCTTTCAAGTAATAATAATAATAATAATAATAATAATAATTAAAAGATAAAGTTCTTTTAAGTGAAAATAATGATTCAAGGATAAAGTGCATTGGATGAATGTAACGGTGTTACAGATGTCACTGCGATCACTGTTGTAAGCCATCATCAGCATGGCTTGCAGACCTTGTTCCCACATGTCCCTGACGTTCCTCACCGAGGGGACAGCCAGGCATTCCTGCAGGAAGGTGCCAGCCTCTGACCTGTCAGAAACACGTCTGTCCCCGCGCTATCCCAGTCAGTAAGCAAAAGCTGTTACGCTCATGTGGCACACGGTATACAGATAATTGTGTCAGTTATTTACATACTATGGCAAAAGCACATCACCGCGACATGCCAAGTAAATCCAAAAGGCGAAGTTCCTTTTTCATTAACCCGGCAACTTATTTTTAATTTAAAATTGACAACAGTTTTTCAGCTACTGAAGCAGCTAGAGTTGCTTCATTGAAGATGAATTTCATACCAAAGAAATTACAAGGCCGTTCCTTGCGGAAAAGAAAAGTAGACGAAACAGTCACGTTCATGCTCATTCAAGGCCTTCCTTGCGCTGAACTCTGAAGCGATCAAAGCTAAGTGAATTTTCCTTGTCCTATTTGTTTGTATCTTGCCTGGAGAAGACCTGAGAGGTTGAAACGCGTCGTGTTTTGTTTTGTGACTCGTTTGTCCACGTTTCTATGGGCTGTTCGCTAACATTTATTTAAGATTAGTCAAGTTCACTTTAAGCAACAAAACCAATTGAACAGCGACAGAAGAACCAGTCAAGAGCCTTGGAAGGTGGTATCAGGACTCCTTGAAAGGCACAACGAGAAGAAAGGAAACCAAGCAGACGGCAGAGGAGAACCAGCAGGCGATAGATCAGTGTGCTCTTTCTGGCAAAAGCAAGGTCTGGTGTCTGCAGTCCATGCTGATCCCGAAGCGGCTCCGGCCTCTTACTGATGACGACATCAGCACTAGCGCTGTGGAATCATCAGTGGAGGTCAAAAGAAATAAACATACACGGCAATGGCTTGGTGTTTCACTGGTCTAACTGACATTGCGCTCTACTGCCGCCAGATAAAGCTGATGCCACCCTAAGTCCATCCTCCAGGGGTACAAAGGGTGTAGATCAAGGTTACTAACCCCCCTTGAAGACTCGGAAAACAAGGTTGTGAAGTCAAACCAGCCCAAGGTTTAGACTGGCATAAATGGGAAGTTAGGGAAGCAGCACACGTGGCAAAGAAAGTCTCAAGATCAGGAGAATAACAGGACACTCACAGACAAACTAGCAGACAGGGACTTGGGTTATTAGAAGTCTCAAGATCACGAGAATAACCGGACACTCACAAACCAACAGACAGGGACTTGGATTAATAGAAGTCTCAAGATCAGGAGAATCACCAGACACTCACAAACCAGTAGACAGGGACTTGGGTTAATAGAAATGATGTGGTGGTCCCAGGCAAAGGGAAAAGCGAAACGAGATACGACATTACAGGAGCTGAAGAAAGAAGAGGATGCCAAGAGAATCCAGAAGACAGTGAAGCAAGGCAGTGGGCGATGTGGGAAAACACGCTCAAAGGGGGTCTTAGATGAGATGAACTCAAAGCCGGAGAAATGGGGAAAGATGACCCAACTTGCCTATTCTGTCGCGGTGAACAAACAGTCGCACATGTCCTCAATGCATTGCAAAGCAGCACTACCCCCGGGGAAGGTACACGTGAGGACACAACCACATGGTTCAGCTTGTTGTACATACAGTCAACACTGCCAGAAGAAATACTACATCACCAGGAGCTCCAGCAACGACTTTCTTCACGGCAGGAGGCCCCACATCCTTGTCTGGAACTGCTGTGACACAAAGAACATGGAAGCGGGTTTTACGAGGTGGAGTGGAAGACCGAGAGTGCATTGTTGACCTTCCAGAAAAGGATAACCATCCAGAGATAATCAGTATGAGCAGTATGAGGCCGAATAACGTACTTCTCTCAGGGTCTTCAAAACAAGTGATTCTGACTGAGCTCAGCTTGCCGGACGAAAGCAAAATGGAGCAAAATCACATCAACAAGACTGAACAAAATGTCATTCTAGCCAGCAGCTTGGTAACATCTGGCATCTAAGCTTAAGTCTTCGACATAAAGATTTGAGCAGGGATGCTGTGAGTAGAGGGGTGTAGCACATCAGCCTGTGCTCTCCTTAAAAAGAACGCCATTTCTAGTAGGAATAAAAACAGAACCCTAAAGGCAATGGCAGAGGCCACCGGGAAGAGTTCCAGCCCGATCTGGTTTAGAAGCAGCGAAAGGGAACTTAATTAACGCTTAAATGTCTACGACGGAGTGGTTAGGATGTCCGTCTAAAAAGGCAACGCCTCGGGACAGCCACCTGTCTTGAAAGTGCAAGTTGAATCCCATTTGTGCCGGGAGGAGGAGGTGGGGGGAGGTGTCTGACAGCAGAGGAGCATTTTGAAGTCATGACCTGGATGCAGGCTATCCCCCTCAGAGTGGAAGGAATCCAGGGCCGAAATACTCGGCGGACAGGCTTCGTCTGTGAAGAGCTGCTGTTGCTAAGGTCTCCCTGGGGGTCTGCTGTCACTATCAGCACATACAAATCCTAAAGCTTGAGGAGCATTGGAGAATATGAGTGTCGAAACTGGGCTTAGGCGATGTTTGAAGGGAAAATAACTCTGTTCCTCTATTTCTACCTTGGTAAATTGCAGTTTTTGTATTGGTACAAAAGATTTTATTGCACACTTTCTGTGCGACTGTTGACAAAAAGGAGCATCTCAATGCATTTACAAAAAAAAAAAAAAACAAAAAAAAAAAAAAAACCTGTCAAAAGAAAAATGTGTCATTGTTTTCAATATTAAGATATAACGTGATATAGTAGACTAAAAAGAAAACTTTACAAAAACGGACAGTATATTTCATTTCATCATTATGCTTGCATAACTGCACTATAGAGATGACCTGCCCTGGCCCTAACAACATGGCCGCTGGTGTTATCCATTCTGCTCTCACTGACCTGGGTTGGAAACTGCTCATTCACTCTCACATTCCTTCCTTTCTCTCTTGCTCTACCTTCATTCACTTTAACATTTTTTTTTACATTTTCCTTTCATTCCCACTTGGTCAGGTGCTGGTGATGTTGTCACTGGCATGGTCACTGGTCTGTTTGAATCACTGACTTTGGGTAGACCATGGTAGGACTGAGTATTTAGCGGCTTCTGCTGTACTCTGCTTTCTGCTGGCTTCTGCCTGCAGAGGTAATGGATGTGTGTTGAGGAGTCATCACAGCAGCTCTCTTCCAGCAGACGCCAAGGTCACCATCGCTGGGTCTCCTGACCTGAGCTGAGACAAAATCGTCACTCAGTCTTCTGTGAAAGTACTGTGTTTGTTCTGATGGGCAAATATGGCTTTCTCCTTAACGACTTTTTTTTCCTGGTTTGAGAACTGCCAGAATAAGTCCAAACTTTGCGTTTAATGTTTAAGAATAGTTCTTCAGTGACTTATCAGTGTCTAGCTGGCGGCTGTTTGATTAATCTATCAAATTTCTCCAGGGGTCTTTGACTTTGGTCAGATGATTCACTGAACCTTGTTCATGTTTGGGTGGCGATGGTCCTGTGCCACGCGAGGTCATCTCAAAGTGGGGGCAGGCACAAGACAAAGTCACGAGACCACCGAAGGAAAGGAACAAGCACAGGTCAACGTATACAACACGTTTCGACATCTTGGTCTTCCTCAGGCTCCAACATCAACAGAACGTCCACATCAACACACGACACACGAGAGAGAGAGAGAGAGAGAGAGAGAGAGAGAGAGAGAGAGAGAGAGAGAGAGAGACTTTGACACTTTGATATTTTATTGTCATTACCAAAGAGGTCTTCTGTCAAAAGAGAGAGAAAAGAGAGAGAGAGAGAGAGAGAGAGAGAGAGAGTCAGACAGACAGACAGACAGACAGACAGACAGACAGACAGACAGACAGACAGAGGGTTACCATCTGCCGAGTTCACCACCCCCACGAAGCAAGAAAGGAACAGCAGAACGAAGGTATCCTTCACGTCCATGGCCTGTGAAAGACACACGTGGTGCTGTGTTAGAGAGGACAGACTCACATGATGCTGTGTTAGAGAGGACAGACTCACATGATGCTGTGTTAGAGTGAACAGACTCACATGATGCTGTGTTAGAGTGAACAGACTCACATGATGCTGTGTTAGAGTGAACAGACTCACATGATGCTGTGTTACAGTGAACAAACTCACATGATGCAGTATTAGTGTGAAAAGACTCACATGATGCGGTGTTAGTGGTCACAGACTCAATTGATGCTGTGTTAGAGTGAACAGACTCACATGATGCTGTGTTAGAGTGAACAGACTCACATGATGCTGTGTTAGAGTGAACAGACTCACATGATGCTGTGTTAGTGAACAGACTCACATGATGCTGTGTTAGTGAACAGACTCACATGATGCTGTGTTAGAGTGAACAGACTCACATGATGCTGTGTTAGAGTGAACAGACTACATGATGCGTTTAGTGACAACTCACATGATGCTGTGTTAGAGTGAACAGACTCACATGATGCATGTCAGACTGAACAGACTCACATGATGCTTGATAGTGTGAACGACCCATGATGCGTAATAGAGTGAACAGACTACGTGATGCTATGTTAGTGTGAACAGACTCACATGATGCTATGTAGTTAACAGACTCACATGATGCTATGTTAGTGAACAGACTCACATGATGCTGTGTTAGAGTGAACAGACTCACATGATGCTTGATTAGTGTGAACGGGATCACAGATGCTATCTTAGAGTGAACACTCAATGATGCTGTATTAGTGTGAACAGACTCACATGATGCTATGTTAGAGTGAACGGACTCACGTGATGCTATGTTAGTGTGAACAGACTCACAATGATGCTATGTTAGTGTGAACAGACTCACGTGATGGTATGTTAGAGTGAACAGACTCACATGATGCTATTTAGTGAGAACAGACTCGCATGATGCTGTGTTAGTGTGAACAGACTCACATGATGCTCTGTTAGTGTGAACGACTCACGTGATGCTATGTTAGTGAACAGCATCACGTGATGCTATGTTAGAGTGAACAGAGTCATATGATGCTATGTTAGTGAACAGACTCACATGATGCTATGTTAGAGTGAACAGACCCACATGATGCTGTGTTAGTGTGAACGGACTCACATGATGCTATGTTAGTGTGAACGGACTCACATGATGCTAGTGTTAGTGAACAGACTCACTGATGCTGTGTTAGTGAACAGACTCATATGATGCTGTGTTAGAGTGAACAGACTCACATGATGCTATGTCAGCCTGAACAGACTCACATGATGCTGTGTTAGGTGAACAGACTCACATGATGCTATGTTAGAATGAACAGACTCACATGATGCTGTGTTAGTGAACAGACTCACATGATGCTGTGATAGTGTGAACAGACTCACATGAGCTAGTTAGTGTAACAGACTCACATGATCTATGTCAGCTGAACAGACTCACATGATGCTATGTTAGTTGAACAGACTCACATGATGCTGTGTTAGAGTGAACAGACTCACATGATGCTATGTTAGAATGAACAGACTCACATGATGCTGTGTTAGATGAACAACTCACATGATGCTCTAGTGCTATAAGTTGATGAACAGATTTTTGCAACTCACATGATGCTATGAGTGTGAAACAGACTCACATGATGCTTGTAGTGTAACAGACTCACATGATGGGCTTTATGTGATTTAGTGTGAACAGACTCACATGATGCTGTGTTAGAGTGAACAGACTCACATGATGCTATGTTAAAATGAACAGACTCATATGATGCTGTGTTAGAGTGAACAAACTCACATGATGCTATCTTAGTGTGAACGGACTCACACGATGCTATCTTAGAGTGAACACTCAAATGATGCTGTGTTAGTGTGAACAGACTCACATGATGCTATGTTAGAGTGAACAGACTCACGTGATGCTATGTTAGTGTGAACAGACTCAAATGATGCTATGTTAGTGTGAACAGACTCACATGAAGCTGTGTTAGTGTGAACAGACTCACATGATGCTATGTTAGTGTGAACAGACTCACATGATGCTATGTTAGTGTGAACAGACTCACGTGATGCTATGTTAGTGAACAGACTCACGTGATGCTATGTTAGAGTGAACAGAGTCTTATGATGCTATGTTAGTGAACGGACTCACATGATGCTTTGTTAAAGTGAACAGACTCACATGATCCTATGTTAGTGTGAACGGACTCACATGATGCTATGTTAGAATGAACGGACTCACATGATGCTATGTTAGAGTGAACACACTCACATGATGCTATGTTAGTGTGAACAGACTCACATGATGCTGTGTTAGTGTGAACGGACTCACATGACGCTATGTTAATAATAATAAGAATAATAATGATTTCTTATATAGCGCTTAATCAAACGAATTTCTCTAAGCGCTTTACAAAGTCATACTACATTCACCCTTCTCATATACAATAATACACCTTATACCCAACTACAAATACTATTACTACAATAACTAACAAATCCTAATCCTACCAATGTGACATTCACTTATTCTTCAAATATCACTACAAAAACTTAATCCTATAACGTTCAATCATACAACAAATACATATAATAGAGAACATACACATACGCTACATTTGAAAAGGCCCAGACGGCTATGAGTTAGGTTGTACCCCCCCCCCCCCTTCTCCCCACAGCATTGACTAATTATGAGAAAATAGATGGGTTTTAAGTTTAGACTTGAAAGAAGAGATAGAATCTGAATGTCTGAGACAGTCTGGCAGTCTGTTCCACGTCGCTGGAGCTTGAAAAGAGAAAGATCTTTCACCAGTAGTATTCCTGAAGCGAGTCATTCGCAGAAGGCGGTCGTCAGCACAGGAGCGTAGTTGTCGAGAGGGGGTGTAGATTTTAAGGAGATCTGAGAGATAAGAAGGTCCATTTTCAAAGAGAGCAGAGAAAGTGAGAGTTGAGATTTTGTACGAGATACGGTTTGAGACAGATAGCCAGTGAAGAGAGTGGAGGAGAGGCGAAATGTGAGCATGTTTTCTTGCTCTACAGACGACTCGGGCTGCATGATTTTGGATTCGCTGTAATCTTTCTATCAGGTATTTTGGAAGGCCGGCCAAAAGTGAGTTGCAGTAATCTATTATTAGATAAGACAAATGCACAAATGAGAGTTTTTTTAGCATCTGTAGAGAGAAGGTGACGTACAGAGCTGATTCTTCTTAGTTCTAAATAGGCAATCTTGCAAATATTTGAAACCTGTTTCTCAAAGGAGAGGGATTGGTCAAGTATGACCCCTAGACTGCGGACAGAGGTGGAGACAGAGACAGCACAGTCATTGATAGTGACAGTTGAAGGCAGAGAAGGATGGTTAGGCTGTTTTGTCACGAACATGAGTTCCGTCTTGTCGTCGTTTAGTTGTAGTTTGTTGGTTGTCATCCAGTCCTTCAGGTCTGCAATGCAGCCCCGCATCCGAGAAATCAGTGAGTCAGTTTCAGCAATGGGAGCCGACTGATGAAGCTGAGTATCGTCAGCAAAGCTCTCATGCGACATGGCGTGACCACTGATGACGTCAGACACAGGACTAGCATACAGCACAAAAAGGACTGGCCCAAGTACAGAACCCTGAGGCACACCGTACCTAAGAGGAGAACTGTCTGAGTATCTTCCCTGTACACACACTGTCTGAGTCCGTCCAGTCAAGTAAGAGATAATCCAGTCGAGAGCTGTGTCTTTGAGTCCAAAGGAAGTTTGAAGCCGTGAGAACAAAATATTATGATCGATCGTGTCAAATGCTGCAGAGAGGTCTAACATCGCTAATAAGGAAACATTCCCATCGTCAAGCCCGCAGAGGAGGTCATTGACTATACGGAGGAGTGCTGTCTCACAACTATGGCCTTGTCTGTAAGCAGATTGATGAGGATTCAAAAGGTGATTCTTTTCGAGATGTTCTAGAATTTGTTCCAAAACGATCTTCTCCAATAATTTTGATAGAAATGACAAATTTGATACAGGCCGATAATTCTTTAAAACATTTTTATACTAATGAAGGTTTCTTGATCAATGGACGTACCACTGCGGACCGGAAGATTTCAGGAACGTGACCAGAGGACAAAGAGGTATTGATAACATGAGTAAGATGGGGTAGGACAGAGTGAACACTCACATGATGCTGTCTTAGTGTGAACGGACTCACATGATGCTATGTTAGAGTGAACAGACTGACTCACATGATGCTGTGTTAGAGTGAACAGACTCACATGATGCTATATTAGACTGAACAGACTCACATGATGCTATGTTAGAATGAACACTTACGTGATCCTATGTTAGTGTGAATAGACACATGATGCTATGTTAGTGTGAACAGACTCATGATGCTATGTTAGTGTGAACAGACTCACATGATGCTATGTTAGTGTGAACGGATTCACATGATGCTATGTTAGTGTGAACAGACTCACGTGATGCTGTGTTAGAGTGAACAGACTCACATGATGCTATGTTAGTGTGAAAGGACTCACATGATGCTATGTTAGTGTGAACAGACTCACGTGATGCTATGTTAGAGTGAACAGACTCACATGATGCTATGTTAGTGTGAAAGGACTCACATGATGCTATGTTAGTGTGAACAGACTCACGTGATGCTATGTTAGAGTGAACAGACTCACATGATGCTATGTTAGTGAAAGGACTCACATGATGCTAATGTTGATTGTGTGAACAGACTCCATGATGCTATGTTAGTGTGAAAGGACTCACATGATGCTATGTTAGTGTGAACAGACTACATGATGCTATGTTAGTGTGAAAGGACTCACATGATGCTATGTTAGTGTGAATAGACACATGTATGCTATGTTAGTGTGAACGGATTCACATGATGCTATGTTAGTGTGAACAGACTCACTGATGCTATGTTAGAGTGAACAGACTCACATGATGCTGATGTTAGTGTGAACGGATTCACATGATGCTATGTTAGATGTGAACAGACTCACTGATGCTATGTTAGAGTGAACAGACTCACATGATGCTATGTTAGTGTGAAAGGACTCACATGATGCTATGTTAGTGTGAACAGACTCACATGATGCTATGTTAGAGCGAAACCTCACATGATGCTGTGTTAGTGTGAACAGACTACATGATGCTATGTTAAGTGTGAACAGACTCACGTGATGCTATGTTAGTGTGAACACTCACATGATGCTGTGTTAGTGTGAACAGACTCACATGATGCTTGTTAGTGTGAACAGACTAACATGATGCTATGTTAGAGTGAACAGACTCACGTGATGCTATGTTAGTGTGAACACTCACATGATGCTGTGTTAGTGTGAACAGACTCACATGATGCTATGTTAGTGTGAACAGACTCACATGATGCTATGTTAGAGTGAACGGACTCACATGATGCTATGTTAGTGTGAATGGACTCACATGATGCGTTTAGAGTGAACAGACTCATGATGCTATGTTAGTGTGAACGGACTCACATGATGCTATGTTAGAGTGAACGGATTCACATGATGCTATGTTAGTGTGAATGGACTCACATGATGCCGTATTAGAGTGAACAGACTCATGATGCTATGTTAGTGTGAACGGACTCACATGATGCTATGTTAGAGTGAACACTTACATGATGCTGTGTTAGGTGAGCAGATCACATGATTATGTTAGTGGATCGGAACGGAATCACATGATGCTATGTTTAGAGGAACACTCACATGATGCTGTGTTAGTGTGAACAGACTCACATGATGCTGTGTTTAGTGTGAACAGACTCACATGATGCTATGTGTAAAGACTCACTGATGCTATGTTAGTGCAACTACATGATGCTGTGAAGTGAACAGACTCACATGATGCTATGTTAGGTGAAGAACTCACATGATGCTATGTTAGAGTGAACAGACTCACATGATGCTGTGTTAGAGTGAACGACTCACATGATGCTGTGTTAGTGTGAACAGACTCACATGATGCTGTGTTAGAGTGAACACTCACATGATGCTTGTTAGTGTGAACAGACTCACATGATGCTATGTTAGAGTGAACAACTCACATGATGCTTTGTTAGTGTGAAACACTTACATGATGCTGTGTTAGAGTGAATACTTACATGATGCTATGTTAGTGAACAGACTCACATGATGCTATGTTAGTGAACACTTAATGATGCTTTGTTAGAGTGAACAGACTCACATGATGCTGTGTTAGATGAAAGACTCACATGATGCTGTGTTAGAGTGAACAGACTCACATGATGCTGTGTTAGAGTGAACGGACTCACATGATCTATGTTAGAGTGAACAGACTCACATGATGCATGTTAGAGTGAACAGACTCACATGATGCTATGTTAGTGAACAGACTCACATGATGCTGGGTTAGTGTGAACAGACTTTCAGATGCTGTGTTAGTGTGAACAGACTCACATGATCCTGTTTTAGACTGAACACTTACATGATGCTTGTTAGGGTGAACAGACTCAAATGATGCTGTTTTAGTGTGAACAGACTCACATGATGCTATGTTACGTGTAACAGACTCACATGATGCTTTTAGATGTGAACAGACTCACATGATGCTATGTTAGTGTGAACGGACTCACATGATGTTATGTTAGAAGGAACACTCACATGATGCTGTGTTAGAGTGAACAGACTCACATGATGCTATGTTACTGTGAACGGACTCACATGATGCTATGTTAGAGTGAACACTCACATGATGCTGTGTTAGTGTGAACAGACTCACATGATGCTGTGTTAGTGTGAACAGACTCACATGATGCTGTGTTAGTGTGAACAGACTCACATGATGCTGTGTTAGTGTGAACAGACTCACATGATGCTGTTACTGTGAATAGACTCACATGACCCTGTGTTAGTGTTAACACATACATGATGCTGTGTTAGAGTGAAAAGACTCACATGATGCTATGTTAGAGTGAACACTTACATGATGGTATGTTAGTGAACAGACTCACATGATGCTGTTTTAGTGTGAACAGACTCACATGATGCTATGTTAGTGTGAAAAGACTCACATGATGCTATGTCAGATTGAACAGACTCACATGATGCTATGTTAGTGTGAAAAGACTCACATGATGCTATGTTAGTGTGAACAGACTCACGTGATGCTATGTTGGTGAACAGACTCACATGATGCCATGTTAATGAAGAGACTCACATGATGCTATATTAGTGTGAACGGACTCACACGATGCTATGTTAGAGTGAACACTAATATGATGCTTTGTTAGTGTGAAGAGACTCACATGATGCTATGTTAGTGTGAACACTTAAATGATGCTATGTTAGAGTGAACACTCACATGATGCTGTGTTAGTGTGAACAGACTTACATGATGCTGTGTTAGAGTGAACAGACTCACATGAATCTATGTTAGAGTGAGCACTTACATGATGTTATATTAGTGAAGAGACTCACATGATGCTGTGTTAGTGTGAACAGACTCACATGATGCTGTGATAGTGTGAACAGACTCACATGATGCTGTGTTGGTGTGAACACTTACATGATGCTATGTTAGAGCGAACACTCACACGATGCTGTCTTAGAGTTAACAGACTCACGTTATGCTATGTTAGTGTGACAAGACTCACATGATGATATGTGAGAGTGAACAGACTCACATGATGCTTTGTTAGTGTGAAAAGACTCACATGATGCTATGTTAGTGTGAACAGACTCACATGATGCTATGTCAGTGAACAGACTCACATAATGCTGTGTTAGTGTGAACAGACTCACATGATGCTGTGTTAGAGTGAACGGACTCATATGATGCTATGTTAGAGAGAAGAGACTCACATGATGCGATATTAGAGTGAACAAACTCATACGATGCTATGTTAGTGAGCAGACTCACATGATGCTGAGTTAGTGTGAACAGACTCACATGATGCTGTGTTAGTGTGAACAGACTCACATTATCCTAGTTAGAGTGAACACTTACATGATGCTGTGTTAGTGTGAACAGACTCACATGACGCTGTGTTAGTGTGAACAGACTCACATGAATGCTATGTTAGTGTGAACAGACTCACATGATGCTCTGTTAGTGTGAACAGACTCACATGATGCTATGTTAGTGTGAACAGACTCAGATGATGCTATGTTAAAGTGATCACTCACATGATACTGTGTTAGTGTGAACAGACTCACATGATGCTGTGTTAGTGTGAACAGACTCACATGATGCTATGTTAGAGTGATCACTCACATGATACTGTGTTAGTGTGAACAGACTCACCTGATGCTGTGCAAGTGTGAACAGACTCACATGATGCTATGTTAGTGTGAACAGACTCGCATAATGCTATGTTAGTGTGAACAGACTCGCATGATGCTGTGTTAGTGTGAACAGACTGACATGATGCTATGTTACTATGAATACTCACATGATGCTGTGTTAGTGTGAACAGACTCACATGATGCTGTGTTAGTGTGAAGAGTCTCACATGATGCTGTGTTAGTGTGAACAGACTCACGTGATGCTTTGTTAGTGTGAACACTAACATGATGCTATGTTAGAGTGAACACTCACATGATGCTGTGTTAGTGTGAACACACTTACATGATGCTGTGTTAGAGTGAAAAGACTCACATTATGCTATGTTAGAGTGAACACTTACATGATGCTATGTTAGTGAACAGACCTACATGATGCTGTGTTAGTGTGAACAGACTCACATGATGCTGTGTTAGTGTGAACAGACTCACATGATGCTGTGTTAGTGTGAACACTTACATGATGCTGTGTTAGAGTGAACATTCACACGATGCTGTGTTAGTGTCAACAGACTCACACGATGCTATGTTAGAGTGAACAGACTCACGTGATGCTATGTTAGTGTGAACATACTCACATGATGCTATGTTAGAGTGAACAGACACACATGATGCTATGTTAGAATGAACACTCACATGATGCTCTGTTAGTGTGAACAGACTCACATGATGCTATGTTAGAGTGAACAGACTCACATGATGCTTTGTTAGTGTGAACACTTACATGATGCTGTGTTAGAGTGAACACTTACATGATGCTATGTTAGTGAACAGATTCACATGATGCTATGTTAGTGTGAACACTTACATGATGCTGTGTTAGTGTGAACAGACTCACATGATGGTATGTTAGTGAATAGACTCATAGGATGCTGGTGTTAGAGTGAACAGACTCACATGATGCTGTGTTAGAGTGAACGGACTCACATGATGCTATGTTAGAATGAACAGACTCACATGATGCTATGATAGAGTGAACAGACTCACATGATGCTATGTTAGTGAACAGACTCACAAGGTGCTGTGTTAGTGTGAACAGACTCACATGATGCTGTGTTAGTGTGAACAGACTCACATAATCCTGTGTTAGAGTGAACACTTACATGATGCTCTGTTAGTGTGAACAGACTCACATGATGCTGTGTTAGTGTGAACAGACTCACATGATGCTATGTTAGTGTGAACAAACTCACATGATGCTGCGTTAGTGTGAACAGACTCACATGATGCTATGTTGGTGTGAACAGACTCACATTATGCTATTTTAGAGTGATCACTCGCAGGATGCTGTGTTAGTGTGAAGAGACTCACATGATGCTGTGATAGTTTGAACAGACTCACATGATGCTATGTTAGTGTGAACAAACTCACATGATGCTATGTTAGTGTGAAGAGACTCACATGATGCTATGTTAGTGTGAACAGATTCACATGATGCTGTGTTAGAGTGAACAGACTGATATGATGCTATGTTACTGTGAATACTTACATGATGGTGTGTTAGTGTGAACAGACTCACATGATGCTGTGTTAGTGTGAACAGACTCACATGATGCTGTGTTAGTGTGAAGAGACTCACATGATGGTATGTTAGTGTGAACACTAACATGATGCTATGTTAGAGTGAACACTCACATGATGCTGTGTTAGTGTGAACAGACTTACATGATGCTGTGTTAGAGTATCAGACTCACATGATGCTATGTTAGAGTGAGCACTTACGTGTTGCTATATTAGTGAAGAGACTCACATGATGCTGTGTTAGTGTGAACAGACTCACATGATGCTGTGTTAGCGTGAACAGACTCACATGATGCTGTGTTAGTGTAAACACTTACATGATGCTGTGTTAGAGTGAACACTCACATGATGCTGTGTTAGAGTTAACAGACTCACATTATGCTATGTTAGCGTGACAAGACTCACATGATGATATGTGAGAGTGAACAGA
The DNA here is from genome assembly GCA_033310375.1 of Conus canariensis. Lineage (NCBI taxonomy): Eukaryota > Metazoa > Mollusca > Gastropoda > Neogastropoda > Conidae > Conus > Conus canariensis. The sequence continues at coordinate 37,358,476 of CM065747.1, read as the reverse complement.
CTCACATGATGCTTTGTTAGTGTGAAAAGACTCACATGATGCTATGTTAGTGTGAACAGACGTACATGATGCTATGTTAGTGAACAGACTCACATGATGCTGTGTTAGTGTGAACGGACTCACATGATGCTATGTTAGAGTGAACAGACTCACATGATGCTATATATCAGAGTGAACAAACTCACATGATGCTATGTTAGTGAGCAGACTCACATGATGCTCTGTTAGTGTGAACAGACTCACATGATGCTGTGTTAGTGTGAACAGACTCACATTATCCTGTGTTAGAGTGAACACTTACATGATGCTGTGTTAGTGTGAACAGACTCACATGATGCTGTGTTAGTGTGAACAGACTCACATGATGCTGTGTTAGTGTGCACCGACTCACATGATGCTGTGTTAGTGGGAACAGACTCTCATGATGCTGTGTTAGTGTGAACACTTCCATGATGCTGTGTCAGAGTGAACACTCACATGATGCTGTGTTAGTGTGAACAGAGTCAAGTGATGCTATGTCAGTGTGACAAGACTCCCATGATGCTATGTTAGAGTGAACAGACTCACATGATGCTTTGTTAGTGTGAAAAGACTCACATGATGCTATGTTAGTGTGAATAGACTCACATGATGCTATGTTTGTGAACGGATTCACATGATGCTATGTTAGTGTGAACAGACTCACATGATGCTATGTTTGTGTGAACAGACTCACTTGATGCTATGCTAGTGTGAATAGACTCACATGATGCTATGGTAGTGTGAACAGACTCACATGATACTATGTTAGTGTGAACAGACTCACATGATGCTATGTTGGTGATGCATATTTCATATCCATGGTCCGTGAAAGACACACGTGATGCTATATTAGAGTGAACAGACTCACATGATGCTATATTAGACTGAACAGACTCACATGATGCTATATTAGAGTGAACGGACTCACATGATGCTATATTAGACTGAACAGACTCACATGATGCTATATTAGAGTGAACAGACTCACATGATGCTATATTAGACTGAACAGACTCACATGATGCTATGTTAATGTGAACAGACTCAGATGATGCTATGTTAGTGATGCATTCTTCATGTCATGGTCTGTTACAGACTCACATGATGCTATGTTAGTGATGCACACTTCACGTCATGATCTGTGAAAGACACACGTGATGCTATGTTAGTGATGTACACTTCACGTCATGGTCTGTTACAGACTCACATAATGCTATGTTAGTGATGCACACTTCACGTCATGATCTGTGAAAGACGCACGTGATGCTATGTTAGTGATGCACACTTCACGTGATGGTCTGTTACAGACACACATGATGCTATGTTAGTGATGCACACTTCACGTGATGGTCTGTTACAGACACACATGATGCTATGTTACATATACACACGTCATACCCATGGTTTTCGGGAATGCACATAGTTGATGATTAACTAGTGGTACGGCTTGCCCATTGTGTTACGGACCACTCACACCTATTGCTAGGTAAGCGATACAGTCAACTTAACTTCGGCTGTGGGTGGAGAACACAATAATGGAAGTGGCCACCACATTTTTGGTGGCATGACACACTGTTGTGCAGTGGCTCTGAAATCATCCACCCGCGGTGGTCTGTCCTTGAAGATCTCCACAGTTAAGAACCAAGCAAACAAATGAGAGACACCAGTGAAATGAATGCACACTTTGCGGGCTGCGTGAAACAAGAACATCAAAACTACATGAACAAAATATCTAGAGAACAGAAGTGTCTAAAGAACAGACTGGCATATGCTGAGATCTTGTCTGATTTAACATGTTGTGATGTGCTGATGAAATAAGTAGTGTGTGTACTGTGTATGGGGTATAGGTACGAGGGGCTGGGGGAGGGGCGGGGAGGGGTGAAGTGGAGGGGGAACAAGTGCAGGTAGACAATTCCTCCAACATCACAATAATGGCTCTGCAAAGCTTCACCCTCCCCCCCCCCCCCAAAAAAAAAAAAAAAAAAAAAAATCAAGAGGGGCAGTGAAAGGGGTCGGGGTGGAGGTGGGGGAGGGGACGGGGTGTTGGAAAGGGAGAATGAGGATGAAAAAGAGGACGTTAGTGTCACAATTCGACCTATCAAATCCTTCATCGACAGCATAGGGCATCCGTTGAGTTCAGCTTTGTGTGGATCTGTGGTGTACGTCTGTGGTGTGGATCTGTGGTGTACGTCTGTGGTGTGGATCTGTGGTGTACGTCTGTGGTGTGGATCTGTGGTGTACGTCTGTGGTGTGGAACTGTGGTGTACGTCTGTGGTGTACGTCTGTGATGTGGATCTGTGATGTAGTCTGTGATGTGGATCTGTGGTGTACGTCTGTGGTGTACGTCTGTGATGTACGTCTGTGATGTACGTCTGTGGTGTACGTCTGTGGTGTGGATCTGTGATGTACGTCTGTGGTGTACGTCTGTGGTGTACGTCTGTGGTGTACGTCTGTGATGTATCTGTGGTGTACGTCTGTAATGTACGACTGTGGTGTGCATCTGTGATGTACGTCTGTGGTGTACGTCTGTGATGTGGATCTGTAGTGTACGTCTGTGATGTGGATCTGTGGTGTACGTCTGTGGTGTGGATCTGTGGTGTACGTCTGTGATGTGGATCTGTGGTGTACGTCTGTGATGTGGATCTGTGGTGTACGTCTGTACTGTGATGTGGATCTCTGGTGTACGTCTGTGGTGTGGATCTCTGGTGTGCGTCTGTGATGTGTATCTGGATTTAAAGGCGAGCCTTATACCCGTCACACCTTGGCAAAAATTTGCGCTGTCCCCTGTGGCTGCCTAGATACAGATGTTGATCATGTTCAGCTACTGAACTCTTGTATTGAAAAAATCCGTGCATTTTAAAAAGGCTTAGTTTTTTTTTTTTTTTTTAATTCAGTTGTTTACAATAAACAATAAACAAGTGAGGTAACTTTTGCTCCCATAAGAAAACCTAACACAGAGTAACTTTTAGTCAAGACTGGCACAGCCTTTTAAACTTGAATAAAGTCAGACAAATACATAGACGAACAATCTAATAGTGGGGGAAAAAAGCAAGCGCAGGCCAACGACAAGTCATTACTATGACCAGCCGCCGTGGCGAAGTGGTCAGCGTCGCGACTCCCGGCTGGGAGGTCGTGGGTTCGAATCCCATCAGAGTCATGTGGGTTTTTCTGCCTCGACCGGCTCCTACCCAGAGTTGAGTTTGCTGCGGACTCAGTTGGGAAGACTGGGACCACACAGTCGAGTTTCATCCACTTAATGGATGCGTTTCTGAGAGTGTTGCTCAAATTTCCTGACCAACACTGCAGGTGCCTGTATCTCTCGGGCCTGGTTGACGCCGGGATATATTATGAAAGGAAGCGTAGAGTACAGCCCTGTCATGTAGTCTCAGACCGAAATGGAAATCCGTAGCATCATCGTAATCATCCTCATTCTCATCGATCAGCATAAAAAAAAGTCTCAAATTCTGTGGCCCTTCATGCCCTGCTCTCATGGTGACCTCAATTTCGATGTCCTCTACACGTCTGTGGCCTTGGTTTGGTTCCGTCGGGGTCACCGGTATCGGCGAGTCCATGGGGGCTGTCGTTGGACGGACGTGGTGGCGCCCTCCGGAGGGAGAGCTCACTCACGCCGGCTCCGCGACTAAGCAATTATTGTCGTCAGTAGGGGGCTTAGTAGGTGGTGTCCTGCGTATGTTAGATCAGAACAGGCGCCACTGAACACCACCGAAGTGACTAGGCAGCAGTGCAGTGTCTCCTCCGGTGGGTTGCCTCTTGACTACTTGACATTGACTGCTCCCCTGCGGATTGCCGGTGCCGGGGCTGCGGCGGGGCCGACCGGGCTGTGGCTGTGGACGGGGTGTCGGAATGAGCGGCGTGGGTGCACTGCCTCTGAGGTGGCGCAGAGGTTGGGACAGCAAAAAAAAAAAAAAAAAAAGTCATTACTATGAAGACAGT
>CM065747.1:37309501-37347001 GCA_033310375.1 Conus canariensis | reverse complement strand
CTCCATCACTTCTGTCCTCATCTACCTCCATCACTACTGTCCTCTCCTCATCTACCTCCATCACTACTGTCCTCATCTACCTCCATCACTTCTGTCCTCATCTACCTCCATCACTGCTGTCCTCATCTACCTCCATCACTGCTGTCCTCATCTACCTCCATCACTTCTGTCCTCATCTACCTCCATCACTACTGTCCTCTCCTCATCTACCTCCATCACTACTGTCCCTCCTCATCTACCTCCATCACTGCTGTCCTCATCTACCTCCATCACTGCTGTCCTCATCTACCTCCATCACTTCTGTCCTCATCTACCTCCATCACTGCTGTCCTCTCCTCATCTACCTCCATCACTGCTGCCCTCATCTACCTCCATCAGTGCTGTCCTCATCTACCTCCATCAGTGCTGTCCTCATCTACCTCCATCACTGCTGTCCTCTCCTCATCTACCTCCATCACTGCTGTCCTCAATTACCTCCTCACTGGAGTCCTCATCTACCTCCATCACTGCTGTCCTCATCTACCTCCATCACTGCTGCCCTCATCTACCTCCATCACTGCTGTCCTCATCTAACTCCATCACTTCTGTCCTCATCTACCTCCATCACTCATGTCCTCGATTATCACCATGATTCCAGTCCTCATCCACCTCAACCATTCTCACCCCCATCTACCTATAGGATTCGTGACTTCGTTTACCTCTGTCATTTCTAGCCCCATCTACCTCCATCACTACTGTCCTCATTACCTCCATCAGTCCTGTCCTCATTACCTCCATCAGTCCTGTTCTCCTCTACCTCCATCAGTCCTGTCCTCATTACCTCCATCAGTCCTGTTCTCATTACCTCCATCAGTCCTGTTCTCCTCTACCTCCATCAGTCCTGTCCTCATTACCTCCATCAGTCCTGTTCTCATTACCTCCATCAGTCCTGTCCTCATTACCTCCATCAGTCCTGTCCTCATTACCTCCATCAGTCCTGTCCTCATTACCTCTATCAGTCCTGTTCTCCTCTACCTCCATCAGTCCTGTCCTCATTACCTCTATCAGTCCTGTTCTCCTCTACCTCCATCATTCCTGTCCTCATTACCTCCATCAGTCCTGTCCTCATTACCTCCATCAGTCCTGTCCTCATTACCTCCATCAGTCCTGTCCTCATTACCTCCATCAGTCCTGTCCTCATTACCTCCATCAGTCCTGTCCTCATTACCCCCATCAGTCCTGTCCTCATTACCCCCATCAGTCCTGTCCTCATTACCCCCATCAGTCCTGTCCTCATTACCCCCATCAGTCCTGTCCTCATTACCTCCATCAGTCCTGTCCTCATTACCTCCATCAGTCCTGTCCTCATTACCCCCATCAGTCCTGTTCTCCTCTACCTCCATCAGTCCTGTTCTCCTCTACCTCCATCAGTCCTGTCCTCATTACCTCCATCAGTCCTGTTCTCCTCTACCTCCATCAGTCCTGTCCTCATTACCTCCATCAGTCCTGTCCTCATTACCTTCATCAGTCATGTCCTCATTACATTCCTGTCCTCATTACCTCCATCAGTCCTGTCCTCATTACCTCCATCAGTCCTGTCCTCATTACCTCCATCAGTCCTATCCTCATTACCTCCATCATCCCTGTCCTCATTACCTCCATCATCCCTGTCCTCATTACCTTCATCAGTCATGTCCTCATTACATTCCTGTCCTCATTACCTCCATCAGTCCTGTTCTCATTACCTCCATCAGTCCTGTCCTCATTACCTCCACCAGTCCTGTTCTCCTCTACCTCCATCAGTCCTGTCCTCATTACCTCCATCAGTCCTGTTCTCCTCTACCTCCATCAGTCCTGTCCTCATTACCTCCATCATCCCTGTCCTCATTACCTCCATCAGTCCTGTTCTCCTCTACCTCCATCAGTCCTGTCCTCATTACCTCCATCAGTCCTGTTCTCATTACCTCCATCAGTCCTGTCCTCATTACCTCCATCAGTCCTGTTCTCCTCTACCTCCATCAGTCCTGTTCTCCTCTACCTCCATCAGTCCTGTCCTCATTACCTCCATCATCCCTGTCCTCATTACCTCCATCAGTCCTGTTCTCCTCTACCTCCATCAGTCCTGTCCTCATTACCTCCATCAGTCCTGTCCTCATTACCTCCATCAGTCCTGTTCTCCTCTACCTCCATCAGTCCTGTTCTCCTCTACCTCCATCAGTCCTGTCCTCATTACCTCCATCGGTCCTGTTCTCATTACCTCCATCAGTCCTGTTCTCCTCTACCTCCATCATCCCTGTCCTCATTACCTCCATCGGTCCTGTTCTCATTACCTCCATCAGTCCTGTTCTCCTCTACCTCCATCAGTCCTGTCCTCATTACCTCCATCAGTCCTGTCCTCATTACCTCCATCAGTCCTGTTCTCCTCTACCTCCATCAGTCCTGTTCTCCTCTACCTCCATCAGTCCTGTTCTCCTCTACCTCCATCAGTCTTGTTCTCCTCTACCTCCATCAGTCCTGTTCTCCTCTACCTCCATCAGTCCTGTCCTCATTACCTCCATCTGTCCTGTCCTCATTACCTCCATCAGTCCTGTTCTCCTCTACCTCCATCACACCTGTCCTCATTACCTCTATCATTCCTGTCCTCATTACCTCCATCAGTCCTGTTCTCCTCTACGTCCATCAGTCCTGTCCTCATTACCCCCATCAGTCCTGTTCTCCTCTACCTCCATCAGTCCTGTCCTCATTACCTCCATCAGTCCTGTTCTCCTCTACCTCCATCAGTCCTGTCCTCATTACCTCCATCAGTCCTGTTCTCCTCTACCTCCATCAGTCCTGTTCTCCTCTACCTCCATCAGTCCTGTTCTCCTCTACCTCCATCAGTCCTGTTCTCCTCTACCTCCATCAGTCCTGTTCTCCTCTACCTCCATCATTCCTGTCCTCATTACCTCCATCAGTCCTGTTCTCCTCTACCTCCATCAGTCCTGTCCTCATTACCTCCATCAGTCCTGTTCTCCTCTACCTCCATCAGTCCTGTCCTCATTACCTCCATCAGTCCTGTTCTCCTCTACCTCCATCAGTCCTGTTCTCCTCTACCTCCATCAGTCCTGTCCTCATTACCTCCATCAGTCCTGTTCTCCTCTACCTCCATCAGTCCTGTTCTCCTCTACCTCCATCAGTCCTGTTCTCCTCTACCTCCATCAGTCCTGTTCTCCTCTACCTCCATCAGTCCTGTTCTCCTCTACCTCCATCAGTCCTGTTCTCCTCTACCTCCATCAGTCCTGTCCTCATTACCTCCACCAGTCCTGTTCTCCTCTACCTCCATCAGTCCTGTTCTCCTCTACCTCCATCAGTCCTGTCCTCATTACCCCCATCAGTCCTGTTCTCCTCTACCTCCATCAGTCCTGTTCTCCTCTACCTCCATCAGTCCTGATCTCCTCTACCTCCATCAGTCCTGTCCTCATTACCTCCACCAGTCCTGTTCTCCTCTACCTCCATCAGTCCTGTCCTCATTACCTCCATCAGTCCTGTCCTCATTACCTCCACCAGTCCTGTTCTCCTCTACCTCCATCAGTCCTGTCCTCATTACCTCCATCAGTCCTGTTCTCCTCTACCTCCATCATTCCTGTCCTCATTACCTCCATCAGTCCTGTCCTCATGACCTCTATCATTCCTGTACGCCTCTACCTCCATCAGTCCTGTCCTGATTACCTCCAACATTCCTGTCCTCATTACCTCCATCTGTCCTTTCCTCATTACCTCCATCATCCCTGTCCTCATTACCTCCATCAGTCCTGTCCTCATTACCTCCATCATCCCTGTCATTACCTCCATCAGTCCTGTCCTCATTACCTCCATCAGTCCTGTCCTCATTACCTCCATCATCCCTGTCATTACCTCCATCAGTCCTGTCCTCATTACCTCCATCAGTCCTGTCCTCATTACCTCCATCATCCCTGTCATTACCTCCATCAGTCCTGTCCTCATTACCTCCATCAGTCCTGTCCTGATTACCTCCATCAGTCCTGTTCTCCTCTACCTCCATCAGTCCTGTCCTCATTACCTCCATCAGTCCTGTTCTCCTCTACCTCCATCAGTCCTGTTCTCCTCTACCTCCATCAATCTTGTTCTCCTCTACCTCCATCAATCTTGTTCTCCTCTACCTCCATCAGTCCTATCCTCAACTACCTCTGTCATTTATTTTCTTCTCCTCTTTCTCCATCAGCCCTGTTCTTGTCTATCTCTCATGTCCTCATCTATCTCCGTGATTCCTGTCCTCATCTGCCTCCATCGCTTCTGCCCTGATACCAATGATTCGTACCTGAATGATTTACCTGAATCACTTCTACCCTCATCCACGTCCATCACTCTTGTTCTCATCTACCTCTTCAATTCCCGACCACAGCTACCTCCATTATGGCTCTCTTCGTACTCCTCCATTACACCTGCCCTTAACTGCCTCCATTACACCTGCCCTTAACTGCCTCCATTACACCTGCCCTTAACTGCCTCCATTACACCTGCCCTTAACTGCCTCCATTACACCTGCCCTTAACTGCCTCCATTATGGCTCTCCTCGTACTCCTCCATTACACCTGCCCTTAACTGCCTCCATTACACCTGCCCTTAACTGCCTCCATTATGGCTCTCTTCGTACATCTCCATTACACCTGCCCTTAACTGCCTCCATTACACCTGCCCTTAACTGCCTCCATTATGGCTCTCTTCGTACATCTCCATTACACCCTGCCCTTAACTGCCTCCATTACACCTGCCCTTAACTGCCTCCATTATGGCTCTCTTCGTACATCTCCATTACACCTGCCCTTAACTGCCTCCATTACACCTGCCCTTAACTGCCTCCATTATGGCTCTCTTCGTACATCTCCATTACACCTGCCCTTAACTGCCTCCATTACACCTGCCCTTAACTGCCTCCATTATGGCTCTCTTCGTACATCTCCATTACACCTGCCCTTAACTGCCTCCATTACACCTGCCCTTAACTGCCTCCATTATGGCTCTCTTCGTACATCTCCATTACACCTGCCCTTAACTGCCTCCATTATTGCTCTCCTCGTACACCTGCATTACACCTGCCCTTAACTGCCTCCATTATTCCCGTCCACATCTCTCTCCCACACACCTGTCTTTTTTTTTTTTTTTTACCTCCATCACTACTGTGTCCGTCTACCTCCCTCAGTGCTCTTCTTATGATGTCCATCACTCCCGCTGTCCTTTACCTGCATGATTTCTGTCCTCATTTATTCCCATCACACCTGTCCTCATCCGTCTTCGTCACTTCTGTTCTGATCTACCTCCATCATCCCTGTCTTCATCATCATCAATCACTCCTGTCCCCATCCACCTCCATATTTCCTCATCTGCGTCCGTCACTGTACTTTTTATCAACCCCTGTGAATCCTGTCCTCATCTATTCTCAGATTCCAGTCCTCGTCTACCTCTATCACTACTGTCCTCATCTACCTTTATCACTCTTGAGTTCATCTACCTCTGTGACTCCTTCCTCATTTACTTTCATCATTCCTGTACTCATCTACCTCCATCATTCCTGTTTTCGTTTATCTTCAAGGCTCCTGTTATGATTCCAGTCCTCATCTACCCGCATGATTCCCGTTCATCTTCCTCCATGGTTCCGATCTTCATCCACCTTCACCGCTTATGTCCTCAATTACCTCCATCATTCTTGTCCCTCTCTATCTCAGTGATTTCTGCCCTCATGTGTCTAAGTCAACTCTGTTCTCAATCCTGTTCGTATATACCTCAATACTCCTTGCCTAAACTTACCCCCATCACTCCTTTACCAATCAGCCTCTGTCCATTTTTTATATCTGTGTTCATCTACTTCCATGAATCCCGTCCTCATCCACTTCCATCACTGCTGTCCTCATCTCTTTCAATCAGCCCTGTCCTCATCTATTTCTATCACCCCTGTCCTCATCTCTTTTAATCAGCCCTGTCCTCATCTATTTCTATCACCCTGTCCTCATCTCTTTCATCACCCTGTCCTCATCTATTTCTATCAGCCTTGACCTCATCTCTTTCTATCAGCCCTGTCCTCATCTATTTCTATCAGCCCTGTCCTCATCTCTTTCTATCAGCCCTGCCCTAGTCTCTTTCTATCAGCCCTGTCCTCGTCGATTTCTATCAGCCCTGTCCTCATCTCTTTCTATCAGCTCTGTCCTCATCTCTTTCTATCAGCCCTGCCCTAGTCTCTTTCTATCAGCCCTGTCCTCGTCGATTTCTATCAGCCCTGTCCTCATCTATTTCTATCAGCTCTGTCCTCATCTATTTCCATCAGCCCTGTCCTCATCTCTTTCTATCAGTCCTGTCCTCATCTCTTTCTATCAGCCCTGTCCTCATCTACTTCTATCAGCCCTGTCCTCATCTCTATCAGCCCTGTCCTCATCTACTTCTATCAGCCCTGTCCTCATCTATTTCTATCAGTCCTGTCCTCATCTCTTTCTATCAGTCCTGTCCTCATCTACTTCTATCAGCCCTGTCCTCATCTATCTCTTTCTATCAGCCCTGTCCTCATCTCTTTCTATCAGTCCTGTCCTCTCTTTCTATCAGCCCTGTCCTCATCTCTTTCTTTCAGCCCTGTTCTCATCTATTTCTATCAGCCCTGTCCTCATCTCTTTCTATCAGCCCTGTCTTCATCTATTTCTATCAGCCCTGTCCTCATCTCTTTCTATCAGCCCTGTCCTCATCTATTTCTATCAGCCCTGTCCTCCTCTCTTTCTATCAGCCCTGTTCTCATCTCTTTCTATCAGCCCTGTCCTCATCTCTTTCTATCAGCCCTGTCCTCATCTCTTTCTATCACCCTGTTCTCATCTATTTCTATCAGCCCTGTCCTCATCTATTTCTATCAGCCCTGTCCTCATCTCTTTCTATCAGCCCTGTCCTCATCTCTTTCTATCAGTCCTGTCCTCATCTCTTTCTATCAGCCCTGTCCTTCATCTATTTCTATCAGTCCCTGTCCTCATCTATTTCTATCAGTCCTCTCCTCATCTATTTCTATCATGCTGTCCTCATCTCTTTCTATCAGTCCTGTCCTCATCTATTTCTATCAGTCCTGTCCTCATCTATTTCTATCAGTCCTGTACTCATCTCTTTCTATCAGCCCTGTCCTCATCTATTTCTATCAGTCCTCTCCTCATCTATTTCTATCAGCCCTGTCCTCATCTATTTCTATCAGTCCTGTCCTCATCTCTTATCTAATCCTGTCCTCATCTATTTCATCAGTCCTGTCCTCATCTATTTCTATCAGCCCTGTCCTCATCTCTTTCTATCAGCCCTGTCGTCATCTCTATCAGTCCTGTCCTCATCTATTTCTATCAGTCCTGTCCTCATCTATTTCTATCAGTTCTGTCCTCATCTTTTCTTATAGCCCTGTCCTCATCTCTATCAGCCCTGTCCTCATCTCTTTCTATCAGTCCTGTCCTCATCTCTTTCTATCAGCCCTGTCCTCATCTCTTTCTATCAGCCCTGTCTTCATCTCTTTCTATCAGTCCTGTCCTCATCTCTTTCTATCAGCCCTGTCCTCATCTATTTCTATCAGCCCTGTCTTCACTCTTTCTATCAGTCCTGTCCTCATCTTTTCTATCAGCCCTGTCCTCATCTCTTTCTATCAGTCATGTCCTCATCTCTTTCTATCAGTCCTGTCCTCGTCTATTTCTATCAGTCCTGTCCTCGTCTATTTCTATCAGTCCTGTCCTCTTTTACTTCACCCCCTTCATTAACATCCCATCTATGGCCATGATTCCTGTCCTCTATGCTAATCCACCCTCCTCATTTCTGTGCTATCCTCATCTATCTCTATCTAGTTTGTCATCAACTACCTAAATCACTTCCATTCCCATATACCTCTATTTACTTTGTCATCAACTACCTAAATCACTTCTATTCCCATATACCTCTATTTACTTTGTCATCAACTACCTAAATCACTTCTATTCCCATATACCTCTATTTACTTTGTCATCAACTACCTAAATCACTTCTATTCCCATATGCCTCTATTTACTTTGTCATCAACTACCTAAATCACTTTTATTCCCATATACCTCTATTTACTTTGTCATCAACTACCTAAATCACTTCTATTCCCATATACCTCTATTTACTTTGTCATCAACTACCTAAATCACTTCTATTCCCATATGCCTCTATTTACTTTGTCATCAACTACCTAAATCACTTCTATTCCCATATACCTCTATTTACTTTGTCATCAACTACCTAAATCACTTCTATTCCCATATGCATCTATTTACTTTGTCATCAACTACCTAAATCACTTCTATTCCCATATACCTCTATTTACTTTGTCATCAACTACCTAAATCACTTCTATTCCCATATACCTCTATTTACTTTGTCATCAACTACGTAAATCACTTCTATTCCCAGATACCTCTATTTACTTTGTCATCGACTACGTAAATCACTTCTATTCCCATATACCTCTATTTACTTTGTCATCAACTACCTAAATCACTTCTATTCCCATATACCTCTATTTACATTGTCATCAACTACCTAAATCACTTATATCCTCATATACCTCTATTTACATTGTCATCAACTACCTAAATCACTTATATCCTCAAATACCTCTATTTACTTTGTCATCAACTACCTAAATCACTTATATCCTCAAATACCTCTATTTACTTTGTCATCAACTACCTAAATCACTTATATCCTCAAATACCTCCATCACTCCAGTCCTCATCTACCTCCATCACTCCAGTCCTCATCTACCTCCATCACTCCAGTCCTCATCTACCTCCATCACTCCAGTCCTCTGGTACCTCTATCACTCCTGTCCTCATCTACCTCTATGAATCCTGTCCTCATCTACCTGTACCAGTTCTGATTTAATCAATTTCCATCGTTCCTGTTTCCAACTGCCTCCCCATCTAACAAGTTTCATTCACCCTAGTGGTTCCTGTCCCCAACATTCTGTATTACCCGTCTTCTGATCTACCTCATTAACTCCTGTTCTCACCTTCCCCTGTGAACCCTGAATTCGTCCAATCCAATTACTTCCGTCCTCATCTGCCTCCCCCCTCTCCTGTCTTCATCCACCTCAATTATTCCTGTGCTCATTTAACTCCTTCACTAATGTCTTCATCCACCTCAATTACTCCTGTGCTCAATTTAAGTCCTTCATCCCTGTCTTCATCCACCTCAATTACTCCTGTGCTCATTTAACTCCTTCATCCCTGTCTTCATCCACCTCAATTATTCCTGTGCTCATTTAACTCCTTCATCCCTGTCTTCATCCACCTCAATTACTCCTGTGCTCATTTAACTCCTTCATCCTGTCTTCATCCACCTCAATTATTCCTGTGCTCATTTAAACTCCTTCACGAATGTCTTCATCCACCTCAATTATTCCTGTGCTCATTTAACTCCTTCACTAATGTCTTCATCCACCTCAATTATTCCTGTGCTCATTTAACTCCATCACTAATGTCTCATCCACCTCAATTACTCCTGTGCTCATTTAACTCCTTCACAATGTCTTCATCCACCTCAATTATTCCTGTGCTCATCTAACTCCTTCATCACTGTCTTCGTCACCTCAATTATTCCTGTGCTCATTTAACCCTTCACTCCTGTCTTCATCCACCTCAATTATTCCTGTGCTCATTTAACTCCATTTCCTGTCTTCACCCACCTCAATTATTCCTGTGCTCATTTAACCCTTCATCCTGTCTTCATCCACCTCAATTATTCCTGTGCTCATATTAACTCATTCACTCATGTCTTCACTCCACCTCAATTACTTCCTGTGCTCATCTAACTCCTCTCATCACTGTCTTCATCCACCTCAATTATTCCTGTGCTCATTTAACCCTTCACTCTGTCTTCATCCATCCCAATTTCTCTCATTTTACTCCTTTATCCTTCTTCGTCCACCTCTTATTCTTCCTTCTCTATTTACTCCTTCATCCCTGTTTCTCCACTCTTACCGTGCCATCTTTTCATACTTCATCTCCTGTCTTATACCTCCACCTGCCATATTATTCCTGTGCTCATTACCTCCTTCATCCTGTCTCATCACCTCAATTACCTGTCTCATTTAACTCTTCACTCATGTCTTCACCACCTCAATTATTCCTGTGCTCATTAACTCCTTCTCCTGTCTTCATCCACTTCAATTATTCCTGTGCTCATTTAACTCCTCACTCTGTCACTCCTGTTTCTACTCCGTTTCACCACCTCAATCACTCCTGTGCTCATTTAACTCCTTCACATTCTCTCTCCACCTCATTACTTCTGCCTGCTCATTACCTCCTCACTCCTGTTTCATCACCTCATATCCTGTGCTCATGTACCTTCTACATCCTGTCTTCATACCTCATCACTCTGTCCTCATTACTCTTCCTTGTCTTCACTCACCTCAATATCCTGTCTCATTTAACTCCTATCACTCTGTCTTCATACCACCTCAATCACTCCTGTCTCATGTACTTCTACGACTCCTGTCTTCACCACCTCATTATCCTGTTCATTAACTCCTTGTCCTCATGTACTTTAGACTCCTGTCTTCAACCCTTCACTCCTGTTCTCATCCCCTCATCCTGTCTCATTACTCTCACCTGTCTTCAACCACCTCATATCCTGTCTCATTAACCCTCACTCCTGTCTTCACACTCAATATCCTGTTTCATACTCATCACTCCTGTCTTAACCTCATATCCTGTCCTATCTTCTATCTGTCTTCACCACCTCATATCCTGTCTCATTAACCCTCACTCCTGTCCTCATCTTCAACTCCTTCTCCCACCTCATCACCTGTTCTCATTACCTCCTCACTCTGTCTCTTACTTCTCGATCTGTCTTACACCTCATACTCCGTCTCATTAACCTCCATCACTCCTGTCCTATGTACTTCTAGACTCTGTCTCAACCACCTCCATCACTCCTGTCCTCATTAACTAATCTGTCCTCATTACTCTACTCTGTCTCAACTTCAGACTCCTGTTTCTACTCCATCACTCCTGTTCTCATTAACTTCAACGTCCTTTTCATAACCTCCATCACTCCTTCTCATGTACTTCTAGACTCCTGTCTTCAACCTCCTCACTCCTGTCTCATTACTCCACTCCTCATTATCTCGACTCCTTCCTCATGTACTTCTAGGACTCCTGTCTTCAACCACCTCCATCACTCCTGTTCTCATTAACCTCCATCACTCCTGTCCTCATGTACTTCTACGACTCCTGTCCTCAGCTACTCTGCATCCTCATCTCATTAAACCATCATTGTCCTCGCTCTACCTCCGTCACTCCTGTTCTTCATCTAATTTAAACCACATTTAGTCTCGTCTACCTCCGTCACTCCTGTTCATCTCTAATTAAACCTCATTATCCTGTTCTACCTCCGTCACTCCTGTTCTCATCTAATTAAACCACATTAGTCCTCGTTTCTACCTCCGTCACTCCTGTTCTCATTAACTTATACCATCCATTATTCTCGTCTACCTGCTCACTCCTCACTTGTTCTCATCTAATAATACCACATTAGTCCTCAGTCTTACCTCCGTCACTCCTGTTTCATCTATTAAACCACATTAGTCCTGTCTACCTCCGCCACTCTTGTCTCATCTAATAAACCACATTGTCCTCTTACCTCCTCACTCCTGTCTCATTATTCTAGACTCCTGTATAACACACCATTAGTCCTCGTCTATTACCTCCTCACTCCTGTCCATCGATTAACTCTACGACTCTGTCTTCACCTCCTCACTCCTGTTCTCATTATAACCCATCATCTCTCAGCTCTAGACTCTGTCTTACCTCCCATCACTCTGTCCTCATCTACCTCCTCACTCTTCTTGTCACTCTGACTCTGTCTTAAACCTCATATCCTGTCTCTTACCTCCGCACTCCTGTCCTCATTACCTCCGTCACTCCTGTTCTCATCTGACTAAACCCACATTAGTCCTCGTCTACCTCCGCCACTCTTGTCCTCATCTACCTCCGTCACTCCTGTTCTCATCTGACTAAACCACATTAGTCCTTCGTCTACCTCCGCCACTCTTGTCCTCATCTACCTCCGTCACTACCTGTTCTCATCTGACTAAACCACATTAGTCCTCGTCTACCTCCGCACTCTTGTCCTCGTCTACCTCCGTCACTCCTGTTCTCATCTGACTAACCACATTAGTCCTCGTCTACCTCCGCCACTCTTGTCCTCTCTACCTCCGTCACTCCTGTTCTCATCTGACTAAACCACATTATCCTGTCTACCTCCGCCATCTCTTGTCCTCATCTACTCTCCTGTCACTCATGTTCTACATCTGACTTAACCACATTCAGTCCTCAGTTACCTCTGACTTTGTCCTCATTTACCTCCTCACTCCTGTTCTCATTACTCATAACCACATTAGTCCTCGTCTACCTCCCCACTCTTGTCCTCATTACCTCCGTCACTCCTGTCTCATTACTCTAAACTACTGTCCTCATCTACCTCCACACTCTTGTCCTCAGCTACCTCTCACTCCTGTTCTCATCTGACTAAACTACATTAGTCCTCGTCTTACTCCTGCCATCTCTTGTCCTCGTTCTACCTCCGTCACTCTGTTCTCATCTGACTAAACCACATTAGTCCTCGTCTACCTCCGCCACTCTTGTCCTCATCTACCTCCGTCACTCCTGTTCTCATCTGACTAAACCACATTAGTCCTCGTCTACCGCGCCACTCTTGTCCTCATCTACCTCCGTCACTCCTGTTCTCATCTGACTAAACCACATTAGTCTTCGTCTACCTCCGCCACTCTTGTCCTCATCTACCTCCGTCACTCCTGTTCTCATCTGACTAAACCACATTAGTCTCGTCTACCTCCGCCACTCTTGTCCTCATCTACCTCCGTCACTACTGTTCTCATCTAACTCAACCACTTTTATCTTCCTCTTCCTCCATAAATCTTGTCATCTACATTCATCACTTTTGTCCTCATTTACCTCTACGACTCCTGTCCTCTTTACCTCACTCCTGTCCTCAGTTACCTCTATGATTCCTGTCCTTATTTACCTCTATGATCCTGTCCTCTTTACCTCTATGACTCCTGTCCTCATTTACCTCTATGACTCCTGTCCTCTTTACCTCTATGACTCCTGTCCTCTTTACCTCACTCCTGTCCTCATTTACCTCTATGACTCCTGTCCTCATTTACCTCTATCACTCCTGTCGTCAGTTACCTCATCACTCCTGTCCTCATTAAACTCTGACTTCTGTCCTCATTTACCTCTATGACTCCTGTCCTGTTTACCTCTATGACTCCTGTCCTCTTTTACCTCTATGACTCCTGTCCTCTTTACCTCTATGGATCCTGTCCTCTTTACCTCTATGGTTCCTGTCCTCTTTACCGCTATAACTCCTGTCCTCGTTTACCTCTATGACTCCTGTCCTCAGTTACCTCTATGACTCCTGTCCTCAGTTACCTCTATCACTCCTGTCCTCGTTTACCTCTATGACTCCTGTCCTCAGTTACCTCTATGACTCCTGTCCTCAGTTACCTCTATGACTCCTGTCCTCATTTACCTCTATCAGTCCTGTCCTCGTTTACCTCTATGACTCCTGTCCTCTTCACCTCTATCACTCCTGTCCTCGTTTACCTCTATCACTCCTGTCCTAATGAACCTCTATGACTCCTGTCCTCTTTACCTCTATGACTCCTGTCCTCATTTACCTCTGTCACTCCTGTCCTCATTTACCTCTATGACTCCTGTCCTCAATTACCTCTATGAGAACAGGAGTGATGGAAATAGTTAAGGACAGGAGTGATGGAAATAGATAAAGACAGGAATAATGGAGATAAGGACAGGAATGATGGAAATAGTTAAGGACAGGAATGATTGAAATAATTAAGGACAGGAATGATGGAAATAGTTAAGGACAGGAATGATGGAAATAGTTAAGGACAGGAATGATGGAAACAGTTGAGGACAGGAATGATGGAAAGAGATAAGGACAGGAATGTTGGAAAGATATAAGGACAGAAGTGATGGAAAGAGATAAGACAGGAATGATGGAAATAGATAAGGACAGAAGTAAAGGAAATAGATAAGGGCAGAAGTAATGGAAATAGATATGGACAGAAGTAATGGAAATATATAAGAACAGGAATGATGGAAACACATAGGTACAGGAATAATGGAACTGAATGAGGACAAGAATAATGGAAATAGATAAGGAGACAGGAATGATGGAAAGAGATAAGGACAGAAATAATGGAAATAGATAAGGACTGGAGTGATGTAAATGGATAAGGACAGGAATGTTGGAAAGATATAAGGACAGAAGTGATGGAAAGAGATAAGGACAGGAATGATGGAAATGTATAAAGACAAAAATGATGGAAAGAGATAAGGACAGAAGTGATGGAAAGATATAAGGACAGAAATAATGGAAATAGATAAGGACTGGAGTGATGTAAATGGATAAGGACAGGAATGTTGGAAAGATATAAGGACAGAAGTGATGGAAAGAGATAAGGACAGGAATGATGGAAATGTATAAAGACAAAAATGATGATGGAAAGAGATAAGGACAGAAGTAATGGAAATAGAAAAGGAAAGAAATAACGGATATAGATAAGGACAGCAAAAATGGAAATAGATAAGTGCAGAAGTAAAGGAAATAGATAAGAACTGGAATAATGGAAATAGATAAGGATAGGAATAATGGAAATAGATGAGGACAGGAATAATGGAATAGATGAGGACAGGAATAATGGAAATAGATGAGGACAGGAATGATGGAAAGGGATAAGGACAGGAGCAATGCAAATAGATAAGGACAGCAATGATGGGAATAGATGAGGACAGGAATGATGGAAATAGATAAGGACAGCAATGATGGAAATAGATAAGGACAGGAGCAATGCAAATAGATAAGGACAGCAATGATGGAAATAGATGAGGACAGGAATGATGGAAATAGATAAGGACAGCAATGATGGAAATAGATAAGGACAGGAGCAATGCAAATAGATAAGGACAGCAATGATGGAAATAGATGAGGACAGGAATAATGCAAATAGATAAGGACAGCAATGATGGAAATGGATAAGGACAGGAATAATGGTAAAAGATAAGAACAGGAATGATGGAAATAGATACAGACAGAAGTGACGGAAACAGATAAGGACAAGAGTAATGGAAGAGATAAGGACAGCAATAATGGAAACAGATAAGGACAGGAATAACGGAAATAGATAAGGACAGCAGTGATGGAAATAGATAGGGACAGGAATTATAGAAATAGATAAGTACAGGAGCAATGCAAACAGATAAGGACACGAGCGATAGAAATAGATAAAGACAAGAGTGATGGAAATAGATAGGGACAGGAATAACGGAAATATATAAGGACAGGAGTGATGGAAATAGATAAGGACAGGAATGATGGAAAGAGATATGGACCGGAATGAAGGAAATAGATAAGGACAGGAATAATAGAATGAGATAATGACAGGAATAATGGAAATAGATAAGGACAGGAGCGATGGAAATAGATAAGGACAGGAGTGATGGAAATAGATAAGGACAGGAGTGATTGAAATAGATAAGGACAGGAGCGATGGAAATAGATAAGGACAGGAGTGATGGAAATAGATAAGGACAGGAGCGATGGAAATAGATAAGGACAGGAGTGATGGAAATAGATAAGGACAGGAGTGATGGAAATAGATAAGGACAGGAGCGATGGAAATAGATAAGGACAGGAGTGATGGAAATAGATAAGGACAGGAGTGATGGAAATTGATAAGGACAGGAGCGATGGAAATTGATAAGGACAAGAATGATGGAAATTGATAAGGACAGGAATGATGGAAATTGATAAGGACAGGAATGATGGAAATTGATAACGACAGGAGTGATGGAAATTGATAAGGACAGGAATGATGGAAATTGATAAGGACAGGAGTGATGGAAATAGATAAGGACAGGAATGATGGAAATTGATAAGGACAGGAGTGATGGAAATTGATAAGGACAGGAATGATGGAAATTGATGACAGGAATGATGGAAATTGATAAAGACAGGAATGATGGAAATTGATAAGGACAGGAGTTATGGAAACAGATAAGGACAGCAGTGATGGACACAGATAAGGACCAAAATGATGGAGGTGTACGAGGAGTGATGGAGACTGATGAAGATTGGAATGATGGAGGTAGATGAAAACAGGACTGACTGACGTAGATGAACTCAGGAGTTTCGGAGGCAGACGATGACAAAAGAGTGAAGGAGGTAGATGAGGACAGGAGTGACGGAGGTAGATGAGGACAGGAATCATGGCGGTGGATGAGGACAGGATACACAGAGGTAAATGAGGGCAGAAATGAGGGAGGTAGAAGAGCACATGAGTCATGGAGGCAGAGGAAGAAGAGGACAGGACTCACGGATGTAGATTAGGACAGGAAATATAGAGGGAGAAGAGGGCAGGACTCACGGATGTAGGTTAGGACAGGAAATATAGAGGGAGAAGAGGACAGGACTCGAGGATGTAGGTTAGGACAGGAAATATAGAGGGAGAAGAGGACAGGACTCACGGATGTAGGTCAGGACAGGAAATATAGAGGGAGAAGACAGGACTCGAGGATGTAGGTTAGGACAGGAAATATAGAAGGAGAAGAGGACAGGACTTACGGATGTACGTTAGGACAGGAAATATAGAGCGAGAAGAGGACAGGACTCACGGATGTAGGTTAGGACAGGAAATATAGAAGAAGAGGACAGGACTCACGGATGTAGGTTAGGACAGGAAATATAGAGCGAGAAGAGGACAGAACTCACGGATGTAGGTTAGGACAGGAAATATAGAGGGAGAAAAGGACAGGACTCACGGATGAAGGTTAAGACAGGAAATATAGAGGGAGAAGAGGATAGGACTCGAGGATGTAGGTTAGGACAGGAAATATAGAGGGAGAAGAGGACAGGACTCACGGATGTAGGTTAGGACAGGAAATATAGAGGGAGAAGAGGACAGGACTCACGGATGTAGGTTAGGACAGGAAATATAGAGGGAGAAGAGGACAGGACTCACGGATGTAGGTTAAGACAGGAAATATAGAGGGAGAAGAGGATAGGACTCGAGGATGTAGGTTAGGACAGGAAATATAGAGGGAGAAGAGGACAGGACTCACGGATGTAGGTTAGGACAGGAAATATAGAGGGAGAAGAGGACAGGACTCGAGGATGTAGGTTAGGACAGGAAATGTAGAGGGAGAAGAGGACAGGACTCGAGGATGTAGGTTAGGACAGGAAATATAGAGGGAGAAGAGGACGCGAGTGATAAAGGCAGATGAGCACAGCAGACGAAGCAGATGTGGGCTGCTGGTATGGAGAGGCTGGTGACGACAACAGTCACGGCGCTCAACGAAGACAAGAATCATGATGATAGATGAAGACAAGGCAGAGTGTGGCATATTAGGACAGGACTAACGGATCGAGATGGGGATAGGAATAATAGACATAGATGAGGACAGGAATGGCGGTGGGAGATGATGGCAGATATCATTATAGAAAATAAGGGTGGGGGTGCGGATGGGGGGGGGGATCAAGCGGGCAGATGAGGACATTGGTCATGCGAAGATTGAGGACAGAACTGAAGGAAGCAGAAGAGAACACGAGTCATGAAAGAACATGAGGAGAACAGAGATGGAGGCATGTGGAGAGAGAGAGAGAGAGAGAGAGAGAGGAGAGAGAGAGAGAGAGACAGAGAGAGAGAGAGAGAAAGAAGAGAGAGAGACAGAGAGAGAGAGAGAGAGACAGAGAGACAGACAGACAGACAGACAGAGACACAGACAGACAGACAGACAGGCAGACAGACGAGATAGGAGGTATTTGGGGGTGTTGACAGAGATTTTACACCGAGATTTGTCACCGAGTTAAACTGCGTTTGCGAGAACGTACACAAAAACCGAAAGACCTCTATTGCGTTCTGCGTTTCCAGTTGGCTCTGTGGTTAACACTGACAACATTATGCTCGACAAATTGCCGACTTCCACAGATGTAATTAGTTAATGCGTCTGGATGGAATTTGTAAAAAGATACATTAACACTGACAGACAGTCTGTAGATAGATGACCTCAACAAGCAAAATCATATCGAACATGTAGGGCTTAGAGAAAATATGACAAACAGTTTATGCAATGCTCAATCATTAGAATAAAAATATCTGTTCAAAGCAAGTCAGTATAGTTTGTGTTTGGGATATGAACCAATGTTGGGACAGTATTCCAAATCACACGATTTTTTTCAGTAGGCTGGGGAACGAGGCTTTCTTCAGAATGTGCATGGTGCACCACATAATAACAGGCATGTTTGTATGTCTGTTTGAGTGCGCTTTTGAGCTAGTCTGATTGTTGACTTACTTGACCTACCTCTCTGAATTTTCTTAGGAACATCTGATTGTTAACACGCTCGCCACACTTTTACAGCCTTACCACCTCTATTCACACGCGTGCATTGATGTGATATAATTCAAAATCATAACATTCATTGACTATTCGAACATGTATGTGATTGTCACTGCTACCCTCATTACTGCTAAACAATTCAACTAAACTACTACCTCATTACTGCTAAACAATTCAACTAAACTACTACCTCATTACTGCTAAACAATTCAACTAAACTACTACCTCATTACTGCTAAACAATTCAACTAAACTACTGCTAAACAATTCAACTAAACTACTACCTCATTACTGCTAAACAATTCAACTAAACTACTGCTAAACAATTCAACTAAACTACTACCATCTGAACATTCAAAAACCTGCTAAACAATTCAACTAAACTACTATCATTACGCTAAACAATTCAACTAAACTACTGCTAACAATTCACTAAATATCCCTCATATGCTAAACAATTCAACTAAACTACCACTGTTACTGTCACATCATAAGTAGTAAGATGCATAGTAAATGAAGTTTATGTTTTTACATTATATTTCTGTACACGTCTGGACTGAGATGGCTGGTATGCGATAAATAAGGTAGCGTAACGATCAGACTTGATCCAAACAGTACATATCATATCTTATCACAAGTGCAAAATACATGCTCAAAATTCCTTTGTCCATTTTTGCTCTTTGTTTCTCCTCCTCGGCTATCCCTCTTCCCTGCTGGTACAGATTTTAACCTCCCCCTTTCCCCCTCCCCTCTTCACGTCCTCCTCCGCCCTCTCACCCCCAACCCCCTCTTAAAATGTTCCTTTTCAGTATTCATTTATTCATTCACTTATCTGTTTTCATTTCATATTTACTTTCTTTTTACTGCTTTGGTTGGTTTGTTTCTTTCTCTCCTCCACCCAAACCAGCCTCCGTCCCTCCACACCTAACCCCTCCACCCTCCTTTGGTCTTTCGCATAACTTCAGGTCATTGAAGTTCTTTAAAGTATTGTGGTTAACTGCAACGTTTCTTCAGAATGGCGACCTGTTCTCATTGACTCCAATAATCGTTCACTGTCACTTTCCAATCATCGTTGACTGTGACTTTCCAATCATCGTTGACTGTGACTTTCCAATCATCACTGACTGTGACTTTCCAATCATCACTGACTGTGACCTTCCAATCATTATTGACTGTGACGTTCCAATCATCACTGACTGTGACTTGCCAATCATCATTGACTGTGACTTTCCAATCATCACTGACTGTGACCTTCCAATCATTATTGACTGTGACTTTCCAATCATCAGACTGTGACTTTCCAATCATCACTGACTGTGACTTTCCAGTCATCACTGACTGTGACTTTGAAGATGGTTCTTTTGTGTTAACCCTTCATAGCGTTCTCTCCTTTATCGACGCAAGACTTCGTTGTGTTTTAGTTTACGTTCTGCTTTTTCTTAATTTGAACTTATCACTTCAAACACGATCCAAGTAAAATCAACAACAAAGCAGAGATGAAAAAAAAAAAAACTTTGACGAGATATACGCAGGCCTACCGTAGTACAACGTGTACATATGTACACAACTTTTTCAAACACGTGTTGATCCAGACGATCGAGTTTCTCATGACTTCCAGCTCATTTCTAGGAGTTTAAAAGTTAGAAACTATCAGAACACATACTTCGACTGATCCTTTGGGGACCTGGAAAACAAAGAAAAACAAACAAACAAAAACATAACAAAACCAAACCCCAGCCATACCCCTTCGGAAGGTATCCGGTAATGAACGTTAGAACAATTGTTCACACTGCGACCTTTTCCCTGGTTCCCTCTCTCCTCTGGAAGCGGCGCTTTATTACAGGTGCGTGAAACAAGGGACTTAACCCGAGCAAACGATACACGTATTCGTTCTGAGTGTCACGTCTCGGTGTAAAATCTCTGGTATGATCAAATCATGTTGAGAGGCATTATACAAATTGTTACTTTAATGAACTTTGGACGCGAAATTATGTACGATCATGAGTACGTTTACATACTATACTGTGCACATGTCAACATAAGAAAGTTATTCAATTTCAAGGGGGGGGGGGGGGACGAATACAAAAGGCCAAACAATTAACCGGTGTCAAAAAAGGCATGTATTCCAAAGTGTATTTAATAAATCTACATGACATAAATTGAAATGTACAAAACGTTCCACGATTTTGCATTAATATTTGAATATATTGAGAAACAAACATATTTATGGCAGAATGTGTCTGTTTAACATACATCTACTGCTTTGTTACTAACATTATAAAACAAAAGATGGTATCACTTAATACATTGAGTCACATCAGTATTATGCTTGAGCATCATTATTACAGCAAGTCTGCAGAAAACACACGGACAAACTCACATTGTCATCTGGGAAAGCAATTAACCTGAGCCAGCCAAACACGGTGACAAGTTATTTTGGTCCCGACTTGTTACACTGTGTGTGTGTGTGTGTGTGTGTGTGTGTGTGATGTGTGTGTGTGTGTGTGTGTGTGTGTGTGTGTGTGTGTGCGTTGTGTGTGTGGTGTGTGTCGTTGGTGCTTTCCGTGTCTGTGTGTAAGCATATGAATTAAAGTTATCTGGAAACTATTTAAGTAGAAAGTATCTTTAGCGTGCCGGCGATAGTAGGTACTCAATACTTTTCCAAATTGATTATCCTCTCAGTAATTATGACATAAGTTTTTAATCCAGTAAAACGTCTTTTCTGATTACGAGATGAACTAAGCAAACCTGGAATATGGACCATTAACAATGCACATAAAACATCATGTTCCCCTTGTTGAACGGTACATTTGTTGTGCAAAATAAGGGCACACCATGCTTTTTATTGAATACAGACATTTCTGAAAGTAATGATCCATATTCACAGAATTAAGTCGCATCTTTCTTCACCGTTCAGGCTTGGATTTGCCTCAACATACTTGTCACAATTAACAGTCTTTTTTCCCATCCGGTCGAGGCATTCAGTTGCATATATTCCTTCAGCTAATCCACTGGTAAATCACGTTGGTTCTGGGAAAAAGGACTGGGATATTTGGAATGAAGTCATATGTTGTATGTAATTTGAATCCCATGGAGGATGTTTTGTCAAGTGACAAATATGTTCTTAGAATCCTGTCGAAGAAAATTTTTTAAATGACGTCACATGCTCTCACAATCCAGTCGAAGGAGATATCGAGGGAGGGGGCGGAGAGAGGGCGAGAGGGAAGGGGGGGGGGGGTCACATGTTCTCAGAATGGAATGGTGGAATACTTGGAATGGCGTCATGTCATTTCAGAATGCAGTGGTGAGATATTTGGAATGGCATCATGTTCTCAAAATCCAGTAGGCAATATTTTGTCCTGCGACTAAATTATTTCTCTGAACCCCATGTTGAATTGTTTTGCATGAAGCGTGTTTTCAAAACACAGTAACGAAATTTCTGCATGACGTGTGGATCTTCTCAGATTTATGTTGATGTTGTTTTGAGGTTACTATGTGCTCTCTATACCTTATTGATGCTGTTTTGAAGTTACTATGTGCTCTCTATATCCTACTGATGTTGTTTTGAAGTTACTATGTGCTCTCTATACCCTGTTGATGTTGTTTTGAAGTTACTATGTACTCTCTATATCCTATTGATGTTGTTTTGAAGTTACTATGTACTCTCTATACCCTGTTGATGCTGTTTTGAAGTTACTATGTGCTCTCTATATCCTATTGATGTTGTTTTGAAGTTACTATGTGCTCTCTATATCCTGTTGATATTGTTTTGACTTTACTATGTGCTCTCTATATCCTTTGATGTTGTTTTGAAGTTACTATGCGCTCTCTATATCCTATTGAGTTGTTTGAAGTTACTATGCGCTCTCTATATCCTATTGATGTTGTTTTGAAGTTACTATGCGCTCTCTATATCCTATTGGTGTTGTTTTGAAGTTACTATGCGCTCTCTATATCCTATTGTGTTGTTTTGAAGTTACTATGCTCTCTCTATATCCTGTTGATGCTGTTTTGAGGTTACTATGTGCTGTCTATATCCTGTTGATGTTGCTTTGAAGTTACTACGTGCTCTCTATATCCTGTTGATGTTTTGAGGTTACTGTGTGCTCTCTATATGCTGTTGATGTTGTTTTGAGGTTACTGTGCGCTCTCTATATGCTGTTGATGTTGTTTTGAGGTTACTGTGTGCTCTCTATATCCTGTTGATGTTGTTTTGAGGTTGGTAGGTGTTATCAGAATCCCCATTTTGAATATGTGACTCGACGTTGTATGTGTTCTCACAATCCAGTCATGGTTTAGAACGGGGCCGAGGACAGTTCTGATAGTCATGACCATCATCATCACTAACGTCATTCCCATACGTCGGTTGATCATTCGCATCATTTTTCTCCTTCCTATTGATGATTTGGTTCGAGTCGTCTATCCCAACAGTTCCCTGTGGCGGGGTTATGGGCGTGTTGCTGTACCGAGTATGATCGTCCACCACATCCTGGTTGCCGTACACCGCTTGGGGTTCATCCAGGGCCGCCATAGCAGGATTGACCAATCCTGATCCCCGCCCCTGGTCGGGCACCGGCGGCACGAGCTTCCCCCTGGGCCCTGTGTTCTGGCAGTCTTCTCCTGGGCCACTGAGCTCCTGCTTCCTTGCGTCCGCCTTCTTCTTCTTGGAAGGGGCATTCTCATAGTCGTCCTCGGGCTCTTCATGCAGCGTGCGAGCCGAGGAAGACGGGTGCTTCAGACGGCTCTGACTTTCATGCCGGCGCACCTGTGTTTCCTGGTGTTCCTCGCTGGGGAATCTGGGCAGCGCTGGGCAGCTTGACGAGGCTTTGGGGTTGGGCAGAGAGGAAGTGGTGGACGTTTCCACGAAGGTCATTCTCTTCTGCTTGCCAGCGGGGCCTGTCCTGAGCAAAGTGACGCTGCCCTTGACCGCCTGAGCATTGCTGGATCGAGGCGTGTCCGACCTGACGGGAAAGTCCATGATCTCGTAGCTTTGGCTGGGGGGTGCTTGAGCTCCGGGAGACGACTTTAGCTGAGGTGTAGGCTTGGCTTGAGGCTTGGGCCGTGGCGCGGAGGTCTCCACAATCTCATACGTGTCTTGGGGAGGTCTGAGAGGTGTTGTTCCTGGTGGAGCTGGAGCAGGTGGCAGGTTCTTTACTTCTTCATCTTCTATTGGTCCTGTGCCCGCTTTCTGGAAAAGGGAAACGCACTGATAAGAGCTGAAATACAAGGAAAAGTCTCTGTCACGAACTAAAAGACAAGGAAACAAAGACAAGGTAAACGCACTGTCACGCGCTGAAAGACAAGGAAAACTCACTGTCACGAGCTAAAGGTAAGGAAAACAAGCTGTCACGAACTGAAAGGTAAGGAAGACAACATGTCACGAGTCGAAAGGAAAACCTGTCATGAGCTGAAAGGAAAACCTGTCACGAGCTGAAAGGTGAGAAAAACAACTTGTCACGAGCTGAAAGGTAAGGAAAACAACTTGTCACGAAAACAACTTGTCACGAGCTGAAATGTAAGGAAAACAACTTCTCACAAGCTGAAATGTAAGGAAAACAACTTGTCACGAGCTGAAATGTAAGGAAAACAACTTGTCACGAGCTGAAATGTAAGGAAAACAACTTGTCACGAGCTGAAATGTAAGGAAAACAACTTGTCATTAGCTGAAATGTAAGGAAAACAACTTGTCACGAGCTGAAATGTAAGGAAAACAACTTGTCACGATAGCTGAAATGTAAGGAAAACAACTTGTCACGAGCTGAAATGTAAGGAAAACAACTTGTCATTAGCTGAAATGTAAGGAAAACAACTTGTCATTAGCTGAAATGTAAGGAAAACAACTTGTCATTAGCTGAAATGTAAGGAAAACAACTTGTCATTAGCTGAAATGTAAGGAAAACAACTTCTCACGAAAGCTGAAATGTAAGGAAAACAACTTGTCATTAGCTGAAATGTAAGGAAAACAACTTGTCACGATAGCTGAAATGTAAGGAAAACAACTTGTCATTAGCTGAAATGTAAGGAAAACAACTTGTCACGAGCTGAAATGTAAGGAAAACAACTTGTCACGAGCTGAAATGTAAGGAAAACAACTTGTCACGATAGCTGAAATGTAAGGAAAACAACTTGTCACGAGCTGAAATGTAAGGAAAACAACTTGTCACGATAGCTGAAATGTAAGGAAAACAACTTGTCACGAGCTGAAATGTAAGGAAAACAACTTGTCACGAGCTGAAATGTAAGGAAAACAACTTGTCACGAGAGCTAAAAGAGAAGGAAAAACGTCCTGTCATGAGCTAAAAGATAAGGATAACGTACTGTCATGAGCTAAAAGATAAGGATAACGTACTGTCATGAGCTAAAAGATAAGGAAAAACGCACGTACTGTCATGAGCTGAAAGATAAGGAAAAACGTAAAACGTACGTCATGTCATGAGCTGAAAGATAAGGAAAACGCCCTGGCACAAGCCGAAGGCAAAGAACGTAAACCATCAAGATCTGTATGGCAAGGGAAGCGCACTGTCAAATGGCAAAGGACAAGGGAAATGGATCGTCATGAGCTGAAAGGGTGCTGAATTGACCTATCATCCTACTCATTCGTACTGTCTGCATTCTCACCGATCACGATGGTCCTTTGACGACGCAGCGCAAAGAAAGAGGATGTTCAGTGAGGCAGAGAAGCACAGACTGTGGACAACAAGAGGACTGCAGACGACTGTCAAGAGGGCGGAGGTGGCCAACGTGAATGCACAGACCAACCAGAGACCCAAGACTAAACCTCAAAACCAGACAAACGGACGAGGGAAAACACACCCAGAAAACACACGGTTATATATTCAGAGAGGGGTGCCAAGCAGATTCGGGAAATGGTCAGCCACGACAAATGATGGAGCTGTTTTAAATAATAAGACAACGCGAACCTCAAAAGTAATACAAATGGAAAGCAGGGAAGAGATTAAAAATCAGGAACAGGCCACAATCGCCAACAAAAAGCCAACCGAATGGCTACCAGTCACAGTGGTCGTCTTGTGAAATGTGTCCATTCTAGTCTCTGGCTGCTGGGCCGTTCGTCTGGCTGTTTCTGTGTCATCTTCTGTCAGTCCGCCAACTTCTGTTTCTGTGTCATCTTCTGTCAGTCCGCCAACTTCTGTTTCTATGTCATCTTCTGTCAGTCCACCAACTTCTGTTTCTATGTCATCTTCTGTCAGTCCGCCAACTTCTGTTTCTACGTCATCTTCTCTCAGTCCACCAACTTCTGTTTCTGTGTCATCTTCTGTCAGTCCGCCAACTTCTGTTTCTGTGTGATCTTCTGTCAGTCCGCCAACTTCTGTTTCTACGTCATCTTCTGTCAGTCCGCCAACTTCTGTTTCTATGTCATCTTCTGTCAGTCCACCAACTTCTGTTTCTATGTCATCTTCTGTCAGTCCGCCAACTTCTGTTTCTATGTCATCTTCTGTCAGTCCACCAACTTCTGTTTCTACGTCATCTTCTGTCAGTCCGCCAACTTCTGTTTCTATGTCATCTTCTGTCAGTCCACCAACTTCTGTTTCTACGTCATCTTCTGTCAGTCCACCAACTTCTGTTTCTGTGTCATCTTCTGTCAGTCCACCAACTTCTGTTTCTACGTCATCTTCTGTCAGTCCACCAACTTCTGTTTCTGTGTCATCTTCTGTCAGTCCGCCAACTTCTGTTTCTACGTCATCTTCTGTCAGTCCACCAACTTCTGTTTCTGTGTCATCTTCTGTCAGTCCGCCAACTTCTGTTTCTACGTCATCTTCTGTCAGTCCACCAACTTCTGTTTCTGTGTCATCTTCTGTCAGTCCACCAACTTCTGTTTCTACGTCATCTTCTGTCAGTCCACCAACTTCTGTTTCTGTGTCATCTTCTGTCAGTCCGCCAACTTCTGTGTCTACGTCATCTTCTGTCAGTCCACCAACTTCTGTTTCTGTGTCATCTTCTGTCAGTCCGCCAACTTCTGTTTCTACGTCATCTTCTGTCAGTCCACCAACTTCTGTTTCTACGTCATCTTCTGTCAGTCCGCCAACTTCTGTTTCTACGTCATCTTCTGTCAGTCCACCAACTTCTGTTTCTGTGTCATCTTCTGTCAGTCCGCCAACTTCTGTTTCTACGTCATCTTCTGTCAGTCCACCAACTTCTGTTTCTACGTCATCTTCTGTCAGTCCGCCAACTTCTGTTTCTACGTCATCTTCTGTCAGTCCACCAACTTCTGTTTCTGTGTCTGTCTACTCTGGACTGTTCAGGATCGATGTGTTTAATTAACTGATTCCAACCTCATCCACACGGCTGTCTGCCTGTGCAGCTGTCCACCTCAACAAATGAGTATATCATGTGCCTTACATTTGCGCGTGCCATTCTGGCGTGCCTGTCCACATTCCCAGCTCTATGCCTGCCTGTCTCCCTTCCCTAGATTCTAAAGCACAGCCCACACCCCTCCTACCACCATCTTTCAACCTCTCTCCCTCTCTCTGTCCCTCTCTGCCTGTCTGTATGCCTCTCTCTGTCTCTGTCTTACATTATGTCATTACTCTTTTGAGGCATCATCAATAGAACAACATGCGCGCGCGCACACAGGCGCGCACAGACAGACAGACACACACATATAAACACACACGCACACACACACACGCATGCACGCGCACACACACAGCGCGCACTCGCACACACGCACGCACGCACACACACGCGCACGCACACACACCACACACACACACACACACACACACACACACACCAAACTCCACCCTCCCACGTCTCTCACTGTGTACACGCCCTCATAACCCGTCTGTTCTGCCAACCTAGCCTTTGTCTACCTTCCGGCCTACCCACCTTGGACTGACCTTGACCCTTATTGAAGGTGGGGTCACGGCTATAGCGCATGATGTTGTCGTGACCTTGCTGGATGGCTTCGGCCTCCGGCACTGATGACTCCACGTTCTCGTAGACAGACTCTCTAGGGCTGCGGACTTTGCTCGCTGTCTCCTCTTTCTTTACCGCCCGTTCCACGTTCTCCTGCTGTCCACAGAGAAGAATGAATGACACGAGGCAGGGAACAGAACAAAACAGAGCAGGATAGGGCACAAAGTGACAGGATAGGGCATGGCCGGACACAGCAGGATAGGGCACAAAGTGACAGGATAGGGCATGGCCGGACACAGCAGGATAGGGCACAAAGTGACAGGATAGGGCATGGCCGGACACAGCAGGATAGGGCACAAAGTGACAGGATAGGGCATGGCCGGACACAGCAGGATAGGGCACAAAGTGACAGGATAGGGCATGGCCGGACAACGCAGGGCAGGGAAGAAAAAACGTAATAGAAAAGTTACTGTTTCGCCGAACGAAAGAGACAAATTACAAGGACAGGACAGGATAGGGAAAGGTGGGGCATGGCAGTGCAGAGCAGGACACGACATGACAGGACGTGACAGGACAGGACATGACAGGGCAGGGAAAGGTAGGACAGGGCAGTGCAGAGCAGGACAAGACGTGACCGGATAGCACGTGACAGGATAGGGTAAGACAGGACAGGACGGTGCAAAGCAGGGCAGGACGTGACAGGATAGGACGTGACAGGATGTTACGATAGGACATAGCAGGATACGACGTAACAGAATAGGGTAAAATAGGACAGGACGGTGCAGAGCAGGTCAGGACGTGACAGGATAGGACGTGATAGGATAGGGTAAGAAAGGACAGGGCAGTGCAGAGCAGGACAAGACGTGACAGGATAGGACGCGACAGGATAGGGTAAGGTAGTACAGGGCAGGATAGGGACATCACAGGATAGCGTAAGATAGGACAGGACAGGATAGGCCGTGACAGGATAGGGTAAGGTAGGACAGGACAGGATAGGCCGTGACAGGATAGGGCAAGGTAGGACGTGACAGGATAGGGTAAGGTAGGACAGGACAGGATAGGCCGTGACAGGATAGGGTAAGGTAGGACGTGACAGGATAGGGTAAGGTAGGACAGGACAGGATAGGACGTGACAGGATAGGGTAAGGTAGGACGTGACAGGATAGGGTAAGGTAGGACGTGACAGGATAGGGTAAGGAGGACGGACAGGGTAAGGTAGGACTCAGGATCAGGAGTAGGGTAAGGTAGGTAGACAGGACAGGATAGGCCGTGACAGGATAGGGTAAGGATAGGACGTGACAGGATAGGGTAAGTAGGACGTGACAGGATAGGTAAGTAGGACTGACAGATAGGGTAAGGTAGGACAGGACAGGATAGGGTAAGGTAGGACAGGACAGGATAGGGTAAGGTAGGACAGGACAGGATAGGCCGTGACAGGATAGGGTAAGGTAGGACGTGACAGGATAGGGTAAGGTAGGACGTGACAGGATAGGGTAAGGTAGGACGTGACATGATAGGGTAAGATAGGACAGGGTAGTGCAGAGCAGGGCAGGACGTGACAGGGCAGGACGTGACAGGATAGGACATGACAGGATAAGGTAAGATAGGACAGGGTAGTGCAGAGCAGGGCATGACGTGACAGGGCAGGACGTGACAGGTTAAGGTAAGATAGGACAGGGTAGTGCAGAGCAGGGCAGGATGTGACAGGGAGGACATGACAGGATAAGGTAAGATAGGACAGGGTAGTGCAGAGCAGGGAAGGACGTGACAGGATAGAACGTGACAGGATAGGGTAAGGTAGGACAGGGTACTGCAGAGCAGGGCAGGACGTGACAGGGCAGGACGTGACAGGGCAGGACGTGACAGTATACGGTAAGATAGGACAGGACGGTGCAAAGCAGGACAGGACGTGACAGGATAGGACATGATAGGATAGGGTAAGATAGGGCAGGACAGGTTAGGACATCACAGGATAGCGTAAGATAGGACGGGACAGGATAGGGTAAGGTAGGACGTGACAGGATTGGGTAAGGATAGAGTAAGGTAGGACAGGACGGTGCAAAGCAGGACAGGACGTGACAGGGCAGGATGTGACAGGACAGGACGTGACAGGATAGGGTAAGATAGGACAGGGTAGTGCAGAGCAGGGCAGGATGTGACAGGGCAGGATGTGACAGGATAGGACATGACAGGATAAGGTAAGATAGGACTGGGTAGTGCAGAGCAGGCCAGGATGTGACAGGACAGGACGTGACAGGATAGGGTAAGATAGATGTTACGGATGGAAGTGCGTGTGTGGATATCTGTCTGACTCCCACTCAGTATTATGGATGCATGCACGACTTTTTTCTTAATTCACATACACACACCCACTCATCCGAACATGGACAGCCAGGCAACAAAATAACACTTTTCTTTTTATGCTGCCCGAGCCATCAACAAACATATACAAATAAACACATCAAGCATGGGATGGTACACCCACCATCAGGTGTACACAAATAGCCAATTAATACAATTTTAACTGTCAACTGCCGGGTCCAGCGATGATGACGACGGCAGTGACGAGGCAAGTCTGACACAGAGTCTCTTCGAAGCTGTGGCTCACACAAAATAAAATAACTCATTCGTGGCATCTCTGCCAGCACTCGGCGACAGTCTCTCTTACCAGATGTAGCTCAAACACTTTTGAGCTGTGGCTCGCAACACTAACACAAAGCTGTGGCACACACGCCACACACACAGCGACGTCCTCGAACGCAGGTCGCTGGCACGGAAGCAGGAGCGACGTCTCCTCTTCACTGGCCCAACACTGACGGTCACGGGCGCAGTGGCAGGCAGGGCGATTGTCGGCGCTCAGGCCGGCCTCTCCACATCCGCAGCAACAGGTGGAGAACGGGGCGTCAACCAGCTACGGCCCCGGCCCTAGCCTCAGTAGCAGTCAGTCCCCGTCAATCTAGGGAACACTATCAACCTGGGGAAAACTGATTAACTACCTTGATTATCATGGCCACCATTCATTAGAATCACAACTACTTCATATTCATTAGCCACATCATATCTCACTAGAACTTGAGCCACATATCAGCATATTCGTTCATATTCATTAGCCACATCATATTTCACTAGAACTTGAGCCATACATCAGCATATTTGTTCATCATTACAATATTTTTTTTTCCGGAATCATAACATTGCACAGGAAAGGATTTCCATATAAACCTTTCAGACTCTAGTTTTCCAAATTGAGGAAAGGAGTTCCATCTAGATCCTCTTCAATAAACCATGAATACAATTCATTACACACAATGATTAATTGACGATTATTTTTTCAAACTATAAATGTCTTTCGTTCATTCACACAATGTACATTTGCTTTCTTGTAATCAAGAATGTTCAATTCATTTCATATAATCACCATGTCTTTTGTCAATTCAGGAAATGTTCATTTCTTTTGTTGTAACACAAGAACGCTCACTTCACTTCAGTTCAACAGCTTCAATATATGCAAGGGAAAGATTTCCACCATACTTTTGTTTAACAACACATATATTGATACCCATGTAAACACATCACACATCAGAATGAAAAACAAAAGTCTATGTCGCTCACTCTGGGAGCTTATTATCCATAGCATCAAAACTCTCCATCTTCTTGCAAACCATATTAGAACAGACACTTTTTCTTCATCGTGAAGTTCATAGCCAGTTAAGTCACAAAATAAACAAAATCTTTTTTCTTTTTCCTGAAGACCACTTCTTATAACACTCACTTCATCTATTCATATTTTCCGAAACAATTTCGTTTTGTTACCCTATCAAGTCATAGGATAACAGAACAACAATACTTTCTTTTTTAAATAAAACCTTCACAAGAGCGCTGAGGAAGATTCAGTCGCTCCTAAACGGGAATACAGTTTCAGTTTGTTAATAAATAAACATTCAATGATAGATACCTGACTGCCACCAGCACACGGCTGAGTCCCTCTTCGGCCTTCTGTGACTTGAGTTGCCGGAATCACTGCAGAGACTGCCTAACCAGTGCAACTCACCCGGCTTATAGCAATGCGCCGGTGAGTAGCAGTCAGCTAAATTTTGCAACCGGCTTCCGGACAACTACCTTCCGGTAAGCACGGTCGCACATGAAACTTTGTGACCGGATGAAAAACGGTCCGTCACAATAGGACAGGGTAGTGCAGAGCAGGGCAGGACGTGACAGGGCAGGACGTGACAGGACAGGACGTGACAGGATAGGGTAAGATAGGACAGGGTAGTGCAGAGCAGGCCAGGACGTGACAGGGCAGGACGTGACAGGATAGGGTAAGACAGGATATGGTAGGATAGGGCATGACAGGATAGGGCATGACAGGATAGGGTATGACAGGATAGGGTATGACAGGATTGGGCATGACAGGATAGGGTATGACAGGATAGGGCATGACAGGTTAGGCTATGACAGGATAGGGCATGACAGGATAGGGCATGGAAGGATAGGGAATGACAGGATAGGGCATGGAAGGATAGGGTATGACAGGATAGGGCATGACAGGATAGGGTATGACAGGATAGGGCATGACAGGATAGGAAATGACAGGATAGGGCATGACAGGATAGGGCATAACAGGATAGGGCATAACAGGATAGGGCATGGAAGGATAGGGAATGACAGGATAGGGCATGGAAGGATAGGGCATGACAGGATAGGGCATGACAGGATAGGGCATGACAGGATGGGGCATGACAGGATAGGGCATGGAAGGACACGGCATGACAGGATAGGGCATGACAGGATAGGGCATGACAGGATAGGGCATGACAGGATGAGGCATGACAGGATAGGGCATGACAGGGTAGGGCATGACAGGGTAGGGCATGACAGGGTAGGGCATGACAGGATAGGGCATGACAGGGTAGGGCATGACAGGATAGGGCATGACAGGATGGGGCATGACAGGATAGGGCATGACAGGATAGGGCATGGAAGGATAGGGCATGACAGGACTGGGCATGACAGGATAGGGCATGACAGGATAGGCATGACAGGATGAGGCATGACAGGATGAGGCATGACAGGATGGGGCATGACAGGATAGGGCATGACAGGATAGGGCATGACAGGATAGGGCATGGAAGTATAGGGCATGACAGGATAGGGGATGACAGGATAGGGCATGACAGGGTAGAGTATGACAGGATTGAGCATGACAGGATAGGGTATGACAAGATAGGGCATGACAGGGTAGAGTATGACAGGACTGGGCATGACAGGATAGGGCATGGAATGATAGGGCATGACAGGATAGGGTATGACAGGATTGGGCATGACAGGATACGGCATGACAGGATACGGCATGACAGGATAGGGCATGACAGGATAGGGCATGGAATGATAGGGCATGGAATGATAGGGCATGACAGGATAGGGCATGACAGGATAGGGCATGACAGGATAAGGCAGGCAGGGCAGGACGTGAAAGAATGGGGCATGGCAGAATAGGACGTGGCAGGACAGGACATGACAGGATACGACATGACAGGATAAGGCAGGCAGGTCAGGACGTGAAAGAATGGGTCATGGCAGGATATGACATGACAGGATAGGACATGACAGGATAAGGCAGGCAGGGCAGGACGTGAAAGAATGGGGCATGGCAGGACAAGACATGACAGGATAGGACATGACAGGATAAGGCAGGCAGGGCAGGACGTGAAAGAATGGGGCATGGCAGGATAGGACATGACAGGATAGACGTTGACAAGATAGGAAGGCAAGACATGACATTCCTTCTATGTTCTATGGTCTTTGTTTACTTCTTACCTAAAATTATTTCAACCAACTTACACTGGCTTTGTATTCAACTTTCCAGTAAAAGCTAATGAAGCCAAACTAGTCACTGAATGTGTGTCTTGTTTCTGGACTAAAACAGTTCAAATCAAACTTACAGAGAACACATGTGTTGATTTCATGGCCTGAAACAGTTTACACTTAACCTGCAACAGATTTGCCCTCACTCTGGACTGGAAATTATGTAAACCAAACTTAGGGTGGACCTGTGCTTTTTTTCTGAAATACACACGGTCTAAAACAAGGTTGCCGCTGGCAGCGTTTACTTCTAATACAAAAACTGATTTTCAATGCAGCTTACCACAGATATATGCTAACGTCTTGATTAAACACTGTCTAAACTTGCCGCGGATTCTCTTCCTTTTTTTAACCATGTAAACAAAACGTACGGTAGACCGTGCTTATTTCTTCACTAAAAAAATCTGTGGTTACTTCATGAATAAAACCTGTCGAAGAAAACTTGTAGTGGACAATGTTTTGTTTTCTTATCTGAATAACGATCATTTAAATCAGGCTTATGATGACAGTGCTTATCTCTGCATTGAAAAATAAAACTTTTAAAGCAAACTTTTCGAGGGTGGGTTTTTTTTTGCCTTAGAAAAAAGTTCAAATCAAACTTATTTACGGCAGACAGCGTTTATTTATTGCATGAACATTGTTCAAATCAAATATATAGCAGGAAAGGGTTTTTTCGTGGCTAAAAACCGTTTAAATCCAATTTACAGCGGACATTTGTGTTTACCTGGCGGTAAAACTCTGTTTAAACAAAACCACAGGACAGCGGTAATCCTTGACAAAATGTTTAAAAAAAAAGGGGGCAATCAAACTTACAATTATCTGTGTTTTACCTCTTGACTGATATCTGTTTAAGATAAGTATACAGTGGATCTAGTTGACCGTCTTGACTGAAACCATGACATACCAAAGGTAGTGCGGACAGTTTATTTCATGACCAGAAGCTGTCAGAACCACACTGACCTCAGTCTGAGGGTCAGCGTTCCCAACGGCAGAGGATGGCGCATTTGTTCTCGGCCCCATCAGGGTGCTGATACTCCGCCGATGCTCAGGTTCCATGTTCATCCAGCGACGGCGACGATACACCACAATCACCACCACCACCACCACCACCACCACCACAAGAGCGGCGATGGTGCCGCCCACAATGGCGCCCACGTTGGGGTCTGAGGAGCTGGTTTGAGGCATGCATTGCATTGTTCCGTTGACCTCCTGGAACTTGTGCTCGTTGACGCAAGCCTCACAGTTTTCCGGTCGCCCGCCGTTGCAGGTTTTGCACGCCTCGGAACACGCCGAGCAGCGCACGAGCGATGAGGAAGGTGTGGTGCTGGCTGAAGAGATAATGTACGGTCACGTGACATGACAGAACGACTCAGCTCATGCTGACCCAGGTCTATAACCAAGCTAGTAGCAAAGGTTAATATATACTACGCACAAAAAGTTAAGGATCGGTATGTGAAAACAGGTGCGTAATAAACTCAGTTCGCTACTGTTATTTATTTCTTAGTCCAGCCAAATTGTCATGAATTCTTGTTCAGCTGTAAGTGGGCGATGTTGTGTTAGTTCGAAAATTGCACGGGATTCTCTACTACTGAGCTGGGCCGCAAACGGAAAAGCGGAAACTTGAGAAAAATGACCTTGTTTTGGACCGTTCTGCCTGAACACATTGCACTTGCCAGATGGAAAAACCATTATGCACGTGCAAGCACTGCTGTTTATGTGTGAGATGCTGTCGCTCGCTTGGCTATATAAGAAGACATTCCACCAGTAGTAGGCCTGATCTGACAATGCCTCCACGACGAAAATTTAGCGAGTTGGATAGGGGACGAGCTGTTGCATGGTTCCAAGATGGTGTTCCCAAGCGAGAAGTGGCCAGGCGACTTCATGTGTCCATCTCGGTCATTGTCCGACTGATTCAACGCTTCACAGCCACTGG
This sequence comes from Conus canariensis, assembly GCA_033310375.1. Lineage (NCBI taxonomy): Eukaryota > Metazoa > Mollusca > Gastropoda > Neogastropoda > Conidae > Conus > Conus canariensis. Next base: position 37,311,886 of record CM065747.1, on the reverse strand, counting down.
GATTGTCCATGAAAGACGCAGATCTGGTCGACCGAAGAAGACAACCCCACGTGACGATCGTCTCATTGAACGACAAGCCCTGCAGACAAGAACAGCCTCTTCCAGCATAATTCAAAGGCAGTTCAGGGTGGCTACTAACATCAACATCAGCCAGCAGACCATATGGAACCGCCTACATGGGTTTAATCTCCGTTCTCGTCGCCCAGCAGTATGGCCACGCTTAACTCCAGCCCATAGGGCAGCACGCCGCGCCTTCTGCGCACGTCACGTGAGGTGGACACGTCAGCAATGGTCCCAGGTCCTGTTCAGGGATGAATCACGCTTCACCCTTCACCACAACGACGGCCGACTGAGGGTCTGGAGGCGCCCAGGGCAACGCTTTACTGACGCCACTGTCCAAGAAAAGGTGGCCTTTGGTGGAGGTTCTGTAATGGTCTGGGGGGCCTTCAGCCTTCACCACAGAACACCCTTGTATCATGTACAGGGTAACCTGACTGGCATCCGATACCGGGATGAGATCCTTTGACCGCTGGCTGTGCCTACACTGCAGCAGATGGGACCGAGGGCTGTCTACCAGGATGACAATGCTCGCCCCCACAGGGCAAGGGTGGTCAACGACTTCCTGCAGCAGTCTGGAGTCAACAGAATGGAGTGGCCAGCATGCAGTCCCGATCTCAACCCGATTGAGAACCTCTGGGATGAGCTGGATCGCAAAGTGAGGAGCCACCCCCCCTCCCAGGGATGCCCAACACCTCTACCAGATGCTGCAGGCTGAGTGGCAGGCGCTTCCACAGAGGATCTTCACCAACCTGGTCAACTCGATGAGGACTCGCTGCGTCGAGTGCCAGAACAGCCATGGTGGTTACACGCGTTACTGAGCTTTTGGGAGCATCAGTATGCCCTGTCTTGTGATTTCAATGACTTTGGGAAATCAAATTTGGATACGTACCCACTTTAATCAAATGTACACACCAAACGATTGCTCGAGATTGAAGGCAATTGTGTATCGTTATCACTAAAGAATGGAATTAAATGTTGGCCAAACTTCAACGCATTGACTTTCTTATTTTGACAGTTATGAATGTTTGTGAAAGTGATCCTTAACTTTTTGTGCGTAGCTTAGTATAATATAATATAATATAATATAATATAATATAATATAATATAATATAATACAATATAATGCAATGTGATGTAATATAAGTCAGACAAAAAACAAATAAAACTCCGGCTTGATTCGACCCAGTTGAATGTTTTGGTTTGCCTAAAATTTCGATTTTTTTTTTTTTTTTTTTTACTATGACTAAAGATAATATTTCAAGAAGTTTTGATAAATGTGAAGTAACAACAAAAAATTTAAGCACTCTCTCTCTCTCTCTCTCTCTCTCTCTCTCTCTCTCTCTCTCTCTCCTTAGTCCCTTAACGGGGCAAGGGTCGGATGAAAAAAAGCATGTGTTTGCTTATCTGTTACCCTTGGAAATAAAGATTATCATCATCATCATCATCATCATCTCTCTCTCTCAGAGACTACACAGACGGAGCATGCAGCACAGTGGACAGTCCGGCTGATGTGGAGTCAGTCCCAAACGTTGAGGGTAAAGGGATAGTATCGTTTCAGCTGTGCCTTCACACCCTCTGTTCTTCTTTGCTCAGTTGGATGTTAGTACTCTTCATCACTTCGGTCTTCTTTTTCTTCTTTGCGTACGCCTTGGTCTACACGGTCAGTCCGGCCTTTTAGATGAACAGTGCCGTTTTCTTCAGCTCTTGCAGACTGCCGTAGAGCTTCGTCACCAGAGCTGTCTCTGTTGGCCAAACCTCTCTCCTTGACTGTTCATGTCATGGGCATTTTTGGAGCACATGCTCCGCTGACTGTTCTTCCTGCCCACAAGGACAGACTGGAGAAGGCAGCACCTTGAGCTTTCGGCACAAGTGACTGTTAAGTCTGTTGTGCCCGGTGCGGAGCCTCACCAGGACACTTTGTTGCTCTCTGGACAACAGATGATAATCATTCTTCAGTGAAGTAGCGCCTCCACTCACGAATCCTGCGCCCACGACCACAGAAGTGGCGTGCCACCAGTGTGCTGTTTTCTTCCGGATGGCCGATAGTGACTTTAAAGGGGCCTGGAGTGTGTTGTCCGTTTCCCCAGCATGGGGCACCTCCCGGCAGCGGACACAGGTGATGGGGTACAGCAGACTGGAGCTCCGGCAGGCTGCAGCGTCCCTGATGGCGACCTCCGGCCTGTGCTGACGCTGGAGAAGGCACCAGCAGCTACCAAGTGCTGTCTGTGGACAGGACACCTGGCTGTAAGTGCTGTCTGTAGACAGGACACCCTGTGGCTGTAAGTGCTGTCTGTGGACAGGACACCTGGCTGTAAGTGCTGTCTG
>CM065747.1:37287001-37297001 GCA_033310375.1 Conus canariensis | reverse complement strand
CCCTCGCCCTTCCTCCCTCCCCTCACACCTTCCCTCCCTTCCCCCCCCCACCTTCCCCACTCCTCCCTCCCCTTCCCCCTCCCCTCACCCTTCCCTCCCTTCCCCCCAACATCTTCCCCACTCCTCCCTCGCCCTTCCCCCTCCCATCACACCTTCCCTCCCCTCTCCCCCACCTTCCCCACTCCTCCCTCGCCCTTCCTCCCATCACACCTTCCCTCCCTCTCTCCCCCACCTTCCCCACTCCTCCCTCGCCCTTCCTCCCTCCCCTCACACCTTCCCTCCCTCCCCCCCCCTTCCCCCTCTCCCTCGCCCTTCCTCCCTCCCCTCACACCTTCCTCCCTTCCCCCCAACATCTTCCCCACTCCTCCCTCGCCCTTCCTCCCTCCCCTCACACCTTCCCTCCCTCCCGCTCACCATCTTCCCCACTCCTCCCTCGCCCTTCCGCCCTCCCCTCACACCTTCCCTCCCTCCCCCCACCATCTTCCCCACTCCACCCTCGCCCTTCCTCCCTCCCCTCATACCTTCCCTCCCTCTCTCCCCCACCTTCCCCACTCCTCCCTCGCCCTTCCTCCCTCCCCTCACACCTTCCCTCCCTTCCCCCCCACCTTCCCCACTCCTCCCTCGCCCTTCCTCCCTCCCCTCATACCTTCCCTCCCTTCCCCCAACATCTTCCCCACTCCTCCCTCGCCCTTCCTCCCTCCCATCACACCTTCCCTCCCTCTCTCCCCCACCTTCCCCACTCCTCCCTCGCCCTTCCTCCCTCCCCTCACACCTTCCCTCCCTTCCCCCCAACATCTTCCCCACTCCTCCCTCGCCCTTCCTCCCTCCCATCACACCTTCCCTCCCTCTCTCCCCCACCTTCCCCACTCCTCCCTCGCCCTTTCTCCCTCCCCTCACACCTTCCCTCCCTTCCCCCCAACATCTTCCCCACTCCTCCCTCGCCCTTCCTCCCTCCCCTCACACCTTCCCTCCTCCCCCTCATCATCTTCCCCACTCCTCCCTCGCCCTTCCTCCCTCCCATCACACCTTCCTCCCTCTCTCCCCCACCTTCCCCACTCCTCCCTCGCCCTTCCTCCCTCCCCTCACACCTTCCCTCCCTCCCCCCCACCTTCCCCACTCCTCCCTCGCCCTTACTCCCTCCCCTCACACCTTCCCTCCCTCTCTCCCCCACCTTCCCCACTCCTCCCTCGCCCTTCCTCCCTCCCATCACACCTTCCCTCCCTCTCTCCCCCACCTTCCCCACTCCTCCCTCGCCCTTCCTCCCTCCCCTCACACCTTCCCTCCCTTCCCCCCCCCCCACCTTCCCCACTCCTCCCTCGCCCTTCCTCCCTCCCCTCACACCTTCCCTCCCTCCCCCCCCACCTTCCCCACTCCTCCCTCGCCCTTCCTCCCTCCCATCACACCTTCCCTCCCTCCCCCCCCCCATCTTCCCCACTCCTCCCTCGCCCTTCCTCCCTCCCATCACACCTTCCCTCCCCTCCTCCCCCACCTTCCCCACTCCTCCCTCGCCCTTCCTCCCTCCCATCACACCTTCCCTCCCCCTCCCCCCCACCTTCCCCACTCCTCCCTCGCCCTTCCTCCCTCCCGTCACACCTTCCCTCCGCCTCTCTCCCCACCACCTTCGTTTCTCTCCCATGGCCTTGTCTGCCCATGTTGTTCATGGTGTCCTTGCTGTTCTTGTTGCTCCCTGTGTCATCGAGCACAGTGAGGTAAGCGAGAGTTCAGGGCTGTGGGAGAAGTCCCCAACATGAGCCGATGTCGTGCCCGACCTGGGAAACTCCCTCCAGGGAAACTTCTTGGTCAGTCAAGTTGAGTGGGTTTTTTCCCCCTTCACAACCTCTTTCAGTCGTTCAGTCTGGTGCCTTACACTCACACGTAAGCACCTCCCCCCCCCCTTTCCCCTCCTCCCCCTTGTGTGCTGACAGTCATGCCACACGACCGAATCCGGCGAACTTGCCCCTGTTTCCTCTCCATACTTTGAGTTTCCAAACTTAATTAAGGCAAATTTCGATAGAAGGAAAGTCGCCGGGAAGACATTTTCAGATGGGGGAAGAAGTGACACTTCGGGCAGCCGACAAACTGCGCTCCTCATTCTTCTTCTTCTTCTTCTGTGTACGCAGGCTGATACTCCTGCGGACACTCCCTGTATAGAGAGGCAAGGATTAATCCCATCTACCCAACAAAGGGACTGGAGTTTTGTGTGTATGGCCGTTTTTTGTTGTTTTTTTTTATCCCGACATTAAGGCAACCATACTCCAGCTTCGGGGAAGGTGCATGCTATGTGTAACGTGTCATCCATACCAACGGCCAAACTGGCCTTCTCTTCCGAAAGTTGGTGGTGGGATTTTACGTGTGTGCAAGATGTTATGCGTGCGTTCACTCACGGAACCTCGGTTTATAGTCTCATTCGAAGGACTGTATGGGAAATAGAGTCAGAGCCCATGTTAACTCCGAGGGGAAAATTCCCCTGTACCGAAACGGCCCAAAATTACGAGTCCGGCGCTCTACCACTGAGCTATTCCGGCCCCCAGCTCCCAATTGGCTTCCTTTGTTCTCCCTCCCCCTCTCGCCCAGTCCAAGGTCAACACTGCCGTGTAGCTGGACGACCACAGGCCATTCCGTGTGTGTGTGTGTCTCTCTCTCTCTCTCTCTCTCTCTCTCTGCCATTCCGTTTCTCGTGCCCGGTTGCTAACTTGGAGCGCACTGTCTTCAGTCCCCAAAAGAACTCACACAATCCTGGCGATTTTTTGTACCTTCTGAACTGCGATTTCTGAACTGCGATTTCATTTAACGCGCTGATAATCATGGCTTAACATACTACAACAACAACAACAACAACAACAACAACTACTACTACTACTACTACTACTACTACTATCATTGCTGCTACAACACTGCTACTTCTACTACTACTTTTGCTGTTGCTAGCACTATTACTTTTACTGCTGTTGCTGCTGCTGCTACTGCTGCTGCTGCTACTACTACTACCACTACTACTACCACTACTACAACTACTACTACTAATAATAATAATAAGCTTACTACTAAGCACCTATTGACTGAAGATTAAGAAAGGAGTCGAACACGTAGGTGGCCCATAAACTTCTGTTAGGAGTTGGTGTTCTGTTGTTTATAAGCCTCCTCTTCTTTCTCCTACATACGCCCCTGACACAGATTCGGAGATTGGAAACTTACTTGAGAACCAGGTTAATGTTTTTTTCCGATTATGGTGTTGTGATTTCTATGATGATGAGTATGCAGGTAGTGGTGGTGTGATTTCTATGATGATGAGTATGCAGGTAGTGGTGGTGTGATTTCTATGATGGTGAGTATGCAGGTAGTGGTGGTGTGATTTCTATGATGGTGAGTATGCAGGTAGCGGTGTTGTGATTTCTATGATGGTGAGTATGCAGGTAGTGTGGTGTGATTCTATGATAATGAGTATGCAGGTAGTGGTGGTGTGATTTCTATGATAATGAGTATGCAGGTAGTGTGGTGTGATTTCTATGATAATGATATGCAGGTAGTGGTGGTGTGATTCTATGATAATGAGTATGCAGTAGTGGTGGTGTGATTCTATGATAATGAGTATGCAGGTATGGTGTGTGATTTCTATGATAATGAGTACGCAGGTAGTGGTGGTGTGATTTCTATGATAATGAGTACGCAGGTAGTGGGGAAGGGGATATGCAGTAAAGACAGAGTATTCATGTAAGAGTAGTTCGCTGCCTGTCTATTGTTCTGCGCTTGTAGGACCTGTTTGAACCAAACTCTCGACCCAACCAAGCCCGGCGATGATCAAGTCCAATTCATCTGTTACATCGTTATCTTATCCAACCCAAATCGGGCTCACATACCTACAGATGGCTTTTTCGCAGCGTCAAAAGCAGGAGTGAATACACTTGCGTACACGAAGTAGTATCACAGTATAGTACAGTTTTAAACCAAAGTACATTGTTCAATATTTTAGCATCCTCCTTGGCAGACATGTATTGTTCTGTCATGACTACTTTTACAATTGTCGTTCAGCCAGCTCTATTTCTTTCTTCCTGTGTCGTTCAGTTAGCGCTACTTTAACTACATATGTCGTTTACTTACCACTACCTACACTACAAATCTTGCTCAGTTAGCGCTACTTTAACTACATATGTCGTTTACTTACCACTACCTACACTACAAATCTCGCTCAGTTAGCGCTACTTTAACTACATATGTCGTTTACTTACCACCACCTACACTACAAATCTCGCTCAGTTACCGCTACTCTAAATACATATGTCGTTTACTTACCACTACCTACACTACAAATCTCGCTCAGTTAGCACTACTTTTAACTACATATGTCGTTCTCTTACCACAACGTATACTACATATGTCTTTCACTTACCATTATGTCTACTGCATGTGCCGTTCACTTACCATTACGTATACTGCATAATGTCATTCAGTCAGCACTACGTATACTGAATGTGTCGTTCAGTTACCACTCCGTATACTGCATGTGCCGTTCAGTTACCATTGCCTATACTACACATGTCGTTCAGTTACCACTACGTATACTGCGTGTGCCGTTCAGTTACCACTATGTATACTGCATGTGCCGTACAGTTACCACTATGTATACTGCGTGTGCCGTTCAGTTACCACTACGTATACTGCGTGTGCCGTTCAGTTACCACTACGTATACTGCATGTGCCGTTCAGTTACCACTACGTATACTACATGTGCCGTTCAGTTACCACTACGTATACTGCGTGTGCCATTCAGTTACTACTACGTATACTGCATGTGCCGTTCAGTTACCACTACGTATACTACATGTGCCGTTCAGTTACCACTACGTATACTGCGTGTGCCGTTCAGTTACCACTATGTATACTGCATGTGCCGTTCAGTTACCATTACGTATACTGCATGTACCGTTCAGTTACCACTATGTATACTGCATGTGCCTTTCAGTTACCGCTACGTATACTACATGTGCCGTTCAGTTACCACTGCCTTTACTACACATGTCGTTCAGTTAGCACTATTTCTACTACATATGTCGATAAGTTTGCACCACGTTTATTATATAAGCCGTTCAGTTAGCACTACTTTCTTCAATATATGTCGTTCAGTGAGCACGACTTTTACTACACATTTCGTTCAGTTAGCACTGCTTTTGTCTACAAATGCCGTTTAGTTGGCACTACTTTTACTACATGTGTCATTTAGTTAACAATTCTTTTCTGTTTTTCCACATATGTCGTTTAGTTGGCTCTACTTTCTTCAAGACATGTCGTCCAGTTACCACTACTTTTGCTACGAATATCGTTTAGTTAGCAATACTTTTTCTACATATGTCGTTTAGTTAGCAATACTTTTTCTACATACATCGTTTCATTAGCACTATTTTTACTACACATGTTGTTCAGTTATCACTACTTTTTACTACACGTGTGGTTAAGCTAGAACTACGTTTACTTCATATATCGCTCAATTAGCACTACGTTTTACTACTTTCTTCGTTCAGTTAGCACAGCTTCTTATTACATGTGTCTTTTATCTAGTACTACTTTTACTTTATATGCCGCTGAATTAGCACTACGTTTTACTACTTTCTTCGTTCAGTTGCACAACCTTTTACCACATGTGTTGTTCAGTCACCACTACTTTTACTATGTGTTGTACAGCCGACACTACGATTTAACTACACTTGCTGTTTAGTCAATAATACCTTTTACTACAGGTGATTCGCTCAGTCAGCGCTACCTTTCACTACATGTTATTCAGTCAAGACTATTTTTTGACTACATTGTCGTTCAGCTATGACTACTACTTTTTTAAACACGTATCCTTGCTCTACTTTTTACCCTTTGTGTCCTTCCATAAGCACTACTTTTTTAACTACACGTATTGTTCAGTCAGCACTGCTTTTCGCGTGCACTGTCGTTCAACAAGCACTATTTTTGTTGCTACTTGTATCGTTCTGCCAACTGAATTATATTTGTCGTTCCATCGGCATGAGGTGCCATCCAGTCAGCCCCTTTTTCTACACGTGTCTTTGTGTCGTTAACCCTTACTAAGCCATATACGTGCATGTATTAACCCTGTCATAGCCGAGTGATAATCCAAAGAAAAACGTCACTGAATTGTCACATATTCTGGCGGTGTACGTAAATGGAGTGTTGATAGCTGCAACACACAATGGCGCCACAGTGACACCCAGAACCGACGTGACGGTTTGTAGGCTGTGCCGCTTTCTGTGCTGATTTCTCTTCATTCAAAGCACGGCTTTTACAGTCGAACTGAATCAAACGAATGTTAGTTATGGTTTGCGTAGTATTTTTTTCCTTCATACAGGCGATGGGTGTATTCATGGCAACTGACTGTCCAGAGTGACCTCCGGTGTCGAAGTTACCAACTTGCACCCTAGGTAAGCGCCACCAAAATGGCCGCCTTTTACCGTTCAGTCAGGCAGCCTGTGTTTTGTGACAGGCCTAACTCTCTGATTCAGGAAGTAGGACAACCATTGACGTACATGCTTGATAAAACTCCTCTGGCTAGGACACTCTACCGCGGCCTGTTAAACCGGTACATTTAAAAGCGGCGAAGTGCAACCACTGTAGGCTCTTCAGGTTTCTCCTCTCTTTTTCAGTCTAATGGCTGACTTGCCCGGCGAGAACTTACTTCCCTGTGCGTGTGGTTTTCCACAATTTGCAATCCACGAACATCAAGAACAACGATCAAAACAACAACAACAACACACACACACTTACACACACACACACACACACACACACACACACACACACACACACACCTTGCACACACACACACACAGACAGATTGACCGACAGACAGATAGACAAACAGACAGGCACACACACACACACACACACACACACACACACACACACACACATACACACGCACATACACACAAGCACTCACATGCTCGCACAAAAGCACAGATTTTTACATGCGGATGTACGAACTCACACTATTTCCTGCCTACCTGGCTCTTTCTCCATTTGTGCAGCTGTGTATTTGAATCTGTGCGAGTTGTGTGTGTGTGTGTGTGTGTGTGTGTGTGTGTGTGTGTGTGTGTGTGTGTGTGTGTGTGTGAGTTAGAGTACACAATGATTATTCTCTGTCTGCTTCCCATATGTGTTCTTTTCTCTCTCTCTCTCTCTCTCTCTCTCTCTCTCTCTCTCTCTCTGGGGGTGAGTTCAAGCTCATGTTCAAGCAGTCGCACTTTGTTGAGTGTCTGCAATTAACTGCTGATTATTCGAGTTCCATTACATTTCTAGTTTCAGAAGTTTGCAAGATCAGTGCTTTTGGTACCATCCATCATGCCTGCAAGTTTCATGGAGTTCCGTTCTCGCTGTGATGTGTTTCACTTGACTGTTTTGGTTTGGACATTGAAGAAACTCAATCACTGTGTGTCAAAGGTCACAGGAATTCGAGTTATTCCTCGTGGCTTTGACATGCACAGCAGAGGACAACACAACATTCACACGGACTATGCATCGCTGTATTTCTCACTCTGCTGGTTTTCTCGTCACGCTCTGCCCCGTGCTGAGGCAAGAGTCGGATGTGTGACAGCTTCTTTGGTGACTCTTTTTCTCGCCCGTTTCTTGCTGCAGTGCATGGACGTGGAAGCAAACCCAGGATCGACACATTCTTCTGACATAAATGGAAAAACATACTATTCGGTTGAACGACACCGTGCATGCCTTGACTAAGAAATGTGCTTTCCTTGAAAGCAGATACGAACAAGTCGTAGACTGGATGGATTACTTCGGTGGAGTATGTCAGAATGTGGGCGACGATATTGATAAGCTTGAAGCATTTTCAAGACAGAACAACGTGAGATTATTCAACGTCTGCGAGGAAAAAAATGAAACTTATTCTGACTGCGCCAGGAAGGTTGTTCAGCTTCTGAACAGGTTTTACCCCTGCAAGACTTGGTCCCTGGAGGATGTTGGACGGGCCCATCGTGTAGGACGGAAAAGAGAACACTCTGCCTACCCCGCAAAACTACACAGGTGGAATGATAAACTGTCAGTTCTAAGTGAAAAGGACAGCAGAAAGGACTTGGCTGACACGCTGAACATTCGTGTGGGTGGCGATCTCACGAACAGACAGCAGAGTGTCATCAGACGCGAGAAGGAAGAAGGACGACGCGCCTTCTTTCGCAATGGACGCCTGCATGTTCATGACAACAGAAGAGAGTAGTGCCATAAATACCGGGTTAACAGAAAATCGTCCTCTGCAAAGCCATCACGCTGAAATGAAAAACCAGCCGTGGCAACCTGTCAGCCCACCTCCTCCCTCTGATATGGAATCCTTTCCTGCCCTCAGACGTCCAGCCTCAGCTCAGCAGAACGACGGATCCTCTTGCCCTGCACTCTGCCCAACGTCCCGCCCTGCACCCTGCCCTTCCTCTTCAGCCCCAACGCCGCGTCCTCAGAGAACGCCGCTAACCAGGTTCAGTGTCCGCCTGACAGCTTCACCCAGTCCCGTTCATTCCGTCCCTGGTGACAGTGCTGCTGCTCCACAGGACCTGGACCTTGCCAGCCAGGAGACCCTCGCACCTGATCCAGAGGACAGTGTGAGTGATAAACTCGCTAACAACTCTTCCGTCTACCAGAGAACTGTCACCTCATTCTCCCGCACCACCACGGCTTCCAGTGTGATCAGCGCTCCTCCACCGCTCAGTGCATGTTCACAAAACAGAGTATATTCTCATGCTGGTTCACCTGCCCATGCGGCAACGGACAAATTGAATGGTTTCCTGTCCAGTGGAATTGTCTCAGCAGACCGTTCCTCCGTTCCAGACCCTGTTGATACGTGGAACTCCGACTTAGATAAAGACTGGAAAGTCGGTCTTTATCTCAGCCCTTGTTTCAGTCCCAGCGGTCTCCTTTAGTCAGTGACCAGTCTCCTACCTGTTCTTACTTCATTCCTCATGCTTCATATGAAAACGAAACCCCAGTTAAATCACCAAGCCACCCACCTCAAACCCGAAGCAGAGCTCAATGTCGCCAAACACACCTGACAGACACATTCACTACCACAGGCCCTAGACACACTCCTCGCGCAGCCCCCGCCCCCTCCAGTAGCTAGGAATTCGGCCCTGCCTGTGTATCAAATCACCCCAAGGCTCAACAATCTGACATTTTAAAATATGCTAAAACATTACGGTTCGTGACTTAGAATGTAGAAGGTTTGTCAACGGTATATGATCATAAGGTTCGCTCTTTTGTATCTGTCTACGATTTCATTCTTTTTGTTGAAACTTTTTCAGATTCCTTCCCAAGTCACTTGTTTCCTTATCATGATGTATATATTTCACCTGGTGTTCAAGTTTCTGATTCCGTTACTGCTAGAATGTCCGGTGGAATTGCACTCTTGTAAAGAAGAAGCTGACTAGATTTATTCATAATCACAATTGAATATGACAACTGCTTGGTTCTCAAGATATCGAAACTACTAACGGGTTTTTCTTCTGACCGCATTTTGACTGGTCTGTATATCCCATCTTCAAATAGTGTTTATTATGCTGAAACTGAAACTGATAACGGTTTATGTTTTTTTGATAACTGTATCGCTGATTTATTTGAAGAATATGGTGAACTATCTCTCATTCTTTTTCGAGATTTGAATGCCAGAACAGGCAATGGTAATGTCTGATTGCTCCATATACGACTTTATTGGTGAAAATGCAGAGGATTTGAAGCTGTGTAGTAGATATCGTAGGGAGTCAAAGGATGGTGTTACAAATCAATTTGGTGAATATTTACTTCAAATATGTGATCAATATAAGCTGATTATAATGAAAGGACTTGTTTGGGTGATAGGGCGGGGGGGGGGGGGGGGGTTCACTTACATTGCCTATGATGGATATAGTGTTATTCATTACTTTATTGTAACTGAATGTATGTTTCCTGCGGGTTCATATTTAAAAGTTATTCCCAGAACTGAATCAAAACATATGCCTGTAGACATGTT
>CM065747.1:37277001-37282001 GCA_033310375.1 Conus canariensis | reverse complement strand
CATGTTTTCATGTGTGAAAACGAAAATCCGCCCGCGAAAATGTTGTTGGTCAAGGTACACGACAACCCTGAGGGCTTACCCACTGAATAGAGTCCTTCCTCTGAGGTCTGGGAGCTCAGCGTGATCAGCACTAAAATAGCTCCACAAATCTAAACATGGATGAACTGGCCTAGACCCTGCGAAGTGGCTGCAAGATTGAGATTGGTCACAGCTTTGACAAATGACCTTGATGACGTATGAGGTGGGTATAAGATGTGCCGTTTGGCCTTCCCCATACCTCCCTTCCCCTCCATCTACCCTTCCCCGTACCTCATTACCCATTCATCTATCGGACTTGCTCTCTCACATGGTGGTAATGTATTAAAACTGGCACTCTTTTCTTAACTCTCTGGAGTTCCCTTACAAAACGTTGTTCACAGTTCAATCAGAACTCTCCGGAGTTCCCTTTACAAACCGTTGTTCACAGTTCAATCAGAACTCTCCGGAGTTCCCTTTACAAACCGTTGTTCAGATCTGCGGAGTTCACTCAGAACTCTCTGGAGTTCCCTTACAAAACGCTGTGCAGAGTTCAGTCACACCTTAAGAGTGGTAAGCTATCTTTTACATACACACTGACACTTGATTCTGTGACACACACACACACACACACACACACACACACACACACACACACACACATACGAAGATCTGGATGACATAACTCACCTTGTGAGCGGCTATTATTCTTTTCTCTTTATTTTCATTGTCGGCATTCCTGCAGTGCAAGAATTCACGTCACTGGTTCGCACTTTATCCACCCCTTAAAGAGAAAACACTACACAATTGTGGTGTCACGGGAAAATTCACCTCTCCTGCAGTAAGTCTTTTCACTCATCCAAAAACACATGCACGCACTTTCTCTTCAACATGAGCACATTGTCGTCACGTTCGCGTGTGATCTGTCACCACGCTTGTCGTCTGTGCATTTGGGCAGACGACAGGAGCAGACAGGAGTGAGGACGCATGCGTGAAAAGCGACAGAACCGGACCTAAGCTAGCTGGGGTATTTTGGAGTAGCGAAAACAACGAGGAAGGAAATTCCATGGCAGTCGACTCAACACAGAGAACAGTGGGCTGTCTTGGCAGGTGTGCCAGGGGGAGGGACACGGTGGTGTGCATGTTCGTGTGGCTGTGAAGGTTAGGCTTGACTAGTTCACAATGTGTCGACTGACAAGGTGGAGAAAGAGAGAGTGTGTTGTGAAGGCAAACACAGGCACATGATATACGTCACCCCTTTTTTCCATTTCACACCACACACACACACACACACACACACACACACACACACACACACATGCACATACATACATACACACGCGCATGTGCCAACACAAACACACACGTCCGCACGTACAAAGTTCGCGCCCGTGTGCATGTAGGCTTACACGCATAAATACGGGCGTGTGCGCGCACGCGCGCACTCACACACACACACACACACACACACACACACACACACACACACACACACACACGCAAGCACGCACGCACGCACGCACACCACACACACACACACGCAAGCACGCACGCACGCACGCACACACACACACACGCACACACGCCCCCACACCACACCCACACACACACACACACATACACACACACACATATAACCAAACAAGTAAGCGCACGCGCACACATGCGCGCGCGCGCTCACACACACACACACACGCATGCGCGCGCGCGCGCGCGCACACACACACACACACACACACACACACACACACACACACTGTGATAAATTACCATATCTACCTGGATTTTACCACCCTCCGATTTACGAACAATGTATAGCCAGAGTGCAAACAGCCATTTATGTGAGTGAAGACCTGGACTTTGTGAAAGAACTCCATCAGTATGTAATAATATTTCCTCTGTGTCATGCTGTGCAGCCATGGTTAAGTTCACTTCGTCCATGATTCTTAATGTTGCTTCAATTTATCTTCCAAAAGGTCCTGATAATAAGAACACTGGATGGTTGAAAGGGTTCCAAGATCGAACGGATAAGTAGGTTATTATGGGGGGGGGGGGGGGGGGGGGGGAATAAAGCACATGCCCCTTTCTGGGATAAGAGTTGTTCCTATATTTCTAATAACCGTTTGTTAGATAACATAGCGGATTCTATTCTTTACATACTGAATAATGGAAATATAACTTGTATTCCAGATATATCTAACCATAATCCCTCAGCCATTGATTTAACTTTTGTATCTCCATCATTGGTAGTCAACGTGTGGGAAACGGGAGATAACTCTTTAGGATCAGATCATATTCCAGTCATAATATCTTTAAATAACATAGCAGAAGAAGAAGAAAACACAGAAGATGTTATTCCAAAGTATAATTACAAGTGTGCAGATTGGTCACTCTTCAAGGACATCCTTAAAAACATAGATTTAGATTATTCTACTGAAGAAAATATAGACAATCAGTATGATAAATTCTGTAAATTTATCCTAACAGCAGCAGATAAATCGATCCCAAAAATAAAAAAACACAAAATCTAAAACACACAATGGAAATGTGTGGTGGAACAAGGAATGTGAACGCGCAAATTACAAGAAAAAAGAAAGATTTAAGATATATTGTAAAAAAAAAAAAAAAAAAAAAAAAGATCAGCAAGTAATCATGAAAAAATGAAAAAGACGGATAAAGAAAGTGATGATGCAATAGAACATGCAAAACTGAAACATTGGAATGATTTCTGTAACTCTGAAGTAAAACATTGTAAGGATATGGGAAAAGTATGGGAAGAACTGAAGCTATGAAAAATGGATTGTCATCACCACAGTATCCCATAAAAATAGATAATAACAATCTACCCACTGCTGAAGAGAAAGCAGAAGTTTTTGTAAACCTATTCGCTGATGTCAGCCGCCCTGAGGGTCTAACAAACACTGACCGAACTTACAGAGAAAAAGAAGAAAGTAATATAACATATGATGATCCACCACCAGATAATAGCATTAACATTAATGCTCCTATAACTGTACAAGAAGTAAAAGAAGCCATTAGAGCCATTCCAATAAGGAAATCATCAGTTGGTTTAGATGCAATATCTAATCAGATGCTAAAGAATTTACCTGAAAATGTTGTAGTTTTTCTTCATGCTTTGCTAAGTAGGTCTACTTGCTGGAACAGTAGCGACATGCCCAAAATATGGAAACAAACAATTGTTGTCCCAGTTCATAAACAAGGAAAGTCTTCTAGTGATCCTAAAAATTACAGACCTATAGCATTAACATCACACGTCTGTAATCTATCAGAAAGAATTGTTTTGAATAGACTAGCACATTACTGTGAAAAAAATGACATAATTCCTATTAATCAAGCTGGCTTTCGTAAAGGGAGATCTATTACAGAAATATTAGTGAAATTATCAACAAATATAAAGAAACAATTTGCAAGACGTAAATGTGTCCTGGCTACATTTTTTGCCATAGCCAAGGCTTACGATCAAGTGTGGCATTCACAGCTATTAAACAAACTTAAAAATATTGGACTATCAGGAAATGTATACAATTATGTTAAATGCCTTCTGAAAGATAGGGTAATACAAACAAGAGTAGGAAAAACATATTCCACCAGTAGAACTTTGTCAATGGGAATCCCCCAAGGGTCAGTGTTAGCTCCGCTTCTTTTCTCATTGCTATTGCATGATTTGCCAAATAAGTTATCTAAAAAGGTAGTTCTCGTTCAATATGCAGACGACACATGCATGTGGGTGGAAGTAGCTCTTTAAAAAAAAACTCCACAGCGTGATATAAATTTCATCAGAAAGATCTATCAAGACGAACTAAATAGGATGGCGGAATACATGAAGTTAAATGGATTGAAACTTATCTGATTGAAAAAACAAATATAATTCTTTTCAATAGTGGATAATAGTCCAGAAAAACTGCCTGTTTTTACATTGGGCGAAACACCTCTTAAATACGTGACAGAAGTTAAATTCCTAGGTGTCCATTTCACATCTAAACTATCATGGAACGCTCATATTGAATAGTTATTAACAAAGGCGAGGAAAATATTAAATTTCCTTAAAATTATTTCTAAAGAAAAAGAAAAACGGGGACAGAATTCATCTACATTGATAAGTCTATGTAAATCTTTAATGAGGTCGAAAATAACAGATGCCCAAGAAGTAATCTTTAGCGCTTCCAAATACTTATTGAAAAAGCTTGAAAGTATTGAATGCAAGGCATTGAAATTAGCACTTGACCTTCCGGTGCATGCATCATCTTCTCGTACGTATTACGAAGCGCAGATGCTTCCCTTAGATGAATACAGAGAGTTAGCGTGTTGTAAATTTGTTATCAAGAGTACAGCTAATAAAACGCACATTACATCTGAAATAAAAATGAGGTCAGATATTGATTTTCCTAAAAGAGCAAAATCTATAGCTTCTCAAAAAAACTGGCAACGTACACGTCAAAAAGTATTACTGATTCTGGAGTTTCAATCGATAACAATGCACTATCCATTAGACCGTTATTTTCTCCTATACCACCATGGGAGCTTAATAAAGCACATTTTGATATTGAACATACCAGTATGAAAAAAGATGAAAACATAATCATGTTAGCAAGCTATTCAAATGCCGTGTTGAAAAGAACTATTCAAATTATTTGAAAATATACATAGACGGTTCGTGCATTGATAAACAAACAGGCTGTGCATTCTTAATACCAGACTTAAGAGTAGAGAAATCATTTTATATCGGAATTAACAAATCGATATTCACAGCAGAATTAACAGCGATACTCCTGGCTTTAAATTACCTTTTAAACTTTCCAAAAACAATATTTCAAATTCCGTTTTGTGTTGATTCTAAATCAGCTCTTCAGGCATTAAAAGTTTTTCAATTGCACACAAGACCTGAAATGATCATAGAGATAAGTTGTATGATACACATGTTAATTGCAAGAGGAACCCATGTAGCTTTTTGTTGGATTCCTTCA
>CM065747.1:37254501-37274501 GCA_033310375.1 Conus canariensis | reverse complement strand
AATGGAAAAAAAAGAATGAAGGAAGTAAAGAAACTGAGTGAACGATATTGACTGGATGACACGGGAAACGACTGAATGAAGCGCCAGCTGGCAGCTCTTCAGTCGGCACTACCCAGGTAGGCAGCCCGTTGTGTAAACGAGTGTTGATGAATAAGTGCAAATGGTGGATGTAAGCGCATTGAGTTGTGTAACAAGAAATGCGCTATATAAGTATTATACATTATTAATTAAGCTTCATAATCTAGGGAGTTTTAAAACAAGACTGATTCAGAGCACACAATTAAATGAAATATTGAGGATTGACCTGTGTAATCTACCTTTTTTAATGGCTGTTTATTGTTTGATATGATTTTTTGTCGATCTCCATTTATGTTTGGACAATTTCAAAACATGTGACAACTCACGTTCTATCTCACCAGTAGCACTTAATGATTTACCTACATTCTTCTATGCAGTGAAATATAGCTTGTTCCGTGTCTGTTTTCAGATGATATCTTCACATTCACTTTGTTATCATTGTTACTACCGCCAACAAGACCCTCTGTAACCTTTGCAGGGAATATATTCATTATAAGAGTTTACGACTGTTTACATATTCTATGTACAGCCCATGTTAACATTGTACTTCCCCTCAGCTTAAAAGGGGTCCATTCTATTTCTATATTTACTCTGTCTCCCTCTTTATCTTTCCCACTTCTATCCACCGCTTTTGTTCATTTCACTTGGTGTCATTGCAAAGCCTCTGTATACTTCACTTTTTTTTGTCTGTTAATGCGCTTGTTGCCTTCTGATTCATGTTGCAATCTATTACACGATACACGATATTTGATTTGTCTTCATAGAATACAAGGAAAATTTGCTGTGTTACTTCAAACTAATTATTTGATATATTGCACAGGTGATTGTTTTGATGATTTTCTTCAGTAATGGTAAGCACTGGGGGAAAATTGTGTATTTTTTCTGCTCTCGTTGAAACAAAATCAATGACTTCAGTCTGTGTGTAAGTGTGTGTGTGTAAGTGTGTGTGTGTGTGTGTGTGTGTGTGTGTGTGTGTGTGTGTGTGTGTGTGTGTGTGTTGTGTGTTTGTGTTTAGAACTACCTGAAGGACTGTTGTGTCTTAAAGACTTAATCAATGGACTTCTAATTTCCAGCGACTTGTTTATCATCAGAATTCAATCAAAGTGGTTTTTTGGCAGATGATAGGGCTGGCCACTCTCTGGGGATCTCCACCAGTCTACAGAGGACCACTGCGTTGCGCTGTTCTGGACAAGGATCTCCACCAGTCTACCAGAGGACCACTGCGTTGTGCTGTTCTGGACAAGGATCTCCACCAGTCTACCAGAGGACCACTGCGTTGCGCTGTTCTGGACAAGGATCTCCACCAGTCTACCAGAGGACCACTGCGTTGCGCTGTTCTGGACAAGGATCTCCACCAGTCTACCAGAGGACCACTGCGTTGCGCTGTTCTGGACAACCAATATTGTCACCAAAGGCGTGACTGCAGGGACAGCGTATTATTGAGTATGTCGACTACTTCAACAGGGACAGCATATTATTGAATATGTCGACTACTTCAACAGGGACAGCATATTATTGAATATGTCGACTACTTCAACAGGGACAGCATATTATTGAATATGTCGACTACTTCAACAGGGACAGCATATTATTGAATATGTCGACTTCTTCAACTCGGAGCCACTACACACTTTCAGAAATCCATTGTCAGGGGATGCAGGAGAAAAGAGGAGTCCTTCTACACCAACCAACGTCAGGATTTTTAGTACACACTCACAACGGTAAGGGACAGAGCAGATGAGAATCCTTCCTCACAGAACGATGAGCTCTTGAGAGCAAAGACCGAGGCTGTAAAAAAATGTTGAAGAGACAAGACTGCATTGTATGATTTTCAGAAAGCGGCTGCAAAAATTAACGGACTAACTCAATGTTGAAAATTACCAGGGATCAGATCACCACTGTCGTGGAAAGGTGAAAACTTTTGACAGGAAAGCAGCTAGAAGGTCACTTTGGTAGGGTCTCTGCCAATGGGAAGTGATGTTCACATCACCAAGAAACACTTCAGTCCATCTACAAGAGGGCAGAGAGAACGAAATTCAACAGACATGAGAACATGTAGATTGAACACGCACCATATACTGGCAGATCTCCAACAAACGCTTCAACACGAAAACGGAGACACCAGACGTGGAAACCCATAGTCGACTACTGCTGTTGTGTGAAAAGCAGGACAACTGTGTAAAGAAATCACTTATACTGGTTTTGTTTGAGAACAAGAACAAGCCTGGATCCACTGGTACACGGAGAGATGTGCCATAATCACAGCAGGATCCGGAGTCTGCATCGGATGTCCTGCTGTGCTTGCAAAATCAAAAGAATTTCAAATTAGAGAGAACTATTCAAACCTCAGATCATAGGTTGAGGCTCTGTCAGCGGCAGTCTATGTGAAAATTGCCTCCAGACGTGACTGCAGCCAGGTGGTCATCTTCACAGATGGCCAGTCGTTCCTGGAATCCGTGTTCATGGACACATAAGGGGAGTAAGCTGCGTCAAACTGACGCAGACAAAATGACAGTGTTGAAGGCAATAGGGTTTCATTGTAGGATCCTGAACCACTCTGTGGGCTGAGTGGTATGAATGAAATTGAAGTAAGACGGTAGACCAGTGTTCCAAACTGTTAGCAGCAGGGCAACAAG
Organism: Conus canariensis; assembly: GCA_033310375.1. Classification (NCBI taxonomy): domain Eukaryota; kingdom Metazoa; phylum Mollusca; class Gastropoda; order Neogastropoda; family Conidae; genus Conus; species Conus canariensis. Next base: position 37,271,787 of record CM065747.1, on the reverse strand, counting down.
CAGCGAGACTACATGTGCTTCCAGAGCACAAGACCTTCATCAAAATCGTTATTAGAGTGCAGAAAGGAATGCCACGCATCATGTGGGTAGTGCAGACCAGATCGCCATATTCTAACTTTTGACAGGACACGTAAGGCTTGACATCAATGCAGCACAAGCTGCAGATCGCCCCTGTCACTTACTGACAGCGCGGGCAAGGGGAGCAGATGACACAGGATGTCCTTCAGTGATGCCCAGTCCATGCTGACCTAAGAAACGTAGACGAAGAGGACAGGGGACTACCAAAGCGACGGCGAATTAGAGAAGGAATCGTCCAGAACTACAGACCAGGTACAGCACCAATGAAACCAATGAACATTGTTTGTTCCATTTTGACTGGCAATATGTGCCTCACCAAGAGCACTGTATCAGCACATCTTGCACATGTTTCATGTTTTAGCCAGAAAAGGAGTGGGTTTCTTCAAGAGGAAATCGGTTATTGAAAAAAATAACTCTTTTTCGGCAAGAAACAAAAAAGGAAACGCAATAAGTTTTTATTGTACACATGCATCTCTTTTTTCTTATTTTTTTTCTTTTCAGAAATTACTTTTATATATTTTGACAGGACAATTCTTGCAAAAACAGTATTTCTGTAAATGATTCCTTTTTACTCTAATATATCTTACTGAAAACTATTTTGTGCCAAACCTGTAGATCTGTTGATTATAGTATTTTGGCAAGAAAACTAAGTAGTATTTGTGCAGATACATTGTTTTCGCACAAAAACAGTGGAATCTTGATAAAGTTAACAGATGCAAAGCATATAAACGTACTCCCAGTACAGAGGGGAGACAATTTCCAGTTAGTGGAAGGAAAAAAAAAACTTGACGGTGCGGTGGTTATTTCCCTTATCGGACTTGATTTTCTTTTACTTATCAGTTATAGCCGTTAGTAACGGCTGTTCTGGTAAAATATAACATTGGGCATCATCCGTGACCCATAATAAACATACCTACAAATTTTCAGAAAGATCGGCCCGGAAGTTTTGTCTGGAGTGAGTGGTACACATTTTGACCACGGACAGACAGACAGACACACAGACAGCATTTCTTTGTTCCCATTGTAAAGTGCTCCCTGTTCTAAAAGAACTGGGAGTACAATTAACAGCGTCTATCTGAAGATATACCGTTTTGGCTCTAAGCCATCGAGTTAATCTTTGCATTCCGGGCTGGATCAGTAATATCAGAGATGGGGGGGGGGGGGGGGGGGGATCCAAAGTACGGTCTGAGGATTCTTCCTCACTGGAGGTAAAGACAAAGTTCCCAGCCTTCCAACATTTTATAAGGCCGGATATTTCAGACACAAAGTGGACATTTTCCTCAAAAGGACACAGGCACAGGCAGATGGACAGACGAGAGACAGACAGACAGAGAGGGAGACAGATAAACACACACACACACACACACACACACACACACACACACACACACACACACATTAATCGATCAAAAAAAAGTTTATTGTCCAATAAATTCTTGGTTGCACCGACATTTAACACTACGATGATAAACTGTACACATTTTTTTTCCCATTTAAACAGAACAATTTCAACTTACGGGCATGCGATATATAGAAAAGTCACCAGGACAACTTTCTCATTCCCTGGCCCTTCTCTTGTTCTCTAGAACCCCCCCCCCCCCCTCCCCCTCTGCCTCTCTCTCTCTCTCTCTCTCTCTCTCTCTCTCTCTCTCTCTCTCTGTCATCCTGATCTCAAACCTTTATTCTCTCTCTCCTCCATTTTGTACACGTGGACACACATGCCCAGGTAAACGCATGATTATTGGTGTTTGTCTGGTTGATTGTTGGTTGCTTCGTTTTTGCCTACATGGCATTGACTGACATCGTAATCGTGGAAGTCGGACAGCTGATTTGGGGAAAAAACAACAAGTCTCCACTATGTAAAGCTTCGTCAGCGAATTATACATTTAAAAAAAAGTGAAAGCAGGCGAAGAAATAGGACATGCAAAGGCATTTCAAGATACATTCCAAGTGAATGAGATTCATCAGATGAAACATGCACCCGTGACAGACTCCAGCCATTCTCATTACTGTGAAAACTAAAACCACAGGAGACACGGCCAGCCAGAGTGTGTCCGACTTGATCTGATCAAAGATAGTACGCCTTACGGAGGGCGTACTATCTTGGTCTGATCTCGAAGATGCTGAAAGTGAGCTCATGTACTGGTGCAATCAAACAAAAATGGAGAATTATCAATATCACGTGACAACAAGGGCATTCAGGTACCAGTGCCATCCAGTGACCTGGCATCTATGTATCAACTTGCTGTTCCAGTGACCTGGAATCTATTATCAACTTGCTGTTCCAATGACCTGGAATCTATGTATCAACTTGCTGTTCCAATGACCTGGAATCTATGTATCAACTTGCTGTTCCAATGACCTGGAATCTATATATCAACTTGCTGTGCCAGTGTCATCCAGTGACCTGGAATCTATGTATCAACTTGCTGTGCCAGTGTCATCCAGTGACCTGGAATCTATGTATCAACTTGCTGTTCGGGACGCACAGATTTGTTTCTTCCCCCCTTTTTTTGTTATTTGTAACATTCTATCTGTGCTCCCGTTTTTAAGTTTGTAAGTATCGCTTTTGTCTGGGATTCCAGACTGAACTTGTTTGCATAAGACATGGCTTAAGAGGAAGAGGGACGGCCATCTGAAACCAAACCACAAAATGTGTTTCTGCTGTTTCTTCTGCACTAACATCAGCTAAATCAATGACACATGGACATGAGTTCCGTTAGACCATAATGATTTCTATATCAGAACCCCATGTCCGCCACTGGATTAGAAATAAGATCTCGTCTACAAATATCTGATCGACTGAATTTCAGTTCACATTGTACAAGATGTAAGCGCTGGTTTTGAATCCACTTATGATCTTCGACGTATTTTGTATGTAAAAGAGACGTTTCTGGAATAACACTCATTACCTAGAAATGGCATCTCACACAACAAATCTCATCAACTAGATATCAACTGACACTGTAGAGCCACAACAAATCTCATCAACTAGATATCAGCTGACACTGTAGAGCTACAAGTGCTTGATATCAACTGACACTGTAGAGCCACAAGTGCTTGATATCAACTGACACTGTAGAGCCACAAGTGCTTGATATCAACTGACATTGTAGAGCCACAAGTGCTTGTTTTCAGTGCAATGATTATCTTGTCGGGTTTTTTTTTCATGTAAATGAAGCATATAAAAATAACATTTATTACTTTCAAGATTTCAGTCTGTAAGTGGAACCTCCTTTTTGATATCAAGGGCTGGTATTGTTAAAAACAGTTCCATCATCGGATGTCTCTGTGAAAAAAAAAAAAAAAAAAAAGAACCGTCTGTCGGAATCTCTAAGAATGGGGAGAAACGAATCATACTTCCTTTGGATATCAAATCTTTATCAAGAGAGGAGAGTAAAAGATGGCTCCGTTTTGACTGAAATCTTCAGCAAGAGATGAGAGTAAAAGATGGCTACCGTTTTGACTGAACTCCCCGAGCAGGTAATCTCTGCCTGCGTTGTCAAAAGATACAATGTGACCAACTGTACCATATGATGGCCATCTAAAGGTCAGTTATTACAGTCGTGGAACAGAGGTAAACCCTAATCAGATGAAGCAGTGCGTCTCACTTTGTTACCTGTCTCTTTAAACATATGTCTGCCCTCTTCACTTCAGCGAATACTGGATCATTCTTCCGCTCACTGTCAAATTACAGGCGCTGATGAACCGACTTCGTTTCAAGGTGACAACCTTCTCTCTTTATGTGTCATTTCGTGGGAGCCAAGCAGGAGACTCTCAATGCTACTTTAGATGCTAGACAGTCAGAATTGGTCAGCTTGATCAGGTCCGAGTTTGTTACTGTCACACTACTTGCTGGCCTCAGCCCTGAAGGAACTCAGCCTGAAACAAAGTGAACAAGATCAAACTCCAGTAATTAGGGGGACGCCAGGAAGGACATACATACCATGCAGTTTGTTTTTATTTTGGTTTTGTTATGCAGTGGGAGTGATGTGTTTACACGCCTCAAAACTTGGTAATGAAAGAGAGCACCAAGAAACTGAACTTGGCTGCTTTTCATTGACATTAGCTGATGTGGCCGTGTCCACATCCACAACCCCAGGCCAGAAAACAAAGACTGACCACTGTGACTGGGCTCACAGTTCACAACATCACAACCATCCACAATGAGGAGGCACACGAACTCAAAACTCAACGCCTTGTAAAATGATATTGCATGCCCTTTCTCTGACATAATATTGTGCACAAAAAGCGAAAATGTCATATAATGGATTTTAAAAAAAGGATTTTAACCACAGTCACGCTCAGTTTGTTTGAAAAATTAAATGTTAACGTTTCGTGGAAAACGGCAACAAAAAAAAAATCATGAAATAAATTCCCCGTCTATGTGCTACAGTTATTTACTCACAATGTTACATCGCTCTATCACGCCATGCTCGTGGTGCCCTGATATGTCGTTCGTGGTCGGCTGAGCTAGCGGCATTCTGGCTTCTCTGGTTTCAGGTGAGACTCGCACAACAAAATCAATGCTCCGTGATGATGAAATGGTTTTACTTCACGTGTTCTGATAGGACGGCACCAAGTTTCTGAATCTCTTTGTAAATTGTTCAACAAAGCAGGTACCAGTATTCAAGTATTCAATAAAGTCATGAGTAATGAACCAATGGTATAGGAAATCATGAATAATGTACCAATATTCAATAAAACCATAAATGATGAACCAATGTTCAATGAAGTCATGAATAATACACCGATATTTAACATAGTCATAAATAACATACCAGTGTTCAACAAAGACATGAATGATGATTCAGTGTTCAATGCAATGATAAACAATGTACGAGGTTCAATAAAACCATAGCAAATGCATGAAAGTTCAATGAAATAAGTACAAATGCATTTAATGGTAATATCATGTCAGCATCCTCAGGTGAAAGAAGGCTAAACAAGAGCGGCAAATGATCTATTTCCACCCACATGTCATGAATTCACACAATAATGGCAAGTGTTTCTAAAAATGACATCCATGCTATTTCTTTCACACAGAAGGGGTACATAACCCACTAAAAATGACATCAATGCTATTTCTTTCACACAGAAGGCGTACATAACCCACTAAAAATGACATCAATGCTATTTCTTTCACACAGAAGGCGTACATAACCCACTAAAAATGACATCAATTCTATTTCTTTCACACAGAAGGCGCACATACCACTAAAAATGACATCAATGCCATTTCTTCGCTCAGAAGGGGTACATAACCCACTAAAAATGACATCAATGCTATTTCTTTCACACAGAAGGCGTACATAACCCACTAAAAATGACATCAATGCTATTTCTTTCGCTCAGAAGGGGTATATAACCCACTAAAAATGACATCAATGCTATTTCTTTCGCTCAGAAGGGGTATATAACCCACTAAAAATGACATCAATGCTATTTCTTTCGCTCAGAAGGGGTATATAACCCACTAAAAATGACATCAATGCTATTTCTTTCGCTCAGAAGGGGGAATAACCCACTAAAAATGACATCAATGCTATTTCTTTCGCTCAGAAGGGTACATAACCCACTAAAAATGACATCAATGCTATTTCTTTCGCTCAGAAGGGTACATAACCCACTAAAAATGACATCAATGCTATTTCTTTCGCTCAGAAGGGTACATAACCCACTAAAAATGACATCAATGCTATTTCTTTCGCTCAGAAGGGTACATAACCCACTAAAAATGACATCAATGCTATTTCTTTCGCTCAGAAGGGTACATAACCCACTAAAAATCTTCAGGGGCGGGGGATGGGGTGTGCACCACTTTGTCATTCTTTCCATTCAGCTAATAGGAATTAGAAAGAGAGGGCCGACAAAACGAGACACACACACACACACACACACACACACACACACACACACGCACACACGCACACACACACACACACACACACACACACACGCACGCACGCACGCACTCACGCACATTCTCTCTCTCTCTCTCTCTCTCTCTCTCTCTCTCACACACACACACACACACACACACACACACACACACAACACACACACACACAGAGCGTGATGCATAGACTCACATGTTTAAATGTTTTCAGTCAAAAAGGAGTATCTGTCAGTTGATCGTATCTGTGAATGCACGATACAGATATGTCGGGCAAATCAAATACAACACTTTTTTCTTCATATTGAAAAAAAAAAAAAAAAAAAAACCCCTGTAAAACGAGGCGCCAGATGGAGTGCACAATTATGAGAAACAGCACTTATACCGCTGAAGAGTAACGTACACATACTTCAGTGCACACACACAGATCTTTAAATATCACCTGTTTATATCAATTTGTTGTATCAATACTAGTTTCTAAATGAAGTGACTGAGGGCGGAAAATGAAGCAAAATTTAGAAAGATAAGAGGTTAGTTACCGCCAAGGGCACAGACAGAGTACAGGACAAGACACAATGCATTTCGACCTCTTGGGTCTTCTACAGGCAAAAACAAATAACATTTAGGACAGTGACAACGAAGAACGAGAAACCACTTATCTTCTCATACTCGGCACAAAATGTTGGATAGTTTTCATCCAACAGCCGTTTTGATTTTTCACTGTTCTAAATGTTATTTGTTTTTGCCTGAAGAAGACCCAAGAGGTCGAAATGCATTGTGTCTTGTCCTGTACTCTGTTTGTCTGTGCCCTTGGCTGTAACTAACCCCCTCTCTTTCTAAATTTTGTATTGATATGTTCACTGCAATGTAGATTACATTTGGATATTATATACACGCGACAGTACATAATCTTTACCGGTATTTAATACTACTGAATAAATCATTGTTTTGTTGGAATTTTTTTCTTTTTTTTTTTTTTTCTTTTTTTCTTTTGTAGAGTACATCGATTAGAAATGCACTTAAACAAAGGTATTTTTTGGTCAGAAATCTGCCTTTTTCTGTCTAAATCTGTCATTTAGATTTTACGAGAAAGCAGGTACCTACAATTAAGACAATAGCACACCTCCCTCCTCTTCCCCTTCTCCAGGCACAGAGTGACGACACTACAACTATGACGCAAATATATCGGCAGGGCGAGCTTTGTAAGCGAAGAGGGCAAAATCGTCCTTGAACTTGCTGACCAGCTTGTCGAGGTGAGCACGGGGCGCCTTTCTGCCGGACAGAACAGGACATAGAGCTGAAGAATGGGCTTAGCGGACGGCTGGACTGACATGGACAATGACGTTCCCTCACCACACACACACACACACCACACACACACACACACACACGCGCGCGCGCGCGCGCGCGCGCTTATGTGCTTGTGTACAGGCTAAATTAAGCATGAGTGTATGTAAGTGGGTGTGCGTGTGTACGTGAGTGAGTGAGTGAGTGTGTGTGTGTGTGTGTGTGTGCGTGCGTGTGTGTGTGTGCGTGCGTGCGTGCGGTGCGTGCATGCGTGCGTGTGTGTGTGTGTGTGTGTGTGTGTGCGTGTGTGAATGTTTGTGTGTGTGTGTGAAAAGAGAGACAGACAGACAGAGAGGGAGAGACAGAGAAAGAGAGAGAGAGAGAGGATGTGTGCAGCGTTATATTCACAAGGAGAAATGTGTGGCAGGTGACCCTGAATCCTGGTATCTATACTGACACTGGATTATACCAATGGCCCTGGGATCTCCAGATCTTGAAATATACCGTTCCTGGAAGAGACTCTTATCTTGTGGCCCGGGGATACATCAGTGATGGCGCTTGGAATTGTGCAAACCGTCTCAACAGCACTACCCCGTCACGCCACACTCGATGTCAGATCCGGTCCGAGAGAAACGAAAACGCCAACATAGTCATAGAGGTACTCTGGCGGCCGGAATAGCTCAGTGGTATAGCGCCGGATTCGTAATCTTGGTGATCCTGGGGTTGCGGGTTCGAATCTCCGCCGGGTCGTTTCGGTACAGGGGGATTTTTCCCTCGGAGTTAACATTGGGTCTGACTCCATTTCCCATACAGTCTTTCGAATAAGACTACAAACCGAGGTTCCATGTGTGAACGCACGTACAACATCTTGCACACGCGTAAAATCCCATCACTAACTTTCGGAAGAGAAGGCCAGTTTGGCCGTTGGTATGGATGACACGTTACACATAGATACACCTTCTCCGAAGCTGGAGTATGGCTGCCTTAATGGTGGGGTTAAAAAAAAAACGGTCATACACACAAACTCCAGTCCCTTTGTTGGGTAGATGGGATCAATCCTTGCCTTTGTTGGGTAGATGGGATCAATCCTTGCCTGTCTATACAGGGAGCGCAGGGGTATCGGCCTGCGTACGCAGAAAAAAAATAGAGGTCTTCAGAAACAGGGCTGGAGAGTAGGGCTATTGACCGGAGATTTGAACCTTAAACATTTTCTACGCTGTCCCTTTGGTTTCGTTCGTCTATTGAAAATGAAGACTGATTTGTATAGCAGGTTTTAGCCTGGTAGCAGGCCCAGATCTACGACCACGAACCGTTCAACGTCTGCTGATCGCAGTGCTGTCTTGGTACCGACTGGAGAGCAGGCGGCTTTGATCCAGTGTCGGGACCAAGAGTGTGACTAAGGTTCAGTGTGATGCAACGTACCGATTTAAAAACAGCCACTATACACCGTGTGATGGATTGGACCTTTGATTTGACAATGATGACTAAGGTTCAGTGTGATGCAACGTACCGATTTAAAAACAGCCACTATACACCGTGTGATGGATTGGACCTTTGATTTGACAATGATGACTAAGGTTCAGTGTGATGCAACGTACCGATTTAAAAACAGCCACTATACACCGTGTGATGGATTGGACCTTTGATTTGACAATGATGACTAAGGTTCAGTGTGATGCAACGTACCGATTTAAAACAGCCACTTTACACCGTGTGATGGATTGGACCTTTGATTTGACAATGATGACTAAGGTTCAGTGTGATGCAACGTACGATTTAAAAACTGCCACTATACACCGTGTGATGGATTGGACCTTTGATTTGACAATGATGACTAAGGTTCAGTGTGATGCGACGTACTGATTTAAAAACAGCCACTATACACGGTGTGATGGATTGGACCTTTGATTTGACAATGATGACTAAGGTTCAGTGTGATGCAACGTACCGATTTAAAAACAGCCACTATACACCATGTGATGGATTGGACCTTTGATTTGACAATGATGCACACGCTTCTTGAAAGTTACTCTGACACTATCTCTCTTCTTACTCGGCTGCTGGTCCAAGCAAAGTAAAGAGGTCTCCAGGATTCGGCATTCTACTTTTCGCAAACGCTTTTTACTGGCAATTACCGGTTAATACCATCACTGACAGACTGGCCCTAAAACAGATCAAGCATGAGGTTCACCGGCATTTACCGGTTAATACCATCACTGACAGACTGACCCTAAAACAGATCAAGCATGAGGTTCACCGGCATTTACCGGTTAATACCATCACTGACAGAGTGACCCTAAAACAGATCAAACATGAGGTTCACCGGCATTTACCGGTTAATACCATCATTGACAAAGTGACCCTAAAACAGATCAAACATGAGGTTCACCGGCAATTACCGGTTAATACCGTCACTGACAGACTGACCCTAAAACAGATCAAGCATGAGGTTCACGACTCCGGTGCAGTTATCCTGGGGTCAGCTGACACGGGAATCCAAATATTCCTGTAATACATCAACCGTAGATCTATAAATAGTCATGTAATACATCAGCTGTGGATCTATAAATAGTCCTGTAATACATCAACTGTGGATCTACTACCACTGTCTTTTTTTAGACATAGAACACAGTCTAGGGTTAATCGACCCTAAAACATATCTCATGAGCTGGTTTGGACCTGAAATGCGATGACTCTGTAGTCTATCGACCCTGTAATATGTCTACGTTGGACCTGGAATATATAAACCCTGTCATCCATAGACCCTGTAATATGTCTACATTGGACCTGGAGTATATAAACCCTGTGGTCTATCGGCCCTGTAATATGTCTACGTTGGACCTGGAATATATAAACCCTGTGGTCTATCAACCCTGTAACATGTCTACATTGGACCTGGAATATATAAATTCTGTGGTCTATCGACCCTGTAATAAAGTCATGTCTATGTTGGACCTGGAATATATAAACCCTGTGGTCTATCGACCCTTAATATGTCTACGTTGGACCTGGAATATATAGACCCTGTGGTCTATCGACCCCGTAATAAAGTCATGTCTACGTTGGACCTGGAATATATAAACCCTGGACACTATTGGACCTGCAATGCACTGACCTTGGACTCTGATGGATCTGGAATACATAAAATCTGGGTTCTGTTGGACCCGCAATATATCGATCTTGGACTCACCTGGACTTGGCATATATAAATCGTGGGCTTTATTGGACTTGCAATATTCTGACTTTAGACTCTGCTGGACTTAGACTATATAAACCATGGGCTTTATTGGACCTCAGTAAATCGACCCTGACCATATTGGAATACAGCAATCCTGGGCTCCTATGGTCCTGTAATATATCGATCTTGGACTCCATTGGATCTGGAATGTATCAACCCTGGGATTCACTGAACCTGGAATATATCAACCTGGGCGCCATTATCAACCTCGGACTTAGTTGAACCTGGAATATACTGACTTTGGGACTTTGTTGAAACTGGAATATACCGACTTTGGACTTTGTTGAACCTGGAATATACAGACTTTGGACTTTGTTGAACCTGGAATCTTTGTTGAATCTGGAATATACTGACTGTGGCCTTCGCTGAACCTGGAATATACCGACTTTGGATTTTGTTGAACCTGGAATGTACTGACTTTGGACTGTGTTGAACCTGGAATATATTGCTCTTGGGCTTAATTGGACCTGGATTGTATTGAACTGGAGTTCTATTTAACCTGGAACATATCAACACTGGAATCAATTCAACCTAGAAAGTATGGAGCTTGGACGGTATTGGACTTGGTAAGTCTACATGTCATTCTATATACCACATCTTGCCTCTACTGACCCAGCAGTATATAGAACCTACGACCAAATGTGTGCCTAGAACATATCAACCCTGTGGCCCTGTCCCCAATATGCATCACGGCGTTGGCTCTATCAGCCGTGGGATATATATTGATGGTAGCATCTAATAACCTCGAGTTCTTAACAGCCAGGGATGGACTGAATGTGGTACCTGACCACTATGGAATACATTGACCCTGGGCTCTACTAGCCCTGAAATGTGTTGACTGTGGGCTCTATCTGAGTGCAATGTATTTCTCTGTGCTCTGTTAGTCCTGAAATGTGTTGACTCTGAACTCTATCAGGCCTGGGATACACTGACCCTAGGCTTTATCAGACCTCGTATATATTGATTCTGGACCCTATCAGACCTGGGATAATTGATCCTAGGCTTTACCAGACTTGGGATATATTGATCCTAGCTCTATCAGACGTGGGATACATTGATCCTAGCTCTATCAGACATGGGATATATTGATCCTAGCTCTATTACACCTGGGATATATTGATCTTGGACTCTATCAGACCTGGGATATATTGATACTAGGCTTTATCAAACCTGGGATATATTGATACTAGGTTGTATCAGACATTGATCACAGCTTTATTACACCTGGGATATATTGATCTTGGACTCTATCAGACCTGGGATATATAGATACTAGGCTTTATCAAACCTGGGATATATTGATACTAAGTTCTATCAGACATTGATCCTAGCTCTGTTACACCTGGAATATATTGATCCTGGGCTCTATTAGACCTGGGATATGTTGATCGTAGGCTCTATTATATATTCCAGGTCCAACGTAGACATATTACAGGGTCGATAGACTACAGTCATTGCATGCCGGCTCCAGTATGGGATATATTGATTGTATCTCTATCAGATCTGGGATAAATTGATCCTAGCTTTATCAGACTGGGATATATTGATCCTAGCTTTATCAGATCTGGGATATATTGATCCTAGGCTTTATCAGATCTGGGATATATTGATCCTAGCTTTATCAGATCTGGGATATATTGATCCTAGGTTCTATCAGACCTGGGATATATTGATCCTAGCTTTATCAGATCTGGGATATATTGATCCTAGGCTATATCAGATCTGGGATATATTGACCCTAGGCTTTATCAGATCTGGGATATATTGATCCTAGGTTCTATCAGACCTGGGATATATTGATCCTAGGCTCTATCAGACTTGGGATACATTGGTCCTAGCTCTGTCTGACCTGGAATATATTGATCCTGGCTCTGTCTGACCTGGAATATATAGACCCTAGCCCTATCAGACTTGGGAATTGTTGATCCTAGCCCTATCAGACTTGGGAATTGTTGATCCTAGCTCTATCAGACCTGGGATACATTGAACCTGGCCCTGTCTGTCCTCAGATATACAGAACTAGGCCTATCAGACCGGCGATATACTGACCTTGGACTCTATCACACGCGGAGTACATTCACCGTGGGTTTTATCAGACATGGGATACATTGCCTCTGGGCTGTATTCACCCAGAAGTATGTCAATCCTTGGCTCCGTAACCCCTGGAACTTGCCCATCATGGGCAGACTGAGCCCCGCCCTATCTTGTTTTGGGCTCAGTCAGACCAAAGAATTATCGCACCGGGGATCTTTCAGTTCTGGGTTCTACTAAGCTTAGGACATATTCATTGTAGAATCGATCACCCTGGCATCTACCAACCCTAGATCTACTACCCCAGAAATTATGGACCCTAAAACATACTGACCCCAAGATCCGGACCCCAGAATTCTCGACAATGGACCTGGGAGGGCATCGACCCAGACATCATCTACTGATCCCATGACCAGCTGTTGATTCTAGGATCTGTCGACTGTCGATCAAGCTGGCACCACCACCCTCCCATCCATGTTTATCATTCCTGCCCAGGTCTCCCCCCTGCTCCACTCATGCCCCCTGCTGGCCTCACCTGTACTCCTGGACCATGATGTGACGCCGATGCTGCCTCATCTGCTGGGAGGAGAGCACGGGCAGAGCTCTGTGGTACTTGAGCAGCAGGTCCGTGGCCTTCCCACTGGCCTCCATGCTGTCCGGGATTTTGTCCAGGGCTTGTGAGAACTGACGTGTCACAAACAGAGCAACAACCAGGGATTCAAGGACACAGGGAACAATCACGCCATGAAATAATGAGCAAGAGAGACAAGCATTGAGACAACATTATCCGATGAACAGTGAGACAAAAGCATTCTATCCGATGAACAGTGAGACAAGCATTCTATCCGATGAACAGTGAGACAAGCATTCTATCCCAAATGTCTTGATGTATGCCTTGTTTGTACATTTACCCATTTATTCCCCATTGTAACCCCACCACCCCCCCACCGCCCCATCCTTTTTTTTTTCTTTTTTTTTTAGGTATATGTGTGGTTGTGTGTGTGTGCTTATTGGCGTGTGTATGTGGGCGTGCGTGGTTGTTCATGCGCGCGTGCGCGCTTGTATGTATGTGTGTGTGTGGTTGTGTGCGTGTGTGTGTGTGTGTGTGTGTGTGTGTGTGTGTGTGTTGTGGGGTGTGTGTGCCCGCGGGGAAGTGCTTTTGTGTGTGTGTGGTGGGGGGGGGGGTGAGCCTTGCAGCTCTTAGCTGCGTCTGGCTAGTGGGTTTTTTCTCGGGGTTCTCCCGTTTTCCCTCTCACCCCTTGGTGCTTGGGTAGGGCAACCTACCCTTGGGTCAGACTTGGGTCGGGTGCTTTAGGCGGCTGACCCGCTTCTCTCCCCCCCCCCCCCCCCCCTCCCCCCCCCCCCCCCCCCCCCCCTCCCTTGTCATTTAAAATTCTATTTTGAGCATATTGTATTTTATTTATTGTGTTTTCTCTTGTTCATTTTATTCATATGCAACACACCCACTACATACCATCACACCCTCCCCCTCCACTCACTCTCCTTCCCCTCCTCTTCTCTCTCTCATTCTCCACTCTTCCTCTACTTCCATTCTCTCTCTGTCTCTCCCCTCTCTCTCTCTCTCTCTCTCTCTCTCTCTCTCTCTCTCTCTCCTTTTCCTCCTCCTCACTTTACTCTACCCTCTTTCCTCGTGCCCTATTCCTCGAACTCTACTCACCGTCTCTCCCACTGTCCCTCTGTCAACTTCATTCACCGCTTTGGCTTCACAAGGGGAGTATTGTGCATGTTTATGTCTGTATTCTTTTGTCGCTGAGGAAGGCATATTGCCGAAAATGTCTTGTCCTGTTTTGTGTCGTGCATTAAAACTGCGTTACTTCACACTTTGTTTTGTGTGCTCTTCTGCTTTTTTGTCGTCTTCCAGTAACGCTGCAGTTTGTTCTTTTGCCGATGAACAGTGAGACAAGCATTCCATGAAATCCAGTCCAGAGGACGAAACAGGGGAGGCAATACACAGGGAGACACACAGTCCATGAAATCCAGTCCAGAGGACGAAACAGGGGAGGCAATACACAGGGAGACACACAGTCCATGAAATCCAGTCCACAGGACGAAACAGGGGAGGCAATACACAGGGAGACACACAGTCCATGAAATCCAGTCCACAGGACGAAACAGGGGAGGCAATACACAGGGAGACACACAGTCCATGAAATCCAGTCCACAGGACGAAACAGGGGAGGCAATACAAAGGGAGACACACAGTCCATGAAATCCAGTCCACAGGACAAAACAAGGGAGGCAATACACAGGGAGACACACAGTCCATGAAATCCAGTCCACAGGACACGAAACAGGGGAGGCAATACAAGGGAGACACACAGTCCATGAAATCCAGTCCAGAGGAAACAGGGGAGGCAATAACAAGGAGACATGCAGTCCATGAAATCCAGTCAACAAAGGACATCGGAGGGGGAGCACCATTAACAAGGAGTGACATATGCAGTCCATGAATATCAGTCGAACTAAATAACAGGCATTCTGGGATGGTGACCAAACCCTGGCCTAATGCCAGGCCATTCCTGCTCAGGTGATGATGTATGGTGACCAAACCCTGGCCTAATGCCAGGCCATTCTCTGCACAGGTGATGATGTATGGTGACCATAATGCCAGGCCATTCCCTGCTCAGGTGATGATGTATGGTGACCAAACCCTGGCATAATGCCAGGCCATTCCCTGCACAAGTGATGATGTATGGTGACCATAATGCCAGGCCATTCCCTGCACAGGTGATGATGTATGGTGACCATAATGTCAGGCCATTCCCTGCACAGGTGATGATGTATGGTGACCCAACCCTGGCATAATGTCAGGCCATTCCCTGCACAGGTGATGATGTATGGTGACCATTCCCTGCACAGGTGATGATGTAGATACTTTGACAAATGGGGAGGTAGGCACTATGACGATTTGTGATGTAGGGAATGTGGGCACTATGACAACTGATGATTTAGATACCAAGACAAATGGAGATGTGGGCACTATGACAACTGGTGATGTAGGTATTGAGACAAATAGCGACGCGAGCACTATGACAACTGGTGATGTAGATATTGAGACAAATAGCGATGCGAGCACTATGACAACTGGTGATGTAGATACCAAGACAAGAGGAGATATGGGCACCATGACAACTGGTGATGTAGGTATTAAGACAACTGGAGATGTGGGCACTATGACAACTGGTGATCTAGGTATCAAGACAAATGGAGATGTGGGCACTATGACAACTGGTGATGTAGGTATTAAGACAACTGGAGATGTGGGCACTTACATGTGACAACAAACTGAGTGGGACTTGTATGTAGTATTAAGACAGATAGAGATGTGGGCTCTATGACAACTGGTGATGTAGGTATTATAGAGACACGAACTGGAGTATAGCTGGATGGGCACTATGACAACTGGTGATGTAGGTATTAAGACAGATAGAGATGTGGGCACTATGACAACTGATGATTTAGATACCAAGACAAATGGAGATGTGGGCACTATGACAACTGGTGATGTAGGTATTAAGACAAATGGAGATGTGGGCACTATGACAACTGGTGATGTAGGTATTGAGACAACTAGAGATGTGGGCACTATGACAACTGGTGATGTAGGTATTAAGACAAATGGAGACGTGGGCACTATGACAATTGATGATGTAGGTATTGAGACAAATAGAGATGTGGGCACTATGACAACTGGTGATGTAGGTACCAAGGCAAATGGAGATGTGGGCACTATGACAACTGGTGATCTAGGTATTGAGACAACTAGAGATGTGGGCACTGTGACAACTGGTGATGTAGGTACCAAGACAAATAGAGATGTGGGCACTATGACAACTGGTGATGTAGGTACCAAGACAAATGGAGATGTGGGCACTATGATAACTGGTGATGTAGGTATTGAGACAAATAGAGATGTGGGCACTATGACAACTGGTGATGTAGGTATTGAGACAAATGGAGATGTGGGCACTATGACAACTGGTGATGTAGATATTAAGACAAATGAAGATATGGACACCATGACAACTGGTGATGTAGATACCAAGACTTTGAACTGAAATGATGTGAAGGGAATTAATTCCATGTAATTAGAGAGACAGACAGACAGACAGACAGACAGAGACAGAGAGAGCTAGAGAGACAGAGAGTGGGAGAGCGAGAGAGAGAGAGACAGAGAGAGAGACAGACAGACAGAGAGAGAGAGAGAGAGAGAAAGAGAGAGGTTAACCTATGACCCCATCCCCATCCTCACCGCCTTAGCCCGCCGTCTAGGACTGACCTCTTCAGTGGGGAATGTCAGGGTGTCCCTGATGTAGCCGTTGAGCACGAAAGCCTTCCACAGTCTCTGGGCCACCCCGGAGTGGCTCAGACACTTCCGTATTCCTTCGCGTGATTTTAGATCTGGAAGTGATAGTTGGTGAGCATGCGCATCTCATCCTCGGAGTAGTTCCGCTGTGTGTCGTGCCCCTCGATCAGCTTCTCCAGGCCCACCTTGCGTAGGATGTGCTCAGCGTCCTTGGTGAAGGTCTCCACCTGCCAAAACAGGCGGCTCACCAATTTAAGTCATGTGCTCGGTAGACGTGAATCGTTTAGTGCAGTGTAGTGTGGTGTGTGTGTGTGTGTGTGTGTGTGTGTGTGTGTGTGTGTGTGTGTGTGCGTGTGTGTGTGTGTGTGTGTGTGTGTGTGTGCGGCGTGCGTGCGTGCGTGCGTGCGTGCGTGCGTGCGTGCGTGTGTT
>CM065747.1:37239501-37249501 GCA_033310375.1 Conus canariensis | reverse complement strand
AGAAAAGAAAGAACCTGCAGTCATATTACATATGCATATTTTAGTATGTCAAAATCGGCATACTCACAGAACCTATATGATGGAGAAACACACCACACACACACACACACACACACACACTCCTCTCTCTCTCTCTCTCTCTCTCTCCTCTCTCTTCTCTCTCTCTCACTCACTTACTCTCACTCATGTGGCCTACGTTGTTTAAAGTCTCGGATATTACTAAGAGCATACATAAACTTTGTTTTTGGCTCGGAGTTTAAAACACTAACGATGTAATGATGATGATGACATTGATAATAATAACAATAATAATGATAATTATCATAATGATAATAATAGTAACAATGATAATAATAATAATAATAAAAATAGTAATAATAATAGTGATGATAATAATAATAATAATATAGATAAGTTAATGAATAAATTAACAAAAACGAATAAACAAATAAATAAAACAGTGGGATCATAATCCCAAACAGCACATACACACACGCGCGCGCGCGCCCGTAGCGCGAGACAGGGGGGGGGGGGGGGTGGGACGTAAGAGAAAATAATTAAGAATAATAAAGAAGATATGGGAGAGACAGAGAGAAGATATACAAAACGAACACATATACGCACCCCACGCGCGCGCGCGGCGCGCGCACACACACACACACACACACACACACACACACAACACACACACACACACACACACACACACATACAGAAGAAGAAGAAGAAGAAGGGAACGCAGGAAAAGGAAAAACGTAAAAAAAAAATGAATGAATAAGACAGATTTGAGAGAGACAGAGAGAAGAAATGCGAAATGAACACACACACACACACACACACACACACACACACACACACACACACACACACAAGAGAGAGAGAGAGAGAGAGAGAGGACATATAATGTGCAGGTTATGTGCGCCTAATTGTATAGGGGAGGGGTGTGGGGCGGAAGAGACTGGCGATGAAGTACGGGACTGCACAGTTAAAGCGTAATACGATGATGATCGAGTCATGCCAGTCACCGAAGAACCAAATCAAAGGAAACAATACCGGCACGGAAAGCCGCCCTAGGACCTGAAGAAAAATGACTCGCATTAGGGCAGATTGTGGTCTTGTTTTATATGTAGAGAACTCTTATCCAGGTAAGTGTGTTTACACGTGGCGTACATTTGATTCAGTGGAACAGTCGAAGCTAGACTACTTCTTGATGACTGAAAATGTTAGACGATGTAAAAGATGTCCTTGTTAAATGATCGACGATACAGATCGGATCACTCAGTTACACTGGGTTTCAGAAAAGATACACGCGCAGACCGTTTTGGAAACGTACTTATTGCTTTTTAAATGACAAAACTTATATTTAGAAATCAAGATTCTATAACAGAAGTGAAGAAACAATACACCGATGCAATCTACATGACATCAGTAATGTACCTGATAGTGACTTCATTTTTTTGATTGATGACAGATTGTTCTTTAAAACTCTTCTGCCCAAATGGACAGGAAAAGCTGTATCACATGCCACTTACAAAACAAGACAAGAAAAAAAAAAGATTGTCATCATAACATTGAGCTTGACCAGGAAATCAGAAACACGAGAGAGACCTGCAGGAACATAAATATACACAGCAGAAGAGTAAAACATCCCGCTAAAATAGATTAGAGAGTCCAGAATTCAAGGTCTAAAGTTTGGTGATTGACCTAAGGAGAGAAGGTGAATAAGAATGTCTTTAACTTAGATAAATAAAATTTTTCGGGAATTTCATCCCATCTTTAGAAACATTCAATGGTGATGTTTTTATGGAACAGGGAGGTACACTGCCCGAACTCAAAATATGCTATGAACACTGATATAGTTTTAGACTTGTAGCTGATATGGATACTCCTAAAGAATTTCCTGAAACATGGAACAGAAAGGTATATATGCACGCAGTTAAACTACACTATGAACACTGATATAGTTTTAGACTTGTAGCTGATATGGATACTCCTAAAGAATTTCCTGAAACATGGAACAGAAAGGTATATATGCACGCAGTTAAACTACACTATGAACACTGATATAGTTTTAGACTTGTAGCTGATAGGGATACTCCTAAAGAATTTCCTGAAACATGGAACAGAAAGGTATATATGCACGCAGTTAAACTACACTATGAACACTGATATAGTTTTAGACTTGTAGCTGATATGGATACTCCTAAAGAATTTCCTGAAACATGGAACAGAAAGGTATATATGCACGCAGTTAAACTACACTATGAACACTGATATAGTTTTAGACTTGTAGCTGATATGGATACTCCTAAAGAATTTCCTGAAACATGGAACAGAAAGGTATATATGCACGCAGTTAAACTACACTATGAACACTGATATAGTTTTAGACTTGTAGCTGATAGGGATACTCCTAAAGAATTTCCTGAAACATGGAACAGAAAGGTATATATGCACGCAGTTAAACTACACTATGAACACTGATATAGTTTTAGACTTGTAGCTGATATGGATACTCCTAAAGAATTTCCTGAAACATGGAACAGAAAGGTATATATGCACGCAGTTAAACTACACTATGAACACTGATATAGTTTTAGACTTGTAGCTGATAGGGATACTCCTAAAGAATTTCCTGAAACATGGAACAGAAAGGTATATATGCACGCAGTTAAACTACACTATGAACACTGATATAGTTTTAGACTTGTAGCTGATAGGGATACTCCTAAAGAATTTCCTGAAACATGGAACAGAAAGGTATATATGCACGCAGTTAAACTACACTATGAACACTGATATAGTTTTAGACTTGTAGCTGATATGGATACTCCTAAAGAATTTCCTGAAACATGGAACAGAAAGGTATATATGCACGCAGTTAAACTACACTATGAACACTGATATAGTTTTAGACTTGTAGCTGATAGGGATACTCCTAAAGAATTTCCTGAAACATGGAACAGAAAGGTATATATGCACGCAGTTAAACTACACTATGAACACTGATATAGTTTTAGACTTGTAGCTGATATGGATACTCCTAAAGAATTTCCTGAAACATGGAACAGAAAGGTATATATGCACGCAGTTAAACTACACTATGAACACTGATATAGTTTTAGACTTGTAGCTGATATGGATACTCCTAAAGAATTTCCTGAAACATGGAACAGAAAGGTATATATGCACGCAGTTAAACTACACTATGAACACTGATATAGTTTTAGACTTGTAGCTGATAGGGATACTCCTAAAGAATTTCCTGAAACATGGAACAGAAAGGTATATATGCACGCAGTTAAACTACACTATGAACACTGATATAGTTTTAGACTTGTAGCTGATATGGATACTCCTAAAGAATTTCCTGAAACATGGAACAGAAAGGTATATATGCACGCAGTTAAACTACACTATGAACACTGATATAGTTTTAGACTTGTAGCTGATATGGATACTCCTAAAGAATTTCCTGAAACATGGAACAGAAAGGTATATATGCACGCAGTTAAACTACACTATGAACACTGATATAGTTTTAGACTTGTAGCTGATATGGATACTCCTAAAGAATTTCCTGAAACATGGAACAGAAAGGTATATATGCACGCAGTTAAACTACACTATGAACACTGATATAGTTTTAGACTTGTAGCTGATATGGATACTCCTAAAGAATTTCCTGAAACATGGAACAGAAAGGTATATATGCACGCAGTTAAACTACACTATGAACACTGATATAGTTTTAGACTTGTAGCTGATATGGATACTCCTAAAGAATTTCCTGAAACATGGAACAGAAAGGTATATATGCACGCAGTTAAACTACACTATGAACACTGATATAGTTTTAGACTTGTAGCTGATAGGGATACTCCTAAAGAATTTCCTGAAACATGGAACAGAAAGGTATATATGCACGCAGTTAAACTACACTATGAACACTGATATAGTTTTAGACTTGTAGCTGATATGGATACTCCTAAAGAATTTCCTGAAACATGGAACAGAAAGGTATATATGCACGCAGTTAAACTACACTATGAACACTGATATAGTTTTAGACTTGTAGCTGATAGGGATACTCCTAAAGAATTTCCTGAAACATGGAACAGAAAGGTATATATGCACGCAGTTAAACTACACTATGAACACTGATATAGTTTTAGACTTGTAGCTGATATGGATACTCCTAAAGAATTTCCTGAAACATGGAACAGAAAGGTATATATGCACGCAGTTAAACTACACTATGAACAATGATATAGTTTTAGACTTGCAGCTGATAGGGATACTCCTAAAGAATTTCCTGAAACATCAGTCGTATCTGAAGAAGACAGAATGAGTGCTGAGAGACCAATCACATATCTAAAAGCTGCAACTGCTTCAAAGCAAATTTTTAAAAAAATGATCAGATGATCCTGATGGTTTCACCGTAAAATCTTCCAAGCCTTTTTTTTCGATGTTGGCATCTTTCTCGCCTGCTCTGTTAATAACGGACTCCAGGCAGAGCAATTATCTGTTTTTCAGAGACAGGGAATCATCAAATGTTTGCTCAAAGGAGGCAAGCGTGAACGCTTCATCCAACAGTGGCGTCCTCAGTCTCTCCTCTACACTACATGTGTCTGTCTGCCTGTACTGCTAATAGGTTAAAGGGTGTCTTACCACATAGAATCCATGAAAAGTCAAAAGGGGTTTTAAAGGGTCGTTATACAGGTGAATGTACATAAACTGCTTTGTGTGCTGAGAAACAAAATGTACCTGGGATGTTTCTGTTGATCAATTTTAAAGAGACATTTGACGGTGTAACCTAGTCATTCTTACAAACCTGTGTGCGTTTCTTTAATTTTGGACCTGATTTAATAAAGTAGGTCAAAACATATTTGCTCTAATGTTACAACATCTATTTTCTGTAAATGGACTCCAAACGTTTTGGAATGTGTTAGAGAGGGAAATTAGGCAGGGTAATCCATCCTCGCCCTATTTGTATCTGATATGTGCTGAAATACTCCCGCTCATCGTTCGTAGAAATTGGTGGATAAGAAGCATAAGAAAGAAGAAAAAGGAAAACAAATGTGTCCAGCTTCCTAGCAGAGAATATATACCACTCCTGGCAAGTTGATGTAGACATCACTCCTTGAAGGGTTAATGTGTCCAATTTGACATCACACCTAGCAGGGTTAATGTGTCCAGGGTTAATGTGACCAATTTGACGTCACTCCTTGCAGGGTTAATGTGTTCACGTTGACGTCACTCCTTCTAGTGTTACTGTGTCCAAGCTGACGTCACTCTTGCAGGGTTAATGTTTCCAAGTTGACGTCACTCCTTGCAGGGTTAATGTGTCCAGGGTTAATATGACCAATTTGACGTCACTCCTTGCAGGGTTAATGTGTTCAAGTTGACGTCACTCCTTGCAGTGTCATTGTGTCCAAGCTGACGTCACTCCTTGCAGGGTTAATGTGTATAGGGCTAATGTGTCCAAGCTGACGTCACTCCTTGCAGAGTTAAATGTGTCCAACCAGTCAGCTGAAATCGCACACCACTCCTTGCAGACCCACAATTCATCACACGACGTGAAGATCTGCTAAGAATGGGTATTAGTCAAAGGAAGGGTTTTTTTCATGGTACACTGAGAAGAGGTGTGACACTAACCTCCAAACAAACGGAATGGTTGATGGAAAGTCTCCTGCAAGCAAGGCGACCAAATGTAGCAAACAAGAAAACCAGTCGAATGAAGCAACTCTCAGACAACGGAAGAAATGACTTAAGTGACGAGGATCGTCTGTGTCCAGGTGGTGCATAGAAATGTAATGATGACTACCTTCCAATAGGATGAAGTTTAATGGATATGAAATGGATAGAGGCAAGGAAATATGATGAGAATAATGGCGGTCTTTTTATAGGCTGAAGGAAAGTGGAGTTGAAGTAGGAAGAGGCAGAAAAGTGATGATGGCTCTTCAGGATGATGCAAAATGAACATGGAGGAGGAAGAGGCAGAGGACTTTACTTTAAAAGAGAAGTTTGGAATTAAAAAAATGAAGTTTTAGCATGACTTAATATCCGTCCCCAACCACCATTATGTACCTTTTTATGTAAATATGTCATTTTAACCACTCTCTCTTCAGTCTCTTTCGCTTCCAATTTCTACTTAACCCCAGTTTTCTGTCATCCAAGAAAAGATAGCTCATCACAATTTTCTATTTACCCACCGAAAATCCATCGTCAAGCCATGACTTTCTTCTGTTTTCTGTGGTTTTTCCCCCACTTTTGGTTTGCCTGAAGAAAGTCCTTGGGAGGAAACACGTGGCATCTTTACTGCCCCTGGTTTGGTCTGATCGTCTTGCGACTCACTAGCCCGTGTAGTGACCCGCATTTTATTCCCAACCTTCCACTCAGACCTAAGTATCACTACTTCCATTCTATGCTTTACTGAAGAGAACAATAACTGCATGGCTCATACAATATTTTCTTTCCCCACAACGTTTCGTTCGTTTGCTTTAAGGCTCTCTCTCTCTCTCTCTCTCTCTCTCTCTCTCTCTCTCTCTCTCTCTCTCTCGTGTTCTCCCTTTCAGGTCAGGCCAGGTAAAATTAGGTTTAAAGTCCGGAGCCCTGGAGGATGACACGGCAGACAATCGTACCAGGAGAGGAGGGGGTTGTGCCTTCCTGTGGTTGAGCGTCGGCTGGCCACGCACACGGTGACTGACACACAAGCGCCCCCAGAGGAGGGCGCTGTCATGATGTTCCAACAAGTTCTGTCTTGAACGTTCCAGCAACGAACTCAGCAATATATACACAGAAGTGTACCAATACACACCAATCATGTGTAGGAACTCCAGACACCGTCAGAGCAGAGAACACTGGGCCTCGCTGAGCCTGGGGACGCTATTTCTAGCCAGAGTCACACTCTACACCACACTGAGCCTGGGGACGCTATTTCTAGCCAGAGTCACAGCCTACACCACACTGTACACAGGCAATGTCGTCTGCTAGAATGCCGGAAGTGAACGGATTTTTATGTAAACTGGCCGAACCAGCAGGGCCTCCATACATCTTAAAGGTTCGCTTCCGTTTTTGGTTGTTTTTTTTTTACCAAAAAGAGAGAGAATCGGGCTGGTTTTGTTTCAGAAAGACCTCGCTGCGAACTTCTACTGGGCGTAGAAAGCTGCTAGTGCCCACCATCGTTTGGGCCATGGAGTGTGCTAGTGCCCACTGTCGTTTGGGCCATGGAGTGTGCTAGTGCCCACTGTCGTTTGGGCCATGGAGTGTGCTAGTGCCCACTGTCGTTTGGGCCATGGAGTGTGGGAGCATGTGGCCCCACCACACTGACCACGCGCTGATCATCGTCACCCGGCCTTGTGTCAAGGAGCAAAAGTGGTCGGTGCCTAGGGCGTAATATGCCCACAGTCTCTGGAGAGAGAGTTTCTGTCACTTACTGGCAAAGACAGTAACAGCTGTGCACTGTGAAGTGTACTGACCTCTAAACTTGAACGAACTGAAGGCTTGGGCCTGTTAAACTGACTGCACAGTCACTCGCCCAACAACCGTGGACAGTTGGACGTCACGGCAGTCAGACGAACAGTGGTTGAACCGTGTCTCTGTTAACCAGGTCACTGTAGTGGACGAACAGTGGTTGAACCGTGTCTCCGTTAACCAGGTCACTGTAGTGGACGAACAGTGGTTGAACCGTGTCTCTGTTAACCAGATCACAGTTGGACGAACAGTGGTTGAACCGTGTCTCTGTTAACCAGGTCACAGTTGGACGAACAGTGGTTGAACCGTGTCTCTGTTAACCAGGTCACTGTAGTGGACGAACAGTGGTTGAACCGTGTCTCTGTTAACCAGGTCACAGCTGGGCGAACAGTGGTTGAACCGTGTCTCTGTTAGCCAGGTCACTGTGGTAGACGAACAGTGGTTGAACCGTGTCTCTGTTAACCAGGTCACAGTTGGACGAACAGTGGTTGAACCGTGTCTCTGTTAACCAGGTCACTGTAGTGGACGAACAGTGGTTGAACCGTGTCTCTGTTAGCCAGGTCACTGTAGTGGACGAACAGTGGTTGAACCGTGTCTCTGTTAACCAGGTCACTGTAGTGGATGAACAGTGGTTGAACCGTGTCTCTGTTAACCAGGTCACTGTAGTGGACGAACAGTGATTGAACCGTGTCTCTGTTAACCAGGTCACTGTAGTGGACGAACGGTGGTTGAACCGTGTCTCGGTGAAGCAGGGTCCAGGTGACGCCTGAAGCCACCAGGCGTGGTGAGGGTTTGACGCCTGAAGCCACCAGGCGTGGTGAGGGTTTGACGCCTGAAGCCACCAGGCGTGGTGAGGGTTTGACGCCTGAAGCCACCCGGCGTGGTGAGAGTTTGCTTTGAGCACCATGTCTGTGCACAGGAGTGAGCGGCACTGTGTTGACGTCACAGCCAGGCACAATGCCGACAGGTCTCCGCCCCGAGAGAGGACGTCACTGCTTGGAGTGCATGGGGACAAAGGTTTCAGGTGGGCAACTGTTGAACAGCTTTGCATTGGCACCTGCCGCCTTCGCTGCCAAAGTCATCTGGCTCATATCGAAGATCAAGACTCCCAACGGAGAGAACTTGATTACACTCCACAGCTGACAGTTTTTACATTTTTCTTTTTTGTTCTTCATCTCTGCCTTTTGTTGTTGTTGTTGTTGTTGTTGTTTAATTTCATAAATATAATGTTTGTCGCACAGCATGATCCATTCAGTTCTACAACTTAATTTTCAATTGGGAGGAACAGTGTTTGGCGCTCACCATGACAAACCTTACTGTTAGGGCACGTGACCTTACCTTTTGCGTCACACATACAGCCAACTTGGCTGGCTGATAAAGGAAAGGATTCGTCACTCCTCCCTTCACGTTCTGGCGGCAGGCCTGCTCGTAGCACCTCCGTCGCCGGCTGAACTCCTCCTCCTTCTCCTCCCACTCCTCTCCTCCCGCCTCCTTGCTGACACGTCTGCTCTCTGACTGGTTTGCTGGGGGCTGCAGAAGCGGCACGTCCTTGCAAACAATTCCAGACTTCATCAGCCAATTCATCATTGGTAACCAGTCAATCATCAGTCAATCAATTCGCCCAACGCATCAGTCGATCTGTCCATCGAAACCAACGATCAGCTCATCACTAAGAAAAGGGAATAAAACAGAAAATATCTTCCAAGAAAGGGACACAACCGCATTGCGCTTGAGCCAAACATTGAAATTGTCTCCAGTGTTGGACGCCTTTTAAAAAATCATTTTCAAACGATATTGTTTTCATGACTAGCAAGGTCATCATGGCGTCATTGTTGTGAATCTAATTCATAATAATGTTCATTAATAACAATGCGTATTATGTGGTCAGTGTTGTATCTACCTGATTCGGATCACGTTCATCCTGTGGTTAGTGTTAAACCCATTACTGAACAATGTGCTATGGTGTAGTCAGTGTGGAATCTATCTCTTTAACAGTTCATTCTAGTCATTCCAGAAAATAGTCTTAGCAAGCGGTTGTTCAGATCACGACATGAATATCTCACATATTTCAAGTTTTGGGGTTTTTTTCCCACGAAAACCTTTCACATATTTTCATGTTTTTATTTCACCAAAACCTTTCACATATTTTCTTTTTTTTCCCCACCAAAACCTTTCACATATGTCCATGTTTTTGCCACCAAACCGTTTCACATATGTTCATGGTTTTTCCACCAAAACCTTTCGCAAGCATTCTCATCATAAAATGAATATAACATTCTGTATGAATCAACTAGGTCTAGATAAAAGACCAATGAATCTCCCAACATGGGCAGAACTTGAACGTGTTCCTTTCCATCGGCAAACAGTATGCCAGACACTGACCGGGTGGTGACACACAACGATGCTGACTGTGTGTCCTACCTCAGAGATGTGACGGCATGCTTCACCACATAGCAGTATCCAGTAAACCATGGCTACATTTCATTGTAAATGCTCTGCATGGGATGGGGATCAGTTCTTTTTT
>CM065747.1:37229501-37237001 GCA_033310375.1 Conus canariensis | reverse complement strand
AACAAAGGTGTGCCCCTGCCTCACACACCTGGTCATGTACAGTGACACAGGGGACAGAGATGAACAAAGGTGTGCCCCTGCCTCAGGGGCCAGAGATGAACAAAGGCGTGCCCCTGCCTCACACACCTGGTCATGTACAGTGACACAGGGGACAGAGATGAACAAAGGTGTGCCCCTGCCTCAGGGGCCAGAGATGAACAAAGGCGTGCCCCTGCCTCACACACCTGGTCATGTACAGTGACACAGGGGACAGAGATGAACAAAGGCGTGCCCCTGCCTCAGGGGCCAGAGATGAACAAAGGCGTGCCCCTGCCTCACAGTGAAACAAGGGCCAGAGATGAACAAAGGCGTGCCCCTGCCTCACAGTGAAACAAGGGCCAGAGATGAACAAAGGCGTGCCCCTGCCTCACAGTGAAACAAGGGCCAGAGATGAACAAAGGCGTGCCCCTGCCTCACAGTGAAACAGGGGCCAGAGATGAACAAAGGCGTGCCCCTGCCTCACAGTGAAACAAGGGCCAGAGATGAACAAAGGCGTGCCCCTGCCTCACACAACTGGTCATGTACAGTGAAACAGGGCCAGAGATGAACAAAGGCGTGCCCCTGCCTGACACACCTGGTCATGTACAGTGAAACAGCCGATCCTAAGGCAGACCTGTGATCGGTCCATCCAGATCAGAAAGAACAGCGGTCCACCAGGCGGTGAGCTGGTTCCTGGCCCACAGTACAGGTGTCCACCACCTGGCCTGAAAATCGCTCCTGTCGTCCTGGCATCGACCGGATGAGCGGCTCCTGGTTCGGCACTGGGAGCAGGATCTATACCCACATCCATCTGGCATCGACCGGATGAGCGGCTCCTGGTTCAGCACAGGGCAGGCATCCAATCTATACCCAATCCTGCGGCATTGTCAGGGGCCTGCAGGTCATGTTGTCGAGACAATCTTCTGTGTAGGATTAATCCGTCTTGCTGAAGGAGCTTGGAGTCCGTCTATAACTGGATCTTCCGGAGGGATCGGTGTCAAACTGTCGTCAGCCTTCATGCCCTACTCCCTCGTTCTCCAAGTGTCGTCAGATCGGGTCATCCCTGCTCCCCTCATCTTCCTCGCCAGCCTTAGATCCACATGAGCAGGACCGACACGAACACAGCCCCCCCCCCCCCCCCCCCCCCCCCCCCCCCCCGTTCAGGGCAGTACAACACAACATAGTCCACACGATAACGGGCCTGGGCACACAGAAGATGTGGCACCACAGACGTGGAATCAGTTTCATCTGTGATCTGGAACGGCGTGAAGGTACCGTAGTCACGCTTTAGACACAGGTGGAAGTGACTGGCTCACGGTCTCGGCATGAGCAGAATCTCCCGTGTCCAGTGACGCCTACATACCCGACTTCAGTGGAGGTCAGCTCATAGCAAGTAAGGTTCAAAGACAGGTCAAAGGTCGACTGATTCATTGGAGATCAGCTCATAGCAAGCAAGGTTCAAAGACAGGTCCAAGGTCGACTGATTCAGAAACCGTCTAAAAGAAGCTGACCTGTAAGTCATGGCCAACAGGTAGAGTTGAACATACATACAAACATACACACACACACATACACACGCACGCACACACGCACGCTTGCATGCACGCACGCACGCGCGCGCGCGCACACACACACACACACACACACACACGCACATACTCGCACACACGCACGCACACACACACACACACACACACACACACACACACACACACACACACAGTCGCACATACACGTGCAGCATATCATCACAGACTGACTTGCAGAGGTATACCTCGACCGTAATTCTTGTGGAAGAAGATGGTGATGGAAATGACCCACAGGCCGACCACCAGGGCCACAAAGGTTAGCCAGATCACCGGGCGACACTTGGACCTGACGTAGCGACCCAGACGCAAGGTCATACCACTGTTGGTCGTTCCCGTCATCCTCTGCGCCGCTCACTCCGTGATGATGAGGCTTACACACCTGCAATTAGAAGATGTCATCGTCACCGTCATAATCATTTCCCCAGCATCACCTTCAGCCTTTCCCCAGTCACAGCATCACCTTCAGCCTTTCCCCAGTCACAGCATCACCTTCAGCCTTTCCCCAGTCACAGCATCACCTTCAGCCTTTCCCCAGTCACAGCATCACCTTCAACCTTTCCTCAGTCACAGCATCACCTTCAGCCTTTCCCCAGTCACAGCATCACCTTCAGCCTTTCCCCAGTCACAACATCACCTTCAACCTTTCCCCAGTCACAGCATCACCTTCAGCCTTTCCCCAGTCACAACATCACCTTCAGCCTTTCCCCAACATCACCTTCAGCATTTCCCCAGTCACAGTATCACCTTCAGCCTTTCCCCAGTCACAGTATCACCTTCAGCCTTTCTCCAGTCACAGCATCAGCCTTTCCCCAGTCACAGCATCACCCTTTCCCCAGTCACCCACACATCACCTTCAGCCTTTCCCAGTCACACAGCACCTCAGCCTTTCCCCAGTCACAGCATCACCTTCAGCCTTTCCCCAGTCACAGCATCACCTATCACCTTTCCCCAGTCACAACATCACCTTTCCCCAGTCACAGCACCTTCAACCTTCCCACATCACCTTCAGCCTTTCCCATCACAGCATCACCTTCAGCCTTTCCCCAGTCACAGCATCACCTTCACCTTTCCCCAGTCAACAGCATCACCTTCACCTTTCCCCAATCACAGCATCACCTTCAACCTTTCCCCATCACAGCTCACCTTTCCCCAGTCACAGCATCACCTTCAGCCTTTCCCCAGTCACAGCATCACTTCAGCCTTTTCCCATCACAGCATCAACTTCAGCCTTTCCCCAGTCACAGCATCACCTTCAGCCTTTCCCCAGTCACAGCATCACCTTCAGCCTTTCCCCATCAACATCACTTCAGCCTTTCCCCAGTCACAGCATCACATTCAGCCTTTCCCCAGTCATAGCATCACTTCAGCCTTTCCCCAGTCACAGCATCACCTTCAACCTTTCCACAGTCATAGCATCACCTTCAGCCTTTCTCCAGTCACAACATCACCTTCAGCCTTTCCCCAGTCACAGCATTACCTACAAATACTGATTTTTATACGAGGGGCACCCATAAGTTCTCGGATGGGAAAAGATGGAAGTACACTGGCATTTCTTACCTAGCCCATCTGTTCAAAGTATCCTCCATCAGCGTGTATGCACTTTTCCATCCTTCTAAACCACGAATCCATCACCCCAGCCCACTCCGACTTAGGTATACTAGAAATCAAGCCCTCGGCAAACGCTCGGGCATCTTCAGGGCTCTCAAACGGCTTTCCTTTCAGTTGTTTTTTCAAACGAGGGAACAAAAAGAAGTCACAAGGGGCTAGGTCAGGAGAATACGGAGGATGAGTGACGAGCTGCACGCTGTTCTCTTGCAAGAAGTCTAAAGTTGCAGCTGCCGTGTGGGCGCTGGCGTTGTCGTGGTGGAGGTGTAGGTGGCGGATACCGGTCCGTGGTCGCCGTGCACTCCAAGCCTCGAACACTTTTGGCAGGCAGGTGTTGATGTACCATTCAGGGTTCACTGTCTTTCTCTCCAGAAGCGGTACAGTAGTCACATGGCCGGATCTTGCGAAGAAAACTGCAATCATTTGCTTTGTGCAGCTTCTTGATCTCTTAAATTTCACAGGTGGGGTTTTCCCTGGAAACAGCCAAACTGACGACTGCTGCTTTGTTTCGGGGTCATACTGGTAAACATAGGTTTCGACACCTGTGACGATATTGGAGACCCTATCTGATCTTCCTCCGTCAAATTTTTGTAGCATAAACTGGCACCATTCAACCCTAGCCCTCATCTGCTCCCCAGTCAGCTGGTGGGGCACCCAACGGGCGCAACGCTTCCGTACAGAGAGATTGTGCCAAAGAATGCGGTCTAAGCTTCCTGATGAAAGGTTTAGAGTATCCTTGAGTTCATCCTCCGTGATTCGAGGATTTTCTGTAATCATGGCCTTCACTGTGCTCACGTTCCCATCGGTAGTAACTGAAACTGGACGTCCACAACGGTCACGATCTTCCAACGACATTGTACCAAACTGAAATTCTTTGAACCACCTATGGACTGTGGATAATGATGAAGCCTTGTCGCCAAAACAGTTTGTCAAACTTATAAAACTTTCCTTGAAAGACTTCCTTCGAAGATAATCATAATAAATCATGGCACGAAAATCTCTCCAAGACAGGCTCTCTGCAACACTTTGAAAACCATCCCCCTTGCCATCCATTTTGCTGTCTAGAACAAATTTGGCTCTGACGATTTTTATCGTTTTTTGTGTCATAGCTATTATGACATCGCTTGTGATGATGATATAAAAAATTGAAATTATGACGTCAGTGGTTTCTGCGCATCCGAGAACTTATGGGGTGGCCCTCGTATACACAGGCCAGCTGCACATACCGGTTTATTGAATGCACAGGCCAGCTGCAGATACTGATCTATTGAAAACACAGGTCAGCAACAAATACTGATCTACAGTATACAAAAGCCAGCTGCAAATACAGATCTATGTAATGCATGGGCCAGCTAGAAATACTGATCTATCAAATACATAGGCCAACTAGAAATACTGATCTATTAAATACACAGGCCAACTAAAAATACTGATCTATCAAATACACAGGCCAACTAAAAATACTGATCTATAAAATACAAGCACTAGAATACGATCTATCAATACACAGGCCAACTAAAAATACTGATCTATCAAATACAAGGCCAGCTAGAAATACTGATCTATCAAATACACAGGCCAACTAAAAATACTGATCTATTAAATACACAGACCAACTAAAAATACTGATCTATTGAATAGACAGGCCAACCAAAAATACTGATCTTTCAAATACACAGGCCAGCTGCAAATACTGATCTGTCGAATACACGGCCAGCTACAATCTATTAAGTACACAGACCAACTATAAATACTGATCTATTAAATACACAGGCCAACTAACAATACTGGTCTATTAAATACACAGGCCAACTAAAAATACTGATCTATTAGATACAAAGGTCAATTGAAAATACTGATCTATTAATTACACAGGCCAACTAGAAATACTGATCTATTGAATAGACAGACCAGCTACAAAATACTGATCTACTGATTACACAGGCCAGCTAAATCTAGTGAACACACAGGCCAACTAAAATACTGATCTATTGAATACACAGGCCAGCTACAAAATACTGATCTATTTATTACACAGGCCAGCTACAATGTATTGAATACACAGGCCAACTAAAAATACTGATCTATTAAATACACAGGCCAACTAAAATACTGATCTATTAAATACACAGGCCAGCTACAGTCTATTAAATACACAGGCCAACAAAAAATACTGATCTATTGAATACACAGGCCAGTTACAATCTGTTAAATACACAGGCCAACTAAAAAGACTGATCTATTGAATACACAGGCCAGCTACAAAATACTGACCTATTGAATACACAGGCTAGCTACAAAATACTGATCTACTGAATACACATGCCAGCTACAAAATACTGATAATATCAAACACACAGGTCAGGCGCCAGCAGTGACCTTTTCAGTGCGTAGACCAGCGTGAGACACTGACCTCTTCCTCGCTCAGTTCACGGCTAAACCTGACCCCTGTGTGTGTTGGGCACTGTCCAGCAAGGCGTTTTTGAGGGCCCAGTCTGTCGGTCGGTCGGTCCTCCTGTCTACCTACCTACCCCCTGCGCCACTCTGAACACAGCCTGTGTCCATACTTCATGCCACTGCTCTCATTGTGGTCGTCCAAGGACAGAGAAGCGATCTACGTCACGGGCTTGGGGGAGGGGGGGGGGGGGGGCGGGGGGGGGGGGTGGGGGGGGGGGCAGGAGTGGGCAGGAGTGCCGGGTGCGGAAGACGTCAAAGCAACGGACCTTCCTTTCTCTATATACCTGCACCTACCAGTTGCCATCTACGTTGAATGGGCAGCCATGGAACACAGCAAAAGCTCACAACACACACACACACACACACACACACACACACACCTCTCTCTCTCTCTCTCTCTCTCTCTCTCTCTCTCTCTCTCTCTCTCCACTCGGACACGGGATGTTGGCCACGAGTTCCAGCTGACATGAAGAATGAGGCCATCAATAATCAATACGCTGGTCGTGTATGCCGGTACAGCGGATGGAGGTGGGGCTGGAGGGGGGGGGGGGTTGCAAGGATGGTGTAAGAAGGGTGGAAGCTATGCGTGCTGGAGGATGTGGAGGGGGGGGGGGGGGGTAGGGGAGTGAGCAATATCAGGTGTCTCTTGAGCTACTGGTGAAAAGGTTCCCTTGATAGCAATGAAGAACGAGATGTGTTCTATACAGGTGTAGACAGATGCCCCAGTGACTGATGAAGAAGATGTGTTCTATACAGATGTAGAAAGATGGCCCAGTAGACTGATGAAGATGTGTTCTATACAGGTGTAGAAAGATGGCCCAGTCGACTGATGAAGATGTGTTCTATACAGGTGTAGACAGATGGCCCGGTAGACTGATGAAGGAGATGTGTTCTATACAGTGTAGAAAGATGCCCCAGTAGACTGATGAAGATGTGTTCGATACAGGTGTAGACAGATGGCCAGTAGACTGATGAAGATGTGTTCTATACAGATGTAGACAGATGGCCAGTAGACTGATGAAGATGTGTTCTATACAGATGTAGACAGATGGCCCAGTAGACTGATGAAGATGTGTTCTATACAGGTGTAGAAAGATGGCCCAGTAGACTGATGAAGGAGATGTGTTCTATACAGGTGTAGAAAGATGGCCAGTAGACTGACGAAGGAGATGTGTTCTATACAGGTGTAGACAGATGGCCCAGTAGACTGATGAAGGAGATGTGTTCTATACAGGTGTAGAAAGATGGTCCAGTAGACTGATGAAGGAGATGTGTTCTATACAGGTGTAGAAAGATGGCCCAGTAGACTGATGAAGGAGATGTGTTCTATACAGGTATAGACAGATGGCCCAGTAGACTGATGAAGATGTGTTCTATACAGGTGTAGACAGATGGCCCAGTAGACTGATGAAGGTGTGTTCTATACAGGTGTAGACAGATGGCCCAGTAGACTGATTAAGATGTGTTCTATATAGTGTAGAAAGATGGCCCAGTAGACTGATGAAGGAGATGTGTTCTATGCAGGTGTAGACAGATGGCCCAGTAGACTGATGAAGATGTGTTCTATACAGGTGTAGACAGATGGCCCAGTAGACTGATGAAGATATGTTCTATACAGGTGTAGACAGATGGCCCAGTAGACTGATGAAGGGGGTGTGGTCACTGGCCGTGCTGTGCCAAGTCTAAGGAAAGGGAGATCACTTCGTCTTGGACGAGGCCAGGAAATCTGATGCCAATTTTCTTAAAATTTGAACTGCCTCTAAAATGCATTGCTCTCTGTCTCTGTCTCTCTCTCTCTCTCTCTCTCTCTCTCTCTCTCTCTCTCTCCCCT
>CM065747.1:37192001-37217001 GCA_033310375.1 Conus canariensis | reverse complement strand
ATAGGTCACAAATCAGCCAGATCTTCTGGGTACGCACATACAGTGACACATAGGTCACAAATCAGCCAGATGTAGCTGCACACAGGCAGTGACTCATAGGTCACAAATCAGACAGATCTACCTGCACAAATGCAGTGACACATAGGTCACAAATCAGCCAAACCTTCTGGGTACACACATGCAGTGACACATAGGTCACAAATCAGCCAGATCTTCTGGGTACACACATGCAGTGACTCATAGGTCACAAATCAACCAAACCTTCTAGGTACACACAGGCAGTGACACATAGGTCACAAATCAGCCAGATCTAGCTGCACACATGCAGTGACACATAGGTCACAAATCAGCCAGATCTAGCTGCACACATACAGTGACACGTAGGTCACAAATCAGCCAGATCTAGCTGCACACATGCAGTGACACACAGGTCACAAATCAGACAGATCAAGCTGCACACATGCAGTGAAACATAGGTCACAAATCAGCCAGATCTAGCTGCACACATGCAGTGAAACATAGGTCACAAATCAGACAAATCAAGCTGCACACATCCAGTGACATACAGGTCACAAATCAGCCAGATCTAGCTGCACACAGGCAGTGACACACAGGTCACAAATCAGCCAGATCTAGCTGCACACAGGCAGTGACACACAGGTCACAAATCAGCCAGATAATGCTGCACACAGGCAGTGAGACACAGGTCACAAATCAGCCAGATCAAGCTGCACACAGGCAGTGACACATAGGTCACAAATCAGCCAGATCTAGCTGCACACATGCAGTGACACATAGGTCACAATTCAGCCAGATCTACCTGCACACATGCAGTGAAACATAGGTCACAAATCAGCCAAACCTTCTGGGTACACACATGCAGTGACACATAGGTCACAAATCAGCCAGATCTAGCTGCACACAGGCAGTGACACATAGGTCACAAATCAGCCAGATCTAGCTGCACACAGGCAGTGACACACAGGTCACAAATCAGCCAGATCAAGCTGCACACAGGCAGTGACACACAGGTCACAAATCAGCCAGATCTAGCTGCACACAGGCAGTGACACATAGGTCACAAATCAGCCAGATCTAGCTGCACACAGGCAGTGACACACAGGTCACAAATCAGCCAGATCAAGCTGCACACAGGCAGTGACACACAGGTCACAAATCAGCCAGATCTAGCTGCACACAGGCAGTGACACACAGGTCACAAATCAGCCAGATGATTCCTGCGCCAACATGGCGGATTAGTCTGAGGACTTGCAGCAAAGAGGGAAAAAAAGTATCAACTATGGCAAAATCAAAAACCCCATCGACACGGAGGAAGCCCAAAAAGCTGTCTAAATCGACGGATGTCGAAATATTAGCCACAGGAAGTGCCGGCAGTGAGCAAAATCCAGTTTTTGAGAACATCCATCAGACAGATGAAGAAACGGCCAAAAGTCTAAAAAAAAAAAAAATTCACCCGGTGTCCACCATCTACCTGAGGTTTTAGAACACGCTCAACGAACCTGCTTTTGTAAAAAAAAAAAAAAAAAAAAAGCCCTCTCTGAGATCAAGGGGCAAAAGGACGTCATCCAGAAAATGAGTGAAAGAATCTGCAGTCTAGAAGAGAGTGTACGGAAGGCACGCACTACATCAGCGTCGCGAGAGGAGACCACCATCGTGGCACGGCAAGGAGAGAGGAGCAAACCACATACCATCTGTTCTGCCACCCAGACCAGCTCCCTCCAAGGCAACGGTGAGTGTGACACTCGATCACCTTCACTAACTTACCCATCATACGCCGCCTGCCTGAAATCCCCTTCAAAAAAAAGGCAAAAACATCGCCAGCAAGGTCCGGCCAGAATTGTGACGTCAAACATATCAAGAATGACGCTGATTCTTTTACACACGAACACAAATCTAAGCCTGTCATGTCAAATCTTAAATAAATGTTAGCGAACCGCCCAGAGAACGTGGACAAACGAGTCACAAGACGAAACACAACGCGTTTCGACCTCTTAGGTCTTCATCAGGTGAGACATTAACGAATAAAACAATGAAAAATTCACTTAGCTTTGATAGCTTCAGATCACTTCGCAGGGTTCAGCGCAAGGAAGAAGGCGTTGAATGCAAAAACATCGCCAGCAAGGTCAGGCCAGAATTGTGACGTCAAACATCAAAAATGACGCTGATTCTTTTACACACGAACACATTCAACGCCTTCTTCCTTGCGCTGAACCCTGCGAAGTGATCTGAAGCGATCAAAGCTAAGTGAATTTTCATTGTTTTATTCGTTAATGTCTCACCTGATGAAGACCTAAGAGGTCGAAACGCGTTGTGTTTCGTCTTGTGACTCGTTTGTCCACGTTCTCTGGGCGGTTCGCTAACATTTATTTAAGATTTGTTTAGATTTCCGCCTGCAGTCCTCTCGCTTTGCAACTAGACCTGTCATGTCGTCAAAAGATAATGACAAGAGGGATGACGTCAACCAGTCTGGTCTGCCTAAGGTTATTCTGTTCCATGATTCCACGATGGGGAAGATAAACCCACGTCGTTTGGGGTACGCGTACGGTGTTCATCTGGTTTCAAAACCATCCTACCGATTGGAGGCCTGTGCAAAAAACCTAGGCGACACCAAGACGGTGAAGACTGCTGACTGCTTGGTGTTTCACTGTGGGATCAACGATCTAAAAGGAAAAGATCCTAAGACAGTCGTGTCAGAGATGTCCGCACTTGTAAAACTAGCAAAAGCAAATCATCCAAACACCAAGATAGTTGTTAGTAGAGTGGCCGCAGTGAAGGATCGACATCTGCAAAACAAGCGGGAGATGTTCAACGCCCTACTCCTTGCAGAGCTCCCCATGCACAACGTGTCCCTTCTGTCCCATGAGAACTTGGACTCCACGAACAACAGGCTGATGAAGGACTCCATCCACCCGTCAGACAGGGGCACCAGCATCCTCGCTGGCAACTTGGGGCGTCACGTCCACCGCATCTTTTGGGAACGGCCCCACAGGAGGCGCCCCAATACCCTGCCGGTGGACATGGTTTCAGTGGTCATCGGGGACCATCCAGCAACGGCTACAGGCCTGCGCGCATCCCCAGAGTGCCTTTCCCCTGGTGCTCGCGACAACCTTGGGTCCCCATCTTTCAACCTTACTGACTTTGCCCAACGTCTGTTTATAACGTTTTATTCTACCAGTTATTATGAAACATGTTGACAATTGTATTACTGTTCTACAATGGAACTGTAGATCCATCGTCAAAAAATCTACTTCATTTTGAGAACTACATTTATTCCAACAACTTTTGTATTTTGGCTTTGCAGTCTCTATATGTAGAACCAAGCAAGTTACCTCAATTCAAGGGATTCTACTACCCTCCTCTATATAACTGTAGTACATCAACTAAAAGAGTTCAGACTGCAATATATGTTAGATCAGATCTTAATTATAGATCTTTGAAGTTGGACCTCAATTCAACAGCTAAAGATAAAGAAGAATTTTTTTATTACCGGGTTATCATTAAAAATGAGCAAAGATTCTAGTATAAATATACTTTCTGTATATTATCCAAAAGGCCCAAACACAGATAATTCAGACTGGATAAGACACCTTCCTTCTTCAGAAAAAAATTGGATCATATTGGGAGATTTCAATGCACGTTCTCCGTTTTGGGAACCAGATTGCTCTGTCACAACATGTAATCGCTTTGTTGAAAATATTGTGGATTCCAAATTAGTTCTATTGAATGATGGAAGCATAACAAGAGTTCCTGATGTTTCACATCATAGGCCAACCTCTATTGACTTAACGTTAGTATCTCCTGATATATCATTGAATGCTAGTTGGATAACAGAGGAAGACACATTAGGAAGTGATCATTTCCCTATTGTTCTTACACTAAATGAAAAGATTCCAGATGAAGAAGAAGTTGAAGATATGATTCCTAAGTTTTTATACAATAGTGCTGACTGGAACCTCTATGAGTCAACTCTATTGTCAATAGATCATAATTCCATGGAACATGAAGACACTGATATATTTTATGAGAACTTCAGAAAAGCTGTTTCATACGCTGCTGAAAAATCAATGCCCAAGCGTGAATGCTATAATGATAAGAAGTACAGAGGAAATGGATGGTGGAATGAAGAATGCGCAGAAGCAGTGAGCAGTAAAAAGAAAACTTATAAAACATGGCTAAAGGACAGAACTGAAGAAAATTTTATTGCAATGAAACGTGCAAAAAGTCACAGTAACAGAGTTGTGGCCAAAGCAAAACGTATCTATTTCACTACGTTTTGCCATTCAAAAATATCTACATCAAAGGACATGCACAAAGTATGGAAGAAGGTTAAAGAATTAAAGAACAGATGCCATTTACCATCATATCCCATTAAATTAGATAACAACGCTATCCCCACACCAGCAGAAAAAGCAGAGTTATTTGTTGAAGTGTTTTCAAAGAATAATTCATCATCAAGTCTTACATCAAATATAAGAAGCTACCGAGAAGAGGAAGAGAAAAAACATATTTATTGTGATCCTCCTCCAGATGAAAATCATTACTTAAACTCTTTTATAACCTTTGAGGAATTTAATGATTCATTGGAGTGTTTTACTTGCAATACCACTGCTGTTGGCATCGACGGTATTTCATATCAATTGCTCTGCCATTTGCCTTTATCTTGGAAGCAATTACTTCTCTCATTTTACCAAAAATGTTGGTTAAATGGAACTCTCCCTACTATCTGGAAGAGGACGGTTGTAATACCAGTTCCAAAGCAAGGTAAACGTAGATCCGAAATTGGCAGTTATCGTCCAATAGCTTTAACATCGCAAGTTGGTAAGATATTGGAAAAAATTGTTGAACGTAGTATTTTACATTTCTCTGAAAAGAACAATATTATTCCAAACAACCAAGCAGGTTTCAGGAAAGGAAGATGTACGACTGATCATCTGGTCAAAATTACGAATCAAGTTAAAAAAAAAAAAAAAACAGTGCTATCTAGCATCCCGTCCACTTTTTGGCATGGGACAGTGCTATCTAGCAGCCTGTCCTTTTTTGGCATGGAGCAGTGCTATCTAGCAACCTGTCCTTTTTTTGGCATTGGGCAGTTCTATCTAGCAGCCTGTCCTTTTTTTGGCATGGGGCAGTTCTATCTAGCAGCCTGTCCTTTTTTTGGCATTGGGCAGTTCTAGCTAGCAGCCTGTCCTTTTTTTGGCATTGAGCAATTCTATCTACCAGCCTGTCCTTTTTTTGGCATTGGGCAGTTCTATCTAGCAGCCTGTCCTTTTTTTGGCATTGAGCAATTCTATCTACCAGCCTGTCCGTTTTTTGGCATGGGGCAGTTCTATCTAG
Source organism: Conus canariensis (assembly GCA_033310375.1). Classification (NCBI taxonomy): domain Eukaryota; kingdom Metazoa; phylum Mollusca; class Gastropoda; order Neogastropoda; family Conidae; genus Conus; species Conus canariensis. The sequence goes on along the minus strand of CM065747.1, from coordinate 37,211,646 downwards.
CAGCCTGTCCTTTTTTTGGCATGGGGCAGTGCTATCTAGCAGCCTGTCCTTTTTTTGGCATGGGGCAGTGCTATCAAGCAGCCTGTCCTTTTTTGGCATGGGGCAGTGCTGTCTAGCAGCGCACCTGTCCTGATCACAGATCATGGCACAGAATTGTTCACCACCGTCACCTTTACACTTGACCAACACAATATGCAAGAGAGACAGACAGACAGACAGTGAGAGAGAGAGAGAGAGAGAGAGAGAGAGACAGGCAGACAGACGGACAGCAAACAGGCAAACAGACAGAGATGCAAACACACACACACACACACACACACACACACACACACACACACACACACACATACACACACGCACACACATACACACACGTACGCACGCACGCACACACACACACACACACACACACACACACACACACACACACCGTTCGCCGCTGGCCGTGGTGCGAAGAACAAAGGCCTTCCCCTCCCCCCTCCCCCCTCCCCCCTCCTCCCACCATCCTTTCGCCCACACCTGCCGTCCTGTCCGACTTCAGATCGACAGGCTGCTCGACAGCCAGTCTGCTTATGGGTGAAGTGTATCCATAATTCAGCATGAATGACAGCCAGATAGACAGTCTCCTTCTTGGTGAAGTGTATAAATCAGTTAGCACAGATGACAACCAGGCAGTCTACTTCCTGGTGAAGTGTATAAATCAGTTAGCACAGATGACAACCAGGCAGTCTACTTCCAGGTGAAGTGTATAAATCAGTTAGCACAGATGACAACCAGGCAGTCTACTTCCTGGTGAAGTGTATAAATCAGTTAGCACAGATGACAACCAGGCAGTGTACTTCCTGGTGAAGTGTATAAATCAGTTAGCACAGATGACAACCAGGCAGTCTACTTCCTGGTGAAGTGTATAAATCAGTTAGCACAGATGACAACCAGGCAGTCTACTTCCTGGTGAAGTGTATTAATCAATTAACACAAATGACAACCAGGCAGTGTACTTCCTGGTGAAGTGTATAAATCAATTAACACAAATGACAACCAGGCAGTCTACTTCCTGCTGAAGTGTATAAATCAATTAACACAAATGATAAACGGCCGCTGACGACGATACCCTTCTTGTACTTGTATTACTTGCCAAGTTTGTTTTTTCTTTTATCCATAAACACAGGATTAACCATGTAAAATCAATGACACCAGGATTTCTCGCTGAATTGCAACTCAGATACAAAGTAAGAAGACTTCTTCATGTTGTAGACATGAATTAGAATTATTATTTCTTTATGAATGGCTACCCTGTACAACTTTGGCGAGTCAATATTTACCAAATTAATGGAGATTTTTGTTTTAAATGACAACAGTTACAGTGTTATGAATATATTCAGCGAGGAATTGACTTCATTTTTTCTTAAAATGCTGTCGCTGTTAGAACATTTTCATGGCAAAATGTATCATATTTACATGCCAGGAAAGTTTCAATCAGATCCAGTTTCTCATCTTTAAATATATACCAAGGCACATACTTTGAAGAGTCAATCAAATTTACAGAATGGGAACATGACATTGTACGATTTTCTTGGGGAAAAATAAGGGTAATTCCCAACAACGAGTAGACATATCAACGCAGTATATGGACACTGTCATTATATTCACGGTTCACATCATTTTGCAAATGTCCATCAAACAAAACTTTTAAGCATCTCAGAACTCTGATGTTGATTCTTCTAGCGTCCAGATAAGTAAATACCATTAGATAGGTCAAAGGTTTGCCAATGGGAAATCGACAACCACGTTCACTTTTGTAATCTTGCTTCTCTCTCTCTGTCTCTCTGTCTGTCTCTCTCTGTCTCTCTCTCTCTCTCTCTCTCTCTCTCTCTCTCTCTCTCTCTCTCTCTCTGTCTCTCTCTCTCTCTCTCTCTCTCTCTCTGTGAGTGAGTGAGTGTATGTGTGTGTATGTGTGTGTGTGTGCGCGCGCGCGCGCGCGCATGTGTGTGTGTGTGTGTGTGTGTGTGTGTGTGTGTGTTTTGTGTGTGTGTGTGTGTGTGAACTAAGTCAAAGTCTAAGCGAAGAAGGGCGAGCCACTTGTGAGCAGTCGGTAGCCATGAAGGTATGGAGGGGGGGGGGGGGGGGGGGGGGGGGGGGGGGGGGGGGGCAGAGTCAACATGTCCAGGGTCACACTGTGTGCTTGCAGCACGGCGGTCAGCATAACGCTATTCTTGACCTGTGTAGCGCTGTTTGAGGACTTACATCATATTATTTGATGGTCTGTCCTGGGGGGGGGGGGGGGGGGGGGGGAGGCGCTGTACGGTGCTCTTTCTTGTTTTATACTTTGGTGTTCAATGTTCATCACCGCGAAGTTTGATGTTCTGTAAATGGTGTTTAATTTTCTATGTAATGGTTCTTGGATGTTCTATAAAGTGGTGGTTGATGGTTTTATACAGTGGTGCTTGATGTTCGGTGCAGTGGTGTTTGATGTTCTACATAATGATGTTTGATGCTGTTTAGAATGGTGTGTGTGGACCACCCTAGCCTCAAAAGGCCAAAAGAAAAGTGTTGACATTAAACTGACTTGAAAACAGTAATAACACCCACCCACCCACCCAACCAACCAATCAACCAGCCAGCCAGCCAACAGCCAAACAGACAAAGACAACCTTACCACTACCTGTTTCACTGAAGATCACGTGTACTGTCACGTAAAACATGCATTCTGCGGGGACACAGCTAATTATCACTCGATAGTGGTTCATTCCATACCAGTTATTTTCAACGAAACGAGAACAGGCATTTTCATTTGCCAGCTGATCGTGTTCCTGTCAGCCCAGACGTTATGATTTATGACATCTACTCATGTGACATGAAGAGTCATTCTGTTCGCCTGTCCTTTAATTATGTCATTCTGTTCGCCTGTCCTTTAATTATGTCATTCTGTTCACCTGTCCTTTAATTATGTCATTCTATTCGCCTGTCCTCTGATTATGTCATTCTATTCGCCTGTCCTCTAATATTGTCGTTCTGTTTGCCTGTCCTTTAATTATGTCATTCTGTTCGCCTGTCCTTTAATTATGTCATTCTGTTCGCCTGTCCTTTAATTATGTCATTCTGTTCACCTGTCCTTTAATTATGTCATTCTGTTTGCCTGTCCTTTAATTATGTCATTCTGTTCGCCTGTCCTTTAATTATGTCATTCTGTTCGCCTGTCCTCTAATTATGTCATTCTGTTCGCCTGTCCTTTAATTATGTCATTCTGTTCACCTGTCCTTTAATTATGTCATTCTGTTTGCCTGTCCTTTAATTATGTCATTCTGTTCACCTGTCCTTTAATTATGTCATTCTGTTCGCCTGTCCTCTAATTATGTCATTCTGTTCGCCTGTCCTTTAATTATGTCATTCTGTTCGCCTGTCCTTTAATTATGTCATTCTGTTCGCCTGTCCTTTCATTATGTCATTCTGTTCGCCTGTCCTTTAATTATGTCATTCTGTTCACCTGTCCTCTAATTATGTCATTCTGTTCGCCTGTCCTTTAATTATGTCATTCTGTTCGCCTATCCTCTAATTAGTCATTCTGTTCGCCTGTCCTCTATTTATGTCATTCTGTTCGCCTGTCCTTTAATTATGTCATTCTGTTCGCCTGTCCTTTAATTATGTCATTCTGTTCGCCTGTCCTCTAATTAGTCATTCTGTTCGCCTGTCCTTTAATTATGTCATTCTGTTCGCCTGTCCTCTGATTATGTCATTCTGTTCGCCTGTCCTCTACTTATGTCATTCTGTTCGCCTGTCCTTTAATTATGTCATTCTGTTCGCCTGTCCTTTAATTATGTCATTCTGTTCGCCTGTCCTTTAATTATGTCATTCTGTTCGCCTGTCCTCTAATTATGTCATTCTGTTCGCCTGTCCTCTAATTATGTCATTCTGTTCGCCTGTCCTTTAATTATGTCATTCTGTTCGCCTGTCCTCTAATTATGTCATTCTGTTCGCCTGTCCTTTAATTATGTCATTCTGTTCGCCTGTCCTCTAATTATGTCATTCTGTTCGCCTGTCCTTTAATTATGTCATTCTGTTCGCCTGTCCTTTAATTATGTCACTCTGTTCGCCTGTCCTTTAATTATGTCATTCTGTTCGCCTGTCCTTTCATTATGTCATTCTGTTCGCCTGTCCTCTAGTTATGTCATTCTATTCGCCTGTCCCCTAATTACCTCCCTTTAAACCACACAATCCTTACTATTGTTGTCCGGGTAGCAGGGGTGGGCTTTCAGGGCGCTGGCCAACCCCCTCTCACAGACCAGGTTCTGTTGTAATTGTTGATCAATCACACAACACACACACACACACACACACACACACACACACACACACACACACACACACACATAATTACACATACGTCATGCACACACACATGGGCCCGTGCCCACACGTCCCTACACACACATGTGTACATTCACTACACGCACACACAAATTAAAAATGGTACAACCGATGTTAGGTAGGTAGGCCTACTCAAGGTCTGACCAGCGCGATGGGCTGATGCGTAGGTCAGACATCTGCTAAGTCGTAGCCACGAGACAATCATCTTCCCTCCTCGTCATTAAATCATTTATCCATCGGCTCTAAATCATGCACAGTGTGGTCTCACAACTTAGCGGATGTGGTGTAGCGTATACGGACTAGTCCGCACGCAGTGACGCCTCCTTGGTGGAAACTGAAAGTGAAAGTGAAAGTGATCACTGACTGGAGACCCGGAAGACTGGAAGGAACAGAAGTGACCAAACCAGTCCTCTCATAGACAACTCGTCGACCTGGTTCACACAGAGAGGCACGCGCATATGTGCATGTCGCACTCTGGTGCACACTGCCTTACACACACACGTACATAGACACATACACGCATACATATGTATACACGTAGACGCCTGCACACATGCATATAGACAAAGAGAGAGAGAGAGAGAGAGAGAGAGAGAGAACCTGCAAACATGCAGAAAGAGAGAGAGAGAGAGAGACTGCACACATGCTGAGAGAGAGAGAGAGAGAGAGAGAGAGAGAGCCTGCACACATGCACAGAGAGAGAGAGAGAGAGAGAACCTGCAAACATGCAGAAAGAGAGAGAGAGAGACTGCACACATGCTGAGAGAGAGAGGAGAGAGAGAGAGAGAGAGAGAGAGAGAGAGAGAATGACAATGACAATGACAATGACGATGTTTTAATGTTAGGCCTCCAGCCTGTAAACATAGGTACACGTAAACAATGTAGTGGCTATCCAAACAGACGGGTGATAGGAATCAACTTCAATTTGTAGCATTAATATGTTCTTCCCTGTGCCTCAGTGCATCAAAAAATATACATAGCTACATCACGAATGACTCTGATTTCCTCACTACACAATAAATGTCGACACTTTACCTCTGATGACCAGTTCACCTTTAAATGCTTTGATCTATATTTATCTCTAAGTAATGCGTAAGCTTCACATCGAAAGAAAAAATGTAGCTCATCTTCACTATTCTTACAAAATGGGCACTGCATGATTATCCTCAGAATCATTTTTCCTGTAACGTCTATCTATCTTTAAATCATTTATGCCTAATCTGAATCCGGTGAGTGCTGATCTAAATTTTTTAATGGTTATTTTTTATAAGTATTGTTCACGGTGTGGAAGTAATTTGAAAGTTTGAAAGAGCAATACAATTTAAATCTGTCGCTATCCTTAATCTTGGATTCCCATGTCTGTTGAAAACAGTCTATCATTCTTTGTTTGAACATTCTCAAGAACATTTTATAATTTCCAATCATTCTTTTTATACATACCTCCGAGAAACCATATCTGTCTAAACATGCTTTAATAGATGACACCGGTTATTAACTTTTGACTGTCTTTCAGCTTCAGCCTTTAGTGCTGAATTATGCTGCATTAAATATGCTGAGAGAGAGAGAGAGATTAGAGAGAGAAAGAGAGAGGGAGAAAGAGAGAGAGCGAGCCTGCACACATGCAGAGAGAGAGAGAGAGAGAGAGAGAGAGAGAGAGGAGAGAGAGAACCTGCACACATGCACAGAGAGAGAGAGGAGAGAGAGAGAGAGAGAGAGAGACTGATTGATCTTTAATACACAAGGATGAAGATTTTAGGCCAAAGCCTAGTCTTACAATCTGTCCTTGTCATGCATACATTATTTCAACACATATCATTCATACTGACAATTCAACATAGCAACATGGTAATCTAATTCTACAATGATAAGCAAACAATTCATAAAAGCACTAATGAGATGGGGGATGGTAAAACAGAAGGAAACTTACAAACAAACAAACAAGACTACAGAGAGAGAGAGGTCAGAGGAGGGTGGGGAAGAGAGAATGGTAGATAGGGGGAGGAGAAAAGGGATGGTAGACAGAGTGGGAGTGGGGATGAACGATTTTAACGGAGTAGGTTTTGTTTAGACGATTTATTCAAAGTATGGTACACAGAAGACTTTGTGAATGAGCGCTAATCATTGTAATCGTATAATTAAATTACTGAGACATAAAATGTTTATGCAAATGTTCCTTGAAAAGTTTTAAAGTATTCATGTTTTGTAGATTCGGTGGAAGTGAGTTCCAGACATGGTCCAGAGTAAGCTAGGCTTGTTTTGTATAGATCAATGCACACATGCACAGAGAAAGAGGGAGAGAGAGAGAGAGAGAGAGAGAGAGAGAGAGAGAGAGAGAGAGAGGAGAAGAGAGAGAGTCTGCACACATGCACAGAGAGAGAGAGAGAGAGAGAGAGAGAGAGAGAGAGAGAGAGAGCCTGCACACATGCAGAGAGAGACAGAGAGACAGAGAGTTACTGTTTACCTCACTAACACACAAACAATGGCATCGTAAACAAAGGAAAGAAGTAAAAGAAGGACGGGCAGCGAAGAAAAGCCTGACCCCGCCGCACGAGAGACGCAAGAGACTACTAGGGATGCAGAACGAGGGGGATGCAGGACAACTCATGCATTATAGACAGGATGGAGGGAGACAAACAAAGACAGCAAGGACACAGATGGAGGGAGACAAACAAAGACAGCAAGGACACAAACACACAAAGACCAACACAAAGAGAGACACGAACAACGACGGCAAAACGCAAAGAGAATAAACGAGAAACGGAAAAACAACAACAACAACAACAACAAAACAAGTAAAAACAAAGAGACAATCCAACCAGCAAAGAAAGGAACCAAGACTTAAAGAAACGACAAACAAACAAACAAAACAACAACAAAGAACAGGAAAGAGGAGTGCCACAGAGGGGTTTCTTCTCCCCAGAGAGACACAGGACTCCACGTTACAGGTGTGCTACCGTCACACAGTCTCCCTGGTATTTGGTGACAGGCGTCTGTCAGCCATGGGATGGGTGTGTCAGCCATGAGATGGGGCTGTCAGCCATGGGATGGGTGTGTCAGCCATGGGATGGGTGTGTCAGCCATGGGATGGGGCTGTCAGCCATGGGATGGGTGTGTCAGCCATGGGATGGGTGTGTCAGCCATGGGATGGGGCTGTCAGTCATGGGATGGGTGTGTCAGCCATGGGATGGGGCCGTCAGTCATGGGATGGGTGTGTCAGTCATGGGATGGGTGCGTCAGCCATGGGATGGGGCTGTCAGCCATGGGATGGGGCTGGGATGGGTGTGTCAGCCATGGGATGGGTGTGTCAGCCATGGGATGGGGCTGTCAGCCATGGGATGGGTGTGTCAGCCGTGGGATGGGTGTGTCAGTCATGGGATGGGTGTGTAAGCCATGGGATGGGTGTGTCAGCCATGGGATGGGGCTGTCAGCCATGGGATGGGGCTGTCAGTCATGGGATGGGTGTGTCAGCCATGGGATGGGTGTGTCAGCCATGGGATGGGTGTGTCAGCCATGGGATGGGGCTGTCAGTCATGGGATGGGTGTGTCAGCCATGGGATGGGTGTGTCAGCCATAGGATGGGGCTGTCAGCCATGGGGTGGGTGTGTCAGCCATGGGATGGGTGTGTCAGCCATAGGATTGGGCTGTCAGCCATGGGATGGGGCTGTCAGTCATGGGATGGGTGTGTCAGCCATGGGATGGGTGTGTCAGTCATGGAATGGGTGTGTCAGTCATGGGATGGGCTGTCAGTCATGGGATAGGTGTGTCAGTCATGGGATGGGGCTGTCAGCCATGGGATGGGTGTGTCAGCCATGGGATGGGGCTGTCAGCCATGGGATGGGTGTGTCAGCCATGGGATGGGGCTGTCAGCCATGGGATGGGGCTGTAAGCCATGGGATGGGTGTGTCAGCCATGGGATGGGTGTGTCAGCCATGGGATGGGTGTGTCAGTCATGGGATGGGTGTGTCAGCCATGGGATGGGTGTGTCAGCCATGGGATGGGTGTGTCAGCCATGGGATGGGGCTGTCAGTCATGGGATGGGTGTGTCAGTCATGGGATGGGGCTGTGAGTCATGGGATGGGTGTGTCAACCATGGGATGGGTGTGTCAGTCCTAGGATGGGGCTGTCAGCCATGGGATGGGGCTGTCAGCTATGGGATGGGGCTGTCAGCCATGGGATGGGTGTGTCAGTCATGGGATGGGTGTGTCAGCCATGGGATGGGTGTGTCAGCATGGGATGGGGCTGTCAGTCATGGGATGGGTGTGTCAGTCATAGGATGGGTGTGTCAGTCATGGGATGGGGCTGTCAGTCATGGGATGGGTGTGTCAACCATGAGATGGGTGTGTCAGTCATAGGATGGGGCTGTCAGCCATGGGATGGGGCTGTCAGCCATGGGATGGGTGTGTCATCCATGGGATGGGTGTGTCAGTCATGGGATGGGGCTGTCAGTCATGGGATGGGTGTGTCAGTCATGGGATGGATATGTCAGTCATGGGATGGGTGCGTCAGCCATGGGATGGGTGTGTGGAAACAGGGTGGATTGATTTCCTAGTTGACATTCCAGCTGCGTTTCCTCACCGAGGGAATTGCTAGATATCTTGCCGGGGGGTGCTGAGGGGTGCGGGTGCTGAGGGGTGCTAATGGAGAGACTTCCAGCCGCACGCGCGCGCGCGCCCTCACACAGAGAGAGAGAGAGAGAGAGAGAGAGGAGAGAGAGAGAGAGAGAGAGAAGAGAGAGAGAGAGAGAGAGATGAATTTTAACTAGCCCAACAACGTGTACTTAGAAAAAGCAGTATGGCTCTTTCAGAATGGCGGTTCACAGACAAAATCTTAAACAAAATAGGTCACAGGTGTTTGACAGCACGATTGATAGAAAACAAAATAGATCGCAGGTGCTTGACAGCACGATTGATAGAAAACAAAATAGATCGCAGGTGCTTGACAGAACGATTGATAGAAAACAAAATAGATCACAGGTGTTTGACAGCACGATTGATAGAAAACAAAATAGATCACAGGTGTTTGACAGCATGATTGATAGAAAACAAAATAGATCACAGGTGTTTGACAGCACGATTGATAGAAAACAAAACAGATCACAGGTGTTTGACAGCACGATTGATAGAAAACAAAATAGATCACAGGTGTTTGACAGCACGATTGATAGAAAACAAAATAGATCACAGGTGTTTGACAGCACGATTGATAGAAAACAAAACAGATCACAGGTGTTTGACAGCACGATTGATAGAAAACAAAACAGATGTCTGACAGCACGATTGATGGAAAACAAAATAGATCACAGGTGTTTGACAGCACGATTGATAGAAAACAAAATAGATCACAGGTGTTTGACAGCACGATATGACCAGCTTTGATAGAAAACAAAATAGATCACAGGTGTTTGACAGCACGATTGATAGAAAACAAAATATATCGCAGGTGTTTGACAGCACGATATTACCGCTTTGATAGAAAACAAAATACATCACAGGTGTGTCATAGCACAATAGTAACAGTTTTGATGTACGGAGCAGGAGTATGGTTCCTATTCAGTTTCACTGGACAAGGATGAAGTGGATGCGTTTGCATTGTGTTCATCATCTTTCGGGTCAGCTACTTTATGGAACTATTCACACAAATCCCGCAGACGATTTTTAAGTTCTCACGAGAAGGTAAAAGCATTACCCACTCTGGGAGAGCTAGGCAGATTCCAAACGGCATTTAAAATAATAGAACAGATAGCCTAGTAGCTTTAAGGGCATGTGTAATTGAATTAAAACTACAATCATATATCCAATCATTGTTTGATTACTGACATCAGAATAATGCAAATGGCCGATGGATAACGCGATTGAAGATATTGCCAAGCAACGGATTTAAACGTGTTCGGAAAAAATCAGAATGCATTGAATGGAAAACGACTGTGGCATGCGATACAATGGAGGCTGGGATTTTTTTTTTTTTTTTTTTTTCACTTTTTGGGATCGTCGGAAACTGGATTCTTCTAAATAATTTCATGACTATGACTAAAGAATATACGTTAACAACATATCTGTTTAAGGACACAGATGAGAACTACCAAAACACCTTTCGTAAGTTCAGCACAACCTTTCATGACTCAAAATTTGAAAAAGGAGGACACCAAAATATGGCGAGATTAGATGCAAAAGATTAACATTGTAATGAAATAGGAGATGCAGTTAATTTCTTTTGATAAATGTCTCTTTATGCTGAGTTAGGAGGAAAAAGGCTGTTAATTCAAGGCGTGTGGATTAGGGGTTTCCCCACGCTGTTTCCCGCACCCCCCTCCCCCCCCCCCCCCCCCCCAATCTCCACTCCCCCCCCCCCCCCCCAAGGAAAGAGAGGAGACAGGTACGAACAAAGTTCAGGAGGTAAACTAGCTATCCTTAAAAAAAAATTCCAACCACCCCCCACCCTCATCGACCTAACTCCCCCCCCAAAAAAAAAAAAATTTAAAAAAAAACTAAGGGGAATGGAAAGGACGATGGAGGGGATCACAGAGAGAGAGAGAGAGAGAGAGAGAGAGAGAGAGAGAGAGAGAGAGAGAGAGAGAGAGAGAGAGAGGCAGAGAGAGAGAGGGAGAGCCAACGCGAAACTGAGCAAGGGACACTGAAGAAAGAGTGAAGCAAAGAGACAGGTGGAGGACGAGGAAGAAGCAGTGAAAGAATGCACGAAGACCCCGCACACGTCTCTCCAGTAGGCTTTGATCACAGTCCATCAATGATGTCACGCCTCTCCAGTGTGCTTTGATCACAGTCCATAACTGATGTCACGTCTCTCCAGTAGGCTTTGATCACAGTCCATCAATGATGTCACGCCTCTCCAGTGTGCTTTGATCACAGTCCATAAATGATGTCACGTCTCTCCAGTATGCTTTGATCACAGTCCATCAATGATGTCACGCCTCTCCAGTAGGCTTTGATCACAGTCCATCAATGATGTCACGCCTCTCCAGTAGGCTTTGATCACAGTCCATAAACGATGTCACGCCTCTCCAGTATGCTTTGATCACAGTCCATCAATGATGTCACGCCTCTCCAGTGTGCTTTGATCACAGTCCATCAATGATGTCACGCCTCTCCAGTAGGCTTTGATCACAGTCCATCAATGATGTCACGCCTCTCCAGTGTGCTTTGATCACAGTCCATAAATGATGTCACGCCTCTCCAGTAGGCTTTGATCACAGTCCATCAATGATGTCACGCCTCTCCAGTATGCTTTGATCACAGTCCATAAACGATGTCACACCTCTCCAGTAGGCTTGAGACAGAGTGAACAAAGATGACGGTCAGGGCGTGAGAGCAGTGATAACTGAATGCACGCCCTCCAGTTGTAGTTTGATCACAGTCCATCAATGATGTCACGCCTCTCCAGTGGCTTTGATCACAGTCCATCAATGATGTCACGCTCTCCAGTAGTGCTTTGATCACAGTCCATCAATGATGTCACGCCTCTCCATGTGTGTTTGATCACAGTCCATAACTGATGTCACGCCTCTCCAGTATGCTTTGATCACAGTCCATCAATGATGTCACGCCTCTCCAGTAGGTTTGATCACAGTCCACAATGATGTCACACCTCTCCAGTATGCTTTGACCACAGTCCATAAATGATGTCACGTCTCTCCAGTAGGCTTTGATCACAGTCCATCAATGATGTCACGCCTCTCCAGTATGCTTTGATCACAGTCCATAAATGATGTCACGCCTCTCCAGTGGCTTTGATCACAGTCCATAATGATGTCACGTCTCTCCAGTAGCTTTGATCACAGTCCATAATGATGTCACGACCTCTCCAGTGTGCTTTGATCACAGTCCATAAACTGATGTCACACCTCTCCAGTATGCTTTGATCACAGTCCATAATGATGTCACGCCCTCTCCAGTATGCTTTGATCACAGTCCATCAATGATGTCACGCCTCTCCAGTATGCTTTGATCACAGTCCATAATCGATGTCACACTCTCTCCAGTATGCTTTGATCACAGTCCATAACTGATGTCACACCTCTCCAGTATGCTTTGATCACAGTCATAATGATGTCACACCTCTCCAGTATGCTTTGATCACAGTCCATAAATGATGTCACCCTCTCCAGTTGCTTTGATCACAGTCCATCAATGATGTCACGCCTCTCCAGTATGCTTTGATCACAGTGCATAAATGATGTCACGACCTCTCCAGTATGCTTTGATCACAGTCCATCAATGATGTCACGCCTCTCCAGTATGCTTTGATCACAGTGCATAAATGATGTCACACCTCTCCAGTATGCTTTGATCACAGTCCATAAACGATGTCACACCTCTCCAGTATGCTTTGATCACAGTCCATAAATGATGTCACACCTCCCAGTATGCTTTGATCAGAGCATAATGATGTCACGCCTCTCCGTATGCTTTGATCAAGTCCATCAATGATGTCACACCTCTCCAGTATGCTTTGATCACAGTGCATAATGATGTCACGCCTCTCCAGTAGCTTTGATCACAGTCCATAAACGATGTCACGCCTCTCCTGTATGCTTTGATCAGAGTCCATAAGTGATGTCACGCCTCTCCTGTATGCTTTGATCACAGTCCATAAACGATGTCCAAGTGATGAGGGTGGGGCTTGACTCTCCCATAGAGGGTTCGGAAGGTCGTCACGCCCTTCGACCTCATCGTAGGACTGGGCCTTCACCGGAGTGAAGCTGGTGGAGAAACTGTGCAGAGCGGATGGGGATCAGGCCCCCACACTGTTCAGATGGGAACTGGAGTCACAGACGGATGGGGATCGGGTCCCCACACTGTTCAGATGGGAACTGGAGTCAGAGACGAGTGAGGTGGACAGGCTCACAAACTCACACCAGAAGAAGGCAGACAAAATCTCTCCTCCGGCACTTCCATGTTTGGTCCTTCATTAAAGACTTTCAACACCTATGGAATTCAACTTTCAACCTTGGATGGAGGGACCAGTGCAGAACCAAGAAAAGGGGAGGCAAGAATAACAAAAGAATGACGACACACAAACCATACATTCACTACATCCCCCGTGCCCACGAGACACACAAACCATACATTCACTGTATCCCCCCGTGCCCACGAGACACACAAACCATATATTCACTACATCCCCCATGCCCACGAGACACACAAACCATACATTCACTACATCCCCCTGCCCACGAGACACACAAACCATACATTCACTACATCCCCCTGCCCACGAGACACACAAACCATACATTCACTACATCCCCCCGTGCCCACGAGACACACAAACCATACATTCACTACATCCCCCGTGCCCACGAGACACACAAACCATACATTCACTACATCCCCCGTGCCCACGAGACACACAAACCATACATTCACTACATCCCCCATGCCCACGAGACACACAAACCATACATTCACTACATCCCCCGTGCCCACGAGACACACAAACCATACATTCACTACATCCCCCGTGCCCACGAGACACACAAAGCATACATTCACTACATCCCCCCGTGCCCATGAGACACACAAACCATACATTCACTACATCCCCCGTGCCCACGAGACACACAAACCATACATTCACTACATCCCCCGTGCCCACGAGACACACAAACCATACATTCACTATATCCCCCGTGCCCACGAGACACACAAACCATACATTCACTACATCCCCCGTGCCCACGAGACACACAAACCATACATTCACTACATCCCCCCATGCCCCGAGACCACCACAAACCATACATCACTACATCCCCCCGTGCCCACGAGACACACAAACCATACATTCACTACCTCCCCCCCTCCCCCCCCCCCGTGCCCATGAGACACACAAACCATACATTCACTAATCCCCCGTGCCCACGAGACACCAAGACATACATTCATACATCCCCCCGATGCCCAACAACAGCACATACCGTCACATTCACTACATCCCCGCCCGTCCATTCACACAAACCATAAAGCAACTCATCCCCCGTGCCAACGTAACATGTACAAACAGTACTTCACTCATTTCCCACACACAAATAAGAAGTAGGATGGCTCTCGCCCCTGCACGTTCAACCTATGTACAACAGTACTTCAGTTTCCACAAATAAAGAGCAGCGTCTCTCGCCCTGACAGTCAACCTATGTACAACAGTACTTCCATTTCCCACACCAAATAAAGAGCAGGACTGTGCTCTCGCTCCTGTCACGTCAACCTATGTACAACAGTACTTCACATTTCCCACACCAAATAAAGAGCAGGACTGTGCTCTCGCCCCTGACACGTCAACCTATGTACAACAGTACTTCATATTTCCCACACCAAATAAAGAGCAGGACTGGGCTCTCGCCCCTGACACGTCAACCTATGTACAACAGTACTTCACATTTCCCACACCAATAAAGTAGCAGGGACTGTGCTTTCGCCCCTGACACGTCCCTATGTACAACTACTTCACATTTCCCACACCAAATAAAGAGCAGGATTGTGCTTTCGCCCCTGACACGTCAACCTATGTACAACAGTACTTCACATTTCCCACACCAAATAAAGAGCAGGATTGTGCTCTCGCCCCTGACACGTCAACCTATGTACAACAGTACTTCACATTTCCCACACCAAATAAAGAGCAGGACTGTGCTCTCGCCCCTGACACGTCAACCTATGTACAACAGTACTTCACATTTCCCACACCAAATAAAGAGCAGGACTGTGCTCTCGCCCTGACACGTCAACCTATGTACAACAGTACTTCACATTTCCCACACCAAATAAAGAGCAGGACTGTGCTCTCGCCCCTGACACGTCAACCTATGTACAACAGTACTTCACATTTCCCACACCAAATAAAGAGCAGGACTGTGCTCTCGCCCCTGACACGTCAACCTATGTACAACTACTTCACATTTCCCACACCAAATAAAGAGCAGGACTGTGCTCTCGCCCCTGACACGTCAGCCTATGTACAACAGTACTTCACATTTCCCACACCAAATAAAGAGCAGGACTGGGCTCTCGCCCCTGACACGTCAACCTATGTACAACTACTTCACATTTCCCACACCAAATAAAGAGCAGGACTGGGCTCTCGCCCCTGACACGTCAACCTATGTACAACTACTTCACATTTCCCACACCAAATAAAGAGCAGGACTGTGCTCTCGCCCCTGACACGTCAACCTATGTACAACAGTACTTCACATTTCCCACACCAAATAAAGAGCAGGACTGTGCTCTCGCCCCTGACACGTCAACCTATGTACAACAGTACTTCACATTTTTCTAACTGACTCACATTCTGGGCATGTCCACTCCTTTCTTTCGTGTTTTCTGCTGCTTTACTGGTCTTTTTACAATACACCGAACTGTAATGTCGCGGGGAGAAGAGGAGACAAAATAGAATGAATAAAGGTGTTTAAAAACTCCAATTCCTGAGACTTGCTTTTTACAGTTGCGGGTCTGTAACTTACCTAATCAACTGGTAAGAAAAGACACACACACACACACAACACACACACACACAACACACACACACACACACACACACACACACACACACTCACGACAAAAATACTAGAAAACACTACAAAAATACGTTGCTTGGTGTGGCTAATAAAAATACTCTTTTAATTATGAGCATGTAAACAGCATTCTCATTTACAAGTGAAAACTATGTATCAAACAGAAATTTAATTTCAATATTTTATAAATTAAAACTTTAAAGACTGAATATATAAACAAATCAAAATGTATTTATGGAGAACGAAGAATAACCAGCAAGCATCTGCTGTTGGACTGTTTACCTCTTCAAGCACATTTACCACCATTTTCAGGCATGTCTTTACGTGATGTCTTTTCAGATTTAAACTTTGCTTTCAATGTTGTTTTTTCTTTAATTTGTAGTCCAGTTAAGCATTTGCTGTACGATTATTTGCAGGTATGTTGTAGGGATATAAAAGGAGACATTTATATGCACTTACATAACCAGATTATGCATAAACTTGCATAGTCACAGACATCTCTCTCTCTCTCTTCTCTCTCTCTCTCTCTCTCTCTCTCTCTCTCTCTCTCTCTCTCTCTCTCTCTCTCTCTCTCTCTCCTCTCTCTCGTCTAATATCACAGATGTGAACAGACGGAAAACTGAAGTACTACTACTACTACTACTATCACACACTCACAGGTCCTCGAAACCCTTGGCGGGTACAGGAGCTGCCCAGTGACCCCTCAGTATATATTAATGATGGTGGGTCCTGAGGGCTGCATAGTTGCTCCTCGGCAAAGCGTTGGTATGTGGACTATGATCAACGTGTAGGCCTACACCTAAAGGAACCTAGGGGTATGCCAAAGGAAATTGGAGAACGGTCAATGGCCCAAAGCGGACGTCCAAGGTCGGACTCAGCAAAGGTTGCCCCTCCCTTTAACGCCAAGACGTGAAAGCAGAAAGGAGAAGGAGGCTGATACGGAAATAGCTGCAAAGCACCCCTTAAAAAAAAAAAAAAGGAGGGGGGTGGTGGTAGAAGGGGGAGCAAAGGGGGTGAACGGGTTGGGGGGTGGGGATTGAGGGGAGAAGAGAGGGGTGGGGTCAGTATGGCGGAAATGTAGCGGGAAAGAATATGACGGAAAGTCCGTACCAAATTACATTATAAACAGGATAGTATAGTAAAACGAGGGGGTGGGGTGGGGGTGTAAAGAAGAAGGTGAGGAAAGGAAACAGGGGGGACAGGGGGCAAGGAACGACTCAAATGAAACGTTTCTCTTCCGATTGAATCTGTGTCAAATTAATCAGCTATGAGGAAGTTGCAGCACCATCAAAAGCTATTTAGAATATATCATTATTATGACGACAGACAATGGGGCTGTGTGAGGAGGCAGGTCAAACACACTCCCACAGACACAGAAGGCTGTGTGAGGGGGCAGGTCAAACACACTCCCACAGACACAGAAGGCTGTGTGAGGGGGCAGGTCAAACACACTCCCACAGACACAGAAGGCTGTGTGAGGGGGCAGGTCAAACACACTCCCACAGACACAGGAGGCTGTGTGAGGGGGCAGGTCAAACACACTCCCACAGACACAGAAGGCTGTGTGAGGGGGCAGTCAAACACACTCCCACAGACACAGAAGGCTGTGTGAGGGGCAGGTCAAACACACTCCCACAGACACAGAAGGCTGTGTGAGGGGGCAGGTCAAACACACTCCCACAGACACAGAAGGCTGTGTGAGGGGGCAGGTCAAACACACTCCCACAGACACAGAAGGCTGTGTGAGGGGGCAGTCAAACACACTCCCACAGACACAGGAGGCTGTGTGAGGGGGCAGGTCAAACACACTCCCACAGACACAGAAGGGGAGAATGTTGACCATGACTGACACACACTATTGGAGCACACTTGCTTCACACGCTGGTAACAGTTGTCTTCCCCGGAAAAAAAACCCAGAGGTATTATCCTTCAGGAACATGGGAATAAGCTGCTTCCCCTTAGCACGACCACTGTTTCCCTCAGGATAATAGCTGCTTTCCATCAGGATCACAGATGTTTCCCTTTATTTTCCTGAGAAAACAGTTACGTTCATTATCATTCCCAACAATCATAAAAACGGTCACCATCAGTATCATTCCCAACAATCCTAAAAACAGTTATCATCAGTATCATTCCCAACAATCATTAAAACAGTTACCATCAGTATCATTCCCAACAATCATAAAAACAGTTACCATCAGTATCATTGCCAACAATCATAAAACAGTTACCATCAGTATCATTCCCAACAATCATAAAACAGTTATCATCAGTATCATTGCCAACAATCCTAAAAACAGTTACCATCAGTATCATTGCCAACAATCATAAAACAGTTATCATCAGTATCATTGCCAACAATCCTAAAAACAGTTATCATCAGTATCATTGCCAACAATCACAACTGTTTCGCCCATTTTGCCGGTCCCATTTTGTGCTTGTCATGGTAAAGAACGGCCACAACTGTGTTCCCTGTTCACAAGGTTCTCTTCACAATAATGCCCGTTTTTCTTTTCTCAGGAAAACAAGGATAACGGCTATCACAGTTACCCAGCAAGGCCTGACCCCGGGATGTGAGGTAAAAAAGAAAAATAATAAAAAGGAAGGGAGAACCATATTCTTGGCACACAGCATACTGACACGCACTACTTTAGGTCAAAAAGATCCAGCGTACCCCTTCCCTCCCTCCCCCTTCCCTGTGACCAGTCAAACGCTATTGTCTTGGACCTGCACGAAGCTTCTGTGTGGAGAGTGTGGTTCTGTGTTCCCCATGGGCCTGAAGACTGGGAAGAAGTAACACCTTAAGATCTAGGTATAGCGAACAATAGTGTGCAAAATGATATTCATACTCTACTGCATTTACACGATAAGGACATTAGGTAATGCTGTATCGATGAAGATTGTCGTACAATGGTAGAACAGTAAACCTAACATGTGAGAGCACTGCTTTAAAAAAAAAAAAAAAATTCACACCAACGTTTCAAGATATCTTTGTCGCAACAACAACGAAAAACAAAATAGCCAAAAGGAAATGAAATAATGGTCCATCGGATGGGGACTATAAGCGAGTCAGACCCGTGCGCGTTCCTGGCCCCCTGCACACGTTAAAGAATCCACGGCAGTTGAAAATCGAAAAGAGCAGGGGGGTTCCCCGCTGCCCTGGCAAAATTGATGTAGATTGAAGATAGCCGCCTGGTATTTCTTACCAAGCCACAAAAATCGTCACTTACTGTTATCGTGTGCCATCGTGTACCGGTGGAAATGGAGGACATGTATAAACATCGTATGCATCCTATGTGAGAAACTGGAGGAATAAATGAGATAAATGAAAATGAGTGACTGATATTTGAATGGTACGGGAAACGACTGAATGAGCACCAGTAGGCTGCTCTTCGGCCGGCTCTACCTGGGTAGGCAGCCCGTTGAGTGAATGAGGTAGTGTGTTTATTGTAAAGCGCTTAGAGCTTGGTCTGTGACCGAGGATAGGCGCTATATAAATACCCAATATAATATAATAATAATGTCACTGTGACGCAGACATGCTTTGAGACACAACAAAATAAACAACAGTGGTGGAACTTAAACTAGATTTGAAAATGCAACTACCATCAAAACCATGTTAGCATAACCCTTTCAAACTAGCTGGATCGAAAGCACACCAAATGTAAATCGAGATTCACTACGTGAAACACTACAAAATGGCAAATTTTTTCTGACATAGTGATGTCAACATTTATGTAGACATTATTTTTCGAG
>CM065747.1:37172001-37187001 GCA_033310375.1 Conus canariensis | reverse complement strand
GGGTCTAGCCTGTGTTGCCGGGGGACGGCTCCTGGAGATGTGGGGCGATCGGCGACGGAGCGCTGCCTGAATGCGATCACCGTGGCCTGGGTAACCATGTTCTGAGGTGTGGCAGACATGAGGGCACTCCTTATGGGGTTGGGCTGAAAAATGCCCTCTCGGCCGCAGTCTGCGAGTACCCGCCGAATATTAGGGACTCGTGTAGCGCTCCAGCGACCTTCGTCCTGCTCCCTCCTTGAGGCGGCCTCACGCGGCACAGGACCATCGCCACCCGAGCATGAAGAAGGCCGCCCGGTGGTCCTCAAAACAGCCTGAAGTTTGGGGAAAGAAGGCAACATACACCGACGCCCATCGTCGGTCGACCAACAACCAAACTTGAACCAACGTTCAAGTGAGTTAACAGGGACCACCTGTAGGTCACTGTCTCTGAGAGTGGGGAGGGAACACCTGTAGGTCACTGTTTGTCTCTGTGAATGGGGAGGGAACACCTGTAGGTCACTGTCTGTCTCTGTGAGTGGGGAGGGAACACCTGTAGGTCACTGTCTGTCTCTGTGAGTGAATAGCGAACACCTGTAGGTCACTGTCTGTCTCTGTGAGTGAATAGGGAACACCTGTAGGTCACTGTCTGTCTCTGTGAGTGAATAGGGAACACCTGTAGGTCATTGTTTGTCTCTGTGAGTGAATAGGGAACACCTGTAGGTCACTGTCTGTCTCTGTGAGTGAATAGGGAACACCTGTAGGTCACTGTCTGTCTCTGTGAGTGAATAGGGAACACCTGTAGGTCACTGTCTGTCTCTGTGAGTGAATAGGGAACACCTGTAGGTCACTGTCTGTCTCTGAGTGGGGAGGGAACACCTGTAGGTCACTGTCTGTCTCTGTGAGTGGGGAGGGAACACCTGTAGGTCATTGTCTGTCTCTGTGAGTGAAAAGGGAACACCTGTAGGTCACTGTCTGTCTCTGTGAGTGGGGAGGGAACACCTGTAGGTCACTGTCTGTCTCTGTGAGTGAATAGGTAACACCTGTAGGTCACTGTCTATCTCTGTGAGTGGGGAGGAAACACCTGTAGGTCACTGTCTGTCTCTGTGAGTGAATAGGGAACACCTGTAGGTCACTGTCTGTCTCTGTGAGTGGGGAGGGAACACCTGTAGGTCACTGTCTGTCTCTGTGAGTGAATAGGGAACACCTGTAGGTCACTGTCTGTCTCTGTGAGTGGGGAGGGAACACCTGTAGGTCACTGTCTGTCTCTGTGAGTGAATAGGGAACACCTGTAGGTCATTGTCTGTCTCTGTGAGTGAATAGGGAACACCTGTAGGTCACTGTCTGTCTCTGTGAGTGAATAGGGAACACCTGTAGGTCACTGTCTGTCTCTGTGAGTGAATAGGGAACACCTGTAGGTCATTGTCTGTCTCTGTGAGTGGGGAGGGAACACCTGTAGGTCACTGTCTCTGTGAGTGAATAGGGAACACCTGTAGGTCACTGTCTGTCTCTGTGAGTGAATAGGGAACACCTGTAGGTCACTGTCTGTGTCAGTTTATCAATGAGGAGGGAACACCTGTAGGTCACTATCTGTCTTTGGGAGTGAATAGGGAACACGTGTAGGTAATTGTCTGTCTCTGTGAGTGAAAATGGAACACCTGTAGGTCACTGTCTGTGTCAGTTTCTCAGTGAGGAGGGAACACCTGTCGGTCACTGTGTCAGTTTATCAATGAGGAGGGAACACCTGTAGGTCACTATCTGTCTTTGTGAGTGAATAGGGAACACCTGTAGGTCATTGTCTGTCTCTGTGAGTGAAAAGGGAACACCTGTAGGTCACTGTCTGTGTCAGTTTATCAATGAGGAGGGAACACCTGTAGGTCACTGTCTCTGTCAGTTTCTCAGTGAGGAGGGAACACCTGTCGGTCACTGTCTGTGTCAGTTTATCAATGAGGAGGGAACACCTGTCGGTCACTGTGTGTGTCAGTTTCTCAATGAGGAGGGAACACCTGTAGGTCACTGTCTGTCTCAGTGGTCAGACCAAGGTCATGCCATTAAAGGCAGGGCTGGCGTCACCATCCGAAATGATCTTGTCAGCAACTATACATTTCACAATGATCACAATGATAACTATAATAAAAGTAATAAGAATAACTATAATGATGATGCTGATGAGAAGAAGAAGAACAACAACAACAACCACAACAACGATGACGACGACGACGACAACAACCATACGAATAATGATGATGAGAAGAAGAAGAACAACAACAACAAGAACAAGAAGAATGCTCATGTAAGATGTTTAATTTGTGAAGAGCCCTAAGCGTTTACGAAGTTCACAACACACACACACACACACACACACACACACACACACACACACACACACACACACACGCACGCACACACGCGCACACACGCATAAGCGCACGCACGCGCGCACGCACGCACGCACACACACACATACGCGCACGCACGCGCGCGCGCGCACACGCACACACACACACACACACACACACACACCCACACACACACACACACACACACACACACACATACACACACACACAAACAAACAAACAAACAAACACACATATATGCACGCATGCACACACACACACACACACACACACACACACACACACACACACACACGCTAAACGTACAGTACACACACACACACACACACACACACACACACACACACTGAAGAGCAGCACACACACACACACACACACACACACACACACACACACACACACACACACACGCACGCAGACGCACACGCACACGCACACGCACATGAAACTCGCACATATATACACACACACACGCGCGCGCACGCGCATGCGCATAAGCGCTCGCGCGCGCACGTGTGCATGCACGCACACATACGCATGCGTGCACACACACACACACACACACACACACACACACACACACACACACACATCCATTTATACTTAAATGCCTCCACACACCCAAACACACATACACGCAATGGCACCCCCTTCCCTCCCCACGTACACACACTAAACTATGCATAGGGGAATACAGAGAGAAAAAGCGACATACAGAGAGCTGAAACAGAATCAGACTGAGGCAGAGGCAGAAAGAGAGAGACTTTGTTTTGTCTCTTCATCCATATATGCCTGACAGACAGACAGACAAAGAAGAAGAAGAAAAGATAAAGCAAAGAAACAGCTGGACACACTAAACGCTGGCGCGTTACTCTTTAACTCTGCGCCCCACTTAACCACGGGCACCTGCTGGCCTCTGTTACATAGGGGCCGGAAAGGAATATACTCTCGGAACTCTCCGCACGCGGCGGGCGAGGTCTGCTTTTGACGTCTGTACTCTCGGAACTCTCCGCACGCGGCGGGCGAGGTCTGCTCTTGACGTCTGTGGGTGTAATTGCCGTTTTTCTCCTGTAACCGCCCGCGGAGGCTGACGTCCATCCGGGTATCAGCTCAAGCAGGAAAGATGGTAGACATCAACATGGAAGGAGGTCTTAGTGTGTTGTTTGTCATGGACTCCTCCCTGACCGCCTGTCAGATGACGATCCTGGTTGGAGTCAGACTGAGAAAGAAAGAGACTTGTTTTGCACGGTGCTTCACGTGCTCCGTGAGGTCGGCGGCAGTCTGCACCTAAACTTGTTCGCGGGACATTGATCTGTTCTGCTTTCTAGAGCCTTTTGATGGACCAGACTGTTGTGATGTCAGGTGGACAGGGCTGACCCATACCCCTGGCCACCATCAGAGGCGCAGTTTGAAGGAGACTATCTGATCTGTATATTCACATCATTTATCACATAATAATCTGGGGGCCATTGTATCCGTCTATTTCTCCACTCACAAACTGCTCTCTCATGCCGAGTTTACAGTTCTTCTTTGTCATTTCCATCAGCGTTGTCTATATGTACAGAGGACTCATCATTGCTCAATCGTTTACTGTTTCACATTGGATCTTTTGGTCTAAACTGGAATTTCGATGGTTGTGTGTTTTGATAACGTGTCCGTGTGTTTAGGAAGATCTACATAAGTTAATCCATTCTTCCTGCGTGTGTGGTGAGAGAAACGTGTGTGTGTCACTGTGGTGTGTGTGTGTGTGTGTGTGTTTCTGGGCCTGTATCTCTGGTGTTTCAAAATGCAACCTATTATCTCTCGTTATTGGTCAAAACCGAGAGTCTCTGAGATTTTGTTACTGAGGTATGCACTTTTTTTTTGTATTGCGCTTTTGTAAAAATTCGCAGACACCGCTGTACGGGTATTTAACGTTTAGATATATGTTGATTTATTCATTCATTTCTGTGATAGTCTCAGGGAGGCTTTGGAAGTGATCAGGTGGATGATTCGTGGCGCAGTTTTATTTGTAATACATGCTCAAAGGCGCGTTGTGATAAGCACGTCGCTCTCTGTTAATAGTCAACAAATTTCATTCCATTTTCATCTTTGAATTATAAATCATGTAACCACACATTAAAGTCCTCAAAAAAAAAAAAAAAAAAATTTGCACTGTGGTGATGATGTGTGTACTTTTTGAATTGCCGCTTTTTATTTCTTTTTTTCTTTTCTTTTCTTTTTTAATTAAAAGAAGGGGGGGGGGGGGGGATTGTGACAGGAAACTGGCCGTAAATTCCGTTGAAATTATGCCTTATCTCCCATGAGATTATCTCAGAGCTTCATAAGTTACGATTTGAAATAAAATTTTTATTCAGGACCGATTTATTACAAATCAGAACCTTACCAAACTGCACTTCTGAAAAAAGATTACTTTGGAGTTACTGAATTTGTTGACTTAAAAATGTACCTGTGCAGCTTGCGTCAAACGTGATTTGCCATTAACGATGGCTATTGTCCGACCCTCACGCTGTCTCCGTTGATCAACCATTACAAATGAAAGACGCGTAGCCGAGTACAATGAAAATGAGTTTAGTTTGTCCATTATTATTTTTTGCTTAATTAATGATGTGCAGCATAATATGATAACTTCACTCATTTCATGTGAGCGGCAAGTTTTTAGATCTTGATGTAGTTATCATTTGTCGTGAGCGAAGGTGGGCTAGTCCGGCAACTAACATGCCTCGAGCTTCGTCGATGTGCAGTAAAGTGGGATCATGATCGTGGACTGTCGCACGTGAAGCATAGGCCTATGTAATTCTGATCATCTGTAACAGTGTGTGTGTGTGTGTGTGAGTGTGTGTGTGTTAAAAAAGGAAGAAACAGATCGGAATCAAAGCTCTTCTTCTTTCCGTATTTTTTCTACCTATCATTTACGTCTTTTCATTGCTGACTTTGACTTCTTTTTTTTTTTCGAAGAGCGCATTTTTGTGCCCAGGTTTCCCCACACAACTCATGACGTCATTGAAGAGGCCCTGGCAGGGGTTGCTTCCTATTAATTTTCTGCTGTGGTTACTAGTTGGCCTAGTCCTCTGCTCTGTAGTGTGGGCCCACAAGGTACGTCTTCCGAGTACTGTCAATAATGACAAAAACAACAACAACAACAACAAAAGAAAAAAGAAACCGCCAAGAGACACGCAAAAAGACTGGGACAATATTAATGCCAGCGTGAAATATACTTAGATCGATGGAGGAAATCCTTGTAACATTCAAAGTCACTTGTCCGCAGATCCCGAATATTATTTACCATGCAGTGCGTGTTTAGCAGGGTTGCGTCCATGTGTGACCAGAAAACGCGCGCGCACGCGCGCGCGCGCGTGTGTTGTGTGTGTGACTGTGTGTGTGTGTGGGGGGGGGGGGGGGGGGGGGGTGAGTGGTGTGTGTGTTGTGTGTGTGTGTGTGTGTGTGTGTGTGAATCAAGCTAGCTTAATTCAAAATTTCACCCAACCCGTAGTTCTGTGCAAAATGTATGAATTGCGTGTTTGGGACCGACACTGTCCTCTGAATGGTTTGGGTTATTTAGCCTCCATCTTGGAGGTTAACAACAGCCTTACGAGGTCTTGTTAACCTGGCCACTTGCAATCAGCACCACCTCTCTTGTTAACCTAGCACTAGCCTCTCTTGTTAACCTAGCACTAGCCTCTCTTGTTAATCTGACCACACACAATCAGCATTACCTCTCTTGTTAACCTGGCCACACGCAATCAGCACTAGCCTCTCTTGTTAACCTGGCCACATGCAATCAACACTAGCCTCTTGTTAACCTGGCCACATGCAATCAGCACTAGCCTCTTGTTAACCTGGCCACATGCAATCAGCACTAGCCTCTCTTGTTAACCTGGCCACATGCAATCAACACTAGCCTCTCTTGTTAACCTGGCCACATGCAATCAGCATTAGCCTCTTGTTAACCTGGCCACATGCAATCAGCACTAGCCTCTTGTTAACCTGGCTACATGCAATCAGCACTAGCCTCTCTTGTTAACCTGGCCACACACACAACCAGCACTAGCCTCTTGTTAACCTGGCCACATGCAATCAGCACTGGCCTGTTAACCTGGCCATACACACAACCAGCACTAGCCTCTTGTTACCTGGCCACATGCAATCAGCACTAGCCTCTTGTTAACCTGGCCACATGCAATCAGCACTAGCCTCTCTTGTTAACCTGGCCACATGCAATCAGCACTAGCCTCTTGTTAACCTGGCCACATGCAATCAGCATTACCTCTCTTGTTAACCTGGCCACATGCAATCAGCACTAGCCTCTCTTGTTAACCTGGCCACATGCAATCAGCACTAGCCTCTCTTGTTAACCTGGCCACATGCAATCAGCACAAGCCTCTTGTTAACCTGGCCTGGGCTGGCCACATGCAATCAGCACTAACCTCTCTTGTTAACCTGGCCACATGCAATCAGCACTAGCCTCTTGTTAACCTGGCCACATGCAATCAGCACTAGCCTCTCTTGTTAACCTGGCCACATGCAATCAGCACTAGCCTCTCTTGTTAACCTGGCCACATGCAATCATCACTAGCCTCATCTTCCTTGATGGCTGAACTGCACATTGAGAAAACTGAAGACTCGTCTCTGCCGTCAGGTGCTTTCTGTTCATGTAGACAAACCGTGTGCTTTTTAACCTCAGCTTTCTTTGCTGTTTGTCGTTTGTTGATATTGTGATAGCCGGCAGACGAACCTTTCTTGGGTGATTTGTGCGTCTGAATCCTGCTCCCCTCCCCCCCCCCCCACCCCCCAGATCCTACTTTTCAGTACTTGTTTGGGGGGCCGGAATAGCTCAGTTGGTAGAGCGCCAGACTCGTAATCCAAGGGTTGCGGGTTCGAATCTCCGCCAGGCCGTTTCGGTGCAGGGGGATTTTTCCCTTGGAGTTAACATTAGTTCTGACTCCATTTCCCATACAGTCCTTCGAATGAGACTATAAACCGAGGTTCTGTGTGTGAACACATGCATAACATCTTGCACACACATAAAATCCCATCACCAACTTTCGGAAGAGGAGGCCAGTTTGGCCGTTGGTATGGATGACACGTTACACATAGCATGCACCTTCCCCGAAGATGGAGTATGACTGCCTTAATGGCGGGATAAAAAACAGTCATGCACACAAAACTCCACTCCCTTTGTAGGGTAGATGGGATCAATACATGCCTGTCCATATAGGGAGTGTCCGCAGGTGTGTCAGCCTGCGTACACAGAAGAAGAAGTACTTGTTTGAAAGCTGTTCGTCATGCATTCCATTTTGTTGTAGAGTTTTGTCAACCTTTTTTAAGCAATGACCGTGCTGGAACTGTGTCCAGTTTAGGTTCAGATAACTCCGTAAGATCTGTTACAACAGACTTCATTCCGGGCTGAACTTGAGTTCCCTTGTTTTGATGACAAAGTGGAGACAGGTGAAGGAGCACTGATTATGATCACTCAGTAATTTGGGGTTCAGTGATCTGGGTCACGGGTCGGCCTCATTGACATGTGGCAGAGTTTGTCGGAGGTGTTACTCATGTTGCAGTTGAGGTCAGAATGACATTCCGTGTGGCCAGAATCGTGTTGCTTGCACTGGTAACTGGAGACACAGTTCCCATCCAAGGTATAAGAATGGAATCATTTTAGCAAGTGATTTTTTTTTCTTCAGTTTTGTTTTAACAAAGAGTCATGGAATGTCAGGCATGGTACTTCTGGAGGTGTCAGTGTGGTCTGTGGCTGCCAGTAGATGCTCTCTGCCCACGTGCTTCACCTCCACTAGCAAAGAAGAAACCCCAAGTAGATCGACGTCCGCACTCTGAAAGTCTCTAACTGCTGCATATGTCTGCCAGCACATTCTTGCTTGCTCCCTTTGTGTGTGTGTGTGTGTGTGTGTGTGTGTGTGTGTGTGTGTGTGTGTGTGCCTGCGTGCATGCCTGCATGCGCATTTGTCAGTGGGTGAAAGTGGTGGAGCTCTCCAGGTGGGTGGGTGAGGGGGGGGGGGGGGGGGACGCTCAGTCACACTGCCCTAGCAACTTTGCAGTTATTGTCATCAGTAAGGGACTTAAGTGATGTCCTGCATATGTTGGATCAGAACAGGCACTACTGAACACCATCACAGTGACTCGGCCGTAGCGCAGTGACTCCTCAGGTGAGTGGTCTTATGATGACTTGGCAATGACTGCCCCCCGGGTGGATCGCCTGTGCCAAAGCTCTGACGGGACAAACCAGGGTGTGCCATGGATGGGAAGCCTCCATGAGCCGCATGGACACAATAACACTGAACTGCAAACAACATGAGACAACCACCACAACATCTACTACTTTGCTGAACTGAGTTGTAATGCAATGCAATTTCAGCTGCAGTTCTGGCATCATTATGCCGCTTTCTCCAATCACATACCCTTAGGACAGGTAACTTAAAAAGACAATGAGAAAGTTAGAAAAAGAGAGAGAGGGACAGAGAGACAGACAAATAGACAAAAAAACAAAGAGATTGACAAAGAATGAAAGTAATATGTAAGCAACAGTGTGTCTACAACGTGCACCACACAGAGAGAGAGAGAGAGAGAGAGAAGAGAGAGTGAGAGAAATTGAAAGAGTATGAGAACATATGGAAAAAGACCAGAAGACATGTAGAGGTGTGTGTGTGTGTGTGTGTGTGTGTGTGTGTGTGTGTGTGTGTGTGTGTGTGCACAGTCAGTCATGTCAAAATGTTCATAGGCCAATGGATCATGGAGGCCGTTAACAGCACATGATGAAAGATAGAGAGAGACAGGCACACTACAAGCCAAATTTCTCAAGGTGGTTGTGTGCAGTAAGGAAATATATTATTCTTCACAACACTTTCAAAATCAGCAACGGCACTGTGTATAACTGCAACCATTCACTCCTTTTAATCCTATTCAGTTTAAACTTACTGTGAAGAACAAATACAATGTTGTTTATCAACTTATTCAGTGACATTAACTTTCTTTTCAAGGATGATAGTGAAATACAAAATCAATTTCTTCGACAAAAATGAGAGAAAGGGAGAGAAATCACTTTTGTTGGCTATTTGTCAACGGGACTGCCAAAGAGCATTATGGGTGGGAGAGTGGGAAGGCATGTACACAGGGGAGTGGGAGTAAGGGGGGAGAGAAGGAGGTGGAATAGAGCAAAAATCATGATTTAAAAAAAAAAAAGAATCAGAATTGAAGGCATTAGCAGAACATAACACACACAAACACACATACTCCCGGAAAAACAAAACATTATGCATAGACACAAAAATGAAAAAAGAACAATCAACAGTATCATTGCCATGTATGATACTGAAACCTGCACTAAAAAACAAAACAGATTCATCCACAAAATGTATTATGTGATATACTATTATGCACACACGCAGTTTGTGAGTACATGACTTTATATATGAAATGATCACACAATTACCTTGGACTCCCAACAGTCCCTTTGACAACTATACAATCTATTCTCAAAGGAAGCAGTAACAATAACAAAATCTTTAAAAAAAAAAAATTTTAACAATATTATTGCCAAACTGTAAATACCAAAGACTTTTACTGGCAGTAAATAGGTTTCCAAGGACTCCACATATGTATTACTAATTGCCTTCGTAGATGGAATGGAAACGTAACCAACCCCATTTCACCACACCGAGCCACACACAAACATTTCCACCAGGACAGCAGCAATACTGAGGGTCTGATGGCCGAGGCAGATCCACTTCAGACCAGTGAACCACATCCGTGCTGCTGAAAAATTTCTGGTCAAAGATTAGCATGTTTTGCAGAAAACTGGCGTATTCTCAGACACTTGCTTTGCTGTGTACAGTTTGTACAGAGAATGCTGGAGGCTCTCTGTCAGAACAGGGAAAAGAGAGGATCTGCATTTCAACATTATCACAATGACATGAACAATTGTAAATATGTCAAAGAAAAATATGTTCCTGTGGATATTACCCTGTTATGCTGACCCAAATCAAGAGATTCCTACCCGATTTAAAAAAAAAAAAAAAAAAGTCCTAAACAGCCATTTCCATCAAGAATATACTACACACCTCTTTTTGAAAAGGTGCACTTAATGCAGACACACACTAACTCTAAAATGGTGCGAAACAGACCACACAGGTCATCAGGTGATAATTTACAATGATCATCTGTGTCCACAACAAACATCAGATCTAATTATTTCAAGACAAGCTATTCTGTCAGATGGGACACGGTCTCCTTATCCCAGGCTACATCCAAACTTCACACTGTCAAACTCCACACTGTCAAACTCCACACTGTCAAACTTCACACTGTCAAACTTCACACTGTCAAACTCCACACTGTCAAACTCCACACTGTCAAACTCCACACTGTCAAACTCCAAGTTCCAGAAGGAAGGAGGGGAATGAAAAGAGGACAGAAGGGAGGAGGGAAGGGGAGAGAGGTGGAGGGAAGAAAGGGGAGAGGGGAGGGGATGGGAGAGGGGAAGGGAAGAGAGGACAGAAGGGAGGGGGGAAGGGGAGAGAGGTGGAGGGAAGAAAGGGGAGAGGGGAGGGAAAAAGTGAGAGTGGCAGTTGCTCACTTTGCAGGGTGCCCCTGTTCAGTCAGCACAGTCCTGATTTCCAGGTAAGAACAGTCCACACTCAACGGACAACCACACAGCCAACCGCTCTGAGCACAACAACTGTCCCTCACTCCCACCTGTCCAATACCTTACAGTCTCAGAAATGTATCTCCATAGGTGTCATTCTGTACAAATAGAGTTCGCAGCAAGATGGGACTGATAACACCGGCAACCAAAATGCAAAGCAGTGTATAATATGTTCTTTATTCTGAGATGTAGATTCTGAATTTTACTGGCAACTTAATCATGTATAAGGCTCGGTAGGTTACACACACACACACACACGCATGCGCGCACACATGCACGCACGCACGCACACACACACACACACACACACACACACACGTGCCAAATGAAACCAACTTAACTCAGCTCCTTTTGCATC
The DNA here is from genome assembly GCA_033310375.1 of Conus canariensis. Classification (NCBI taxonomy): domain Eukaryota; kingdom Metazoa; phylum Mollusca; class Gastropoda; order Neogastropoda; family Conidae; genus Conus; species Conus canariensis. The sequence goes on along the minus strand of CM065747.1, from coordinate 37,175,648 downwards.
ACAAATATGTGCCAACATGTTGCCTTACTCTGCCATTATACGGTCACCACACTGAGACTACCAGCGTTGAGCACCCTGTGCGCCATACACCCCGTCTCTTCTCACTCTGCACATCATTGTAGAATGACTGACACCCCCAATGTCCTGGCATGTGTACGCTTTCTGCAGGCAGTGTCTAGTTTCAAGTGTTTTCGTTAGGAGTGAGCGCAGGTGTCTGGAACAAGTGTGTGTATGCATGAATCAGTATGTTGGGCATCTGTGTGTGTGTGTGTGTGCGTGTGTGTGTGTGTGTTATGTGTTTATGTTTGCTTGTGTGTGTGCATGTGTGTGAGCAAGTGTTTGTGTGTGTGTGTGTGTGTGTGTGTGTGTGAGAGAGAGAGAGAGAGAGAGAGAGAGAGAGAGAGAGAGAGAGAGAGAGAGAGAAATGGAACAGGCATGTCAATAGATGATTAATTTGTTTCCAAACAAACTTACCACAGGAAACGATGAAGGCAGGTTTCAGGGCTACAAGACATTCACTTCCACCTAATCTTCATTCTCAATGCAACTTATATATCCAAATTTATGCCCTGTCAAGCCCTGTCATTCCTTTAATTCATTACCGATGCGTTAAAAAAAACAAAAAACAAGCAAGTCACCTGTTGATGTCAATGAACACCAAGAGATCAATGGCACAGCTTTGTTTATGAAAAATGCTGGTAAGTTCCCAGGTTGAAGCGACAGGATAAAAGGGTCCTTTCTCTACACATCAGACAGTCAGGTAATGAAGGCATTCCACACACAGACACAGACCCACGCACACACCTCCCCGACCATAACCAATACATAGCCACTCAGAGGCAATGATTTCATGTTTGACACACCACCGAGTGGAGAGATTGGCCAGTTCTTGTGCCCCACAGACCACAAGTGTGTCTTCCTCGGCTGTGGAATGATTCTGGAATAACCTAATCAATCAACCCTTTCAGCATGAAGAGAAATAATGATAATAACAATAACAATCAAAACAAAAAAACAACCTACGCTTCTTTTTTTCTTTCTGATTAGTTTAGTGGAAGGCAGACTGTTCCCTGGACTCTGGCTACAGAAATGATATGTCTGACATGGACAAGGTGGTCACTGCTGGACGGTTCCTTCGGTCAACAGCTGAGGGCACAACACGACCCCAGCATGAGGAGATGAAGAAGTCTGCTGTGAGATGATGTCCACATCAAGATGCATGCTGTGAAGACAATGTGTTGTACAGATGACGCGCAGGCGAGGAATTGGGTAGGTTCACCTCAGGACAAGAAGCATGGGTATGGACAAACAAGGGAAAAGGAACAATATTACCGAGTAATTTGTCATATGAAATTACAAAATATGTTCATCTCTAAAGTCTCTGAACCATCACTAGTCTCCTCTTGTACACAAGCAATGACTGAAAGTTCCCCATTGAACTGAAACATCAAAAATAATGAATACACCCTCACATGGATTAGGCTGTCACTTCAGACGCTATCATTATAAAACTTCAAAAGTCATTCACCATCCTCAGTAGTTCGTCATCAGTTTAAAAAGAAATGAACAAGCAAGATGTGTTATTTCTGGTTAATCTGTCTTCATACAAAATACTAATACAAAACACTGCTTCAGCAAACCTAATTATCACAGCCATCAATCATACTGTTCTCTCAATTCACTTTTGTTTTAAATTTAGGCTTCTTTGCATGTCTATGGTAACATATGATGGAACCATTCTGTATTGTCTTACCTGATTTTTGTCCTACATTAAATTCCACAACAGTAATCTCTTTCAAAAACTGACCACAAAGAAAAAGTAGCATACAGATTTTTTTTTCACATCTACAAATAAACGTGAACAATGGAACTACTGTTCTACATTATTTTAGCAAGATTTCACTTTGTATCAAACAAACATCAAACAAACGAAAAGAAAAAAAAAAGCTCCAACTCTCTCTACACTCCAATTGCAAACAGTATCATGTACACATTACACTCGCATCATCCACCAGGAAACAGTCGCCATGGCAACGGCTGCTCCGTGACGGAAGGCCAGGCAGTTACAGCTCAGTGTGCTCCACGTGACTGTCAACAAACTCTTGAAGTGACCCCAGGTCACGCTGGCCTTTATAGTCGTTCTTCCGCTTCCCGTTTTGAAAGAGGACAAGGGTTGGGTAGCCCTGAACCTGCCAACAGTCACAGAGTTCTTTCCCTCAAGCACCACGGCGATGGTACAGTGTGTGTGTGTCTGTGTGTATGTATGTGTGTGTGTTTGTGTGGTGTGTACATTCCTAATCTATAAAGTGGGTTTACCAACTGGTCTTAAACCCAGAAAATGGGGTCTCTTTGCTTTTCTTTCTTTTCATACACCCAGTTTGCTTTCACACAGCCCTGGCATTTGTTCACAGAAGTATTTTCAAAACAATGCAGACCTTCCAGAGTTGATTTATATCACGAAAATCACCATTTCACAAAAACAATGAAAAAAATTTTGTTTGAGAAAAAGTCCCAAAAGCCTTAGAAATTCTAGTTTCACTTAAATGAAAGATTCTAGTGTCAAAATAGAAAAAGCAAACTTGGCATTTTTTCAGTAAAACAATCACATTCTTAAAACTCATCATTCGAACGAGTTTACCTGTGACGTTTGGCTGTAGTTTTGCAGGCCAGTATGATGTCAGAATGGGGTCATGTGAGAACATGTGTGAATACATCTAGTTAAATGAGCAAATGGCGCTGAAAGGAAGGAAAGCACAGGATCAGGCAAGATTCAGAACAAAGGCCAAAGTTACTGGAAAACCTGCACAGCATGTATTAATACACACGACACAGACAAAGGGCAAAACGCCTGACCCCCTTCTGACATTACACCAGTCACAAAGCCACAACCAAATGCTACGAATAAGCTCATTTGTTTAGTGTTGCCTCCGAGAGTTCCGCCTGGACTCTGAATCATGCTGGTTCTGAAAGACTTGTGCCTGGTTTCCATTTTCTTGAAGAACAACTTGGCCAAAATGAACCTACATTCACAGACCCATATTTGAGCATAGGTTCATGATAATTAGCAGCAAAGTACTTGTGAGCACAGGTTTATGATAATTAGCAGCAAAGTGCTTGTGAGCACAGGTCTATGATAATTAGCAGCAAAGTACTTGTGAGCACAGGTTTATGATAATTAGCAGCAAAGTACTTGTGAGCACAGGTTTATGATAATTAGCAACAAAGTACTTGTAAGCTTAGGTCTATGATAAAAGATTTTTTGCGTTAAGCTTGCAGCAAAAACCATCAACTTCAACAGATTTAACTGCTTTTACATACAACGAGGCAGAAATGTGATAAACTGGTAATTTGTCACACACTTCCTTCATACTGTAAGGCAGAACCACAACTCTACAGTTCATACTGTAAGGCAGAACCACAACTCTACAGTTCATATTGTAAGGCAGTACCACAACTCTACAGTTCATATTGTAAGGCAGAACCACAACTCTACAGTTCATACTGTAAGGCAGAACCACAACTCTACAGTTCATATTGCAAGGCAGAACCACAACTCTACAGTTCATATTGCAAGGCAGTACCACAACTCTACAGTTCATACTGTAAGGCAGTACCACAACTCTACAGTTCATACTGTAAGGCAGTAC
>CM065747.1:37159501-37167001 GCA_033310375.1 Conus canariensis | reverse complement strand
AAAAAACAAGGCCCGAGAGATACAGGCACCTGCAGTGTTGGTCTGGAAATTTGAGCAACATCTCAGAAACGCATCCATTAAGTGGATGAAACCCGACTGTGTGGTCCCAGTCTTCCCAACTGAGTCCGCAGCAAACTCAACTCTGGGTAGGAGCCGGTCGAGGCAGAAAAACCCACATGACTCTGATGGGATTTCGAACCCACCGACCTCCCAGCGGGAGTCCGCGACGCTAACACACTTCGCCACGGCGGCTGGTAGCACTTAGGGTTTATGATTTAAGATTAAGCATCATAGATAATCATTATTATTACATCATTAAAGAATAAGCTTTACAGCTTTTTTTCATCCTGCCCTCACAAAAAAAGAATAAATATCAATTACAATAAAGAAGAAAAGAGAAACACCCATGCTCTCTCCCTCTCTCTCTCTCCCATTTATACTGACCGACGTTACGAAATTGTGTGACCCAGTGGTGAGTTGGCGTACCATGAAGATGTAAGTGCAACAATGATTTACGCTGGTGTGTGTCTGTATATGTGACATTAGTTTCAAATGGACTATATTCATGATTCGAACGGGGAAAGTACAAGATCATGTGGGAAGCATTTTATTGTTTATAACGGACAACTGCACATGTAGCATGCTAACACCTTGCTTTAGTAAAAACATGGTGCGGCTGTGATAGAATTAGTATCGGCATGCTTCACAAGCACGTACAGCTTGCCACATAAACAAGCAAAACATGCCTAGGCTGTGCAAGGGAAACTGCCGTGTTCTCAGTGAAGCTGACTAGTGCCAACCGTGACTGTTGTTGGGGCCCTCTACCAGCTGTCGGGTAGGTGTTGTGCAAATAATTCTCTATCAGTTGTAAAGCTAACATACGTATGTCCAATATGTTTGAGTTTGAGCACGATTGAAATCAGCGATGCACGCTCTCCACTGAGCTGAACTTTCATTCACTTTGTGTGTGTTCATCAGTCTGTTTCAACCATTTGTTTTGCTGGCTGTTCTTTGTGCTCTTGCCAGCAAAGCCTCTGAAAGAAGAGCCATTCATGTTTGGTACTGTTCTGTCAGTCAGAGACCCCACAATCCAGTGACATCAATCGACCACAGTTCACTGCAGTCTGGCACAAAGTATCAATGAAGAAAACAGCACCCTATTTCCCACACACCATCAGCCAGACAGCCAGTATCACATTACGTGTACGGAGGATAGCTTGTGGAAGGTTAGCGTGAGGGAGGTGGCAGCTGTAGGCTGCAGTGGACTGTTTGATCAAACTGCTGACGCCTCCACTCCTTTCCGCTTGCCTCTCTTCTGCCAGAGGTTATTGCCCTTCTCTTCTAACTAAGTGCTCCTCTGTAGACATGTGTGACACCCACATTAACAGAACCAATCATGAGAGGCTGCTGATATACATACCAGGGAGCAAAGAATACCACATTGACAGAACCAATCATGAGAGGCTGCTGATATACATACCAGGGAGCAAAGAATACCACATTGACAGAACCAATCATGAGAGGCTGCTGATATACATACCAGGGAGCAAAGAATACCACATTGACAGAACCAATCATGAGAGGCTGCTGATATACATACCAGGGAGCAAAGAATTTCACAAAGGTCAGCCCATCTGAGATGGCCTCCTCAAACGTGTCCGCAGTCAGATCCACAACCACCTCCTGACAAACACCATCAGGATGGACACTTTATAACATTTACATTACTCTATAACAACACTCTATACTAACATTTACATTACTCTATACTAACACTCTATACCTGTATCCTGACAACCCCCATCAGGATGGACACGTTATAACATTTACATTACTCTATAACAACACTCTATACCTGTATCCTGACAAACCCCATCAGGATGGACACTTTACAACATTTACATTACTCTATAATAACACTCTATACCTGTATCCAGACAAACCCCATCAAGACGGACTCTTTGTAACATTAACATTTCTCCATAGCAACACTCTATAACCACTTTCTTGACAAAATGTGTCAGAACAGTAATCACTAGTGGAGAATAGATGAGGAAAGAGCTAAATGTAGGAAGGGGGGAAACAGAGATGAAATGTGAGATACAGTCTAACGACTGCAGACGGGGGAAGGGGGGGGGGGGGGGGGGGGGGAGAGAGATGAAATAAGACATGTTGTCTAACGACTGGAGAAAAGGAAGGAAATGTGAAACATGGGATGTTGTCTAACAACTGCAGAGTGCGTACAGGGGAGGGGAAAAGAGAAATGAACAAGCAGAGGTTGTCTACCCCTTGGAAAGTGGAGAAGGATAGAGGGGTGAACACTGCAAGGTTATCCGACATCTCCCTGTCCCATTCCTCCTTGCAGACAATCAAGAGGGGTGAACACTGCAAGGTTATCTGACATCTCCCTGTCCCATTCTCCTTGCAGACAATCAATTTGCTGTCCCTTTTCTCTTAAAAAAAAAACAATTCATCTGCTGCCCCATTTTCCCTCGCAAAGAGTTTATTTGCTGTCCTTTTTTTTCCTTGCAACCAATTAATCTGCTGTCCATTTTTGCCTTGCAGACAATTAATCTGCTGTCCTATTTTTTCCTTGCAGACAATTAATTTGCTGTCCTATTTTTTCCTTGCATACAATTAATTTGCTGTCCTATTTTTCCTTGCAGACAATTAATTTGCTGTCCCCTTTTTCCTTGCAGACAATTAATTTGCTGTCCCTTTTTCCTTGCATACAATTAATTTGCTGTCCTATTTTTTCCTTGCAGACAATTAATTTGCTGTCCTATTTTTCCTTGCAGACAATTAATTTGCTGTCCCTTTTTCCTTGCATACAATTAATTTGCTGTCCCTTTTTCCTTGCATACAATTAATTTGCTGTCCCTTTTTCCTTGCAGACAATTAATTTGCTGTCCTATTTTTTCCTTGCAGACAATTAATTTGCTGTCCTATTTTTTCCTTGCAGACAAATAATTTGCTGTCCCATTTTTCCTTGCAGACAATTAATTTGCTGTCCTATGTTTCCCCAATCTGACAAACTGCAACAGTCCACTGCATATCCTACATGTTTTCCCCAATCTGACAATACATGTTTCCCCTATCTGACAGTCTGCAACAGTCCACTGCATGTCCTACATGTTTCCCCAATCTGACAATACATGTTTCCCCTATCTGACAGTCTGCATCAGTCCACTGCATGTCCTACATGTTTCCCCAATCTGACAATATATGTTTCCCCAATCTGACAGTCTGCAACAGTCCACTGCATGTCCTACATGTTTCCCCAATCTGACAATACATGTTTCCTCAATCTGACAGTATGCAACAGTCCACTGCATGTCCTACATGTTTCCCCAATCTGACAATACATGTTTCCCCAATCTGACAGTCTGCAACAGTTCCCCTGTATGTCCTACATGTTTCCCCAATCTGACATGTTTCCCCAATCTGACAGCTGCAACAGTTCCCCTGCATGTCCTTCATGTTTCTCCAATCTGACAATACATGTTTCCCCGATCTGACAGTCTGCAACAGTTCCCCTGTATGTCCTACATGTTTCCCCAATCTGACATGTTTTCCCCAATCTGACAGCTGCAACAGTTCCCCTGCATGTCCTTCATGTTTCTCCAATCTGACAATACATGTTTCCCCGATTTGACAGTCTGCAACAGTCTCACTGCATGTCCTACATGTTTCCCCATCTGACAGTCTGCAACAGTCTCACTGCATGTCCTACATGTTTCCCCAATCTGACAGTCTGCAACAGTTCACTGCATGTCCTACATGTTTCCCCAGTCTGACAGACTGCAACAGTTCCCTGCATGTCCTACATGTTTCCCCAATCTGACAATATATGTTTCCCCAGTCTGACAGACTGCAACAGTTCCCTGCATGTCCTACATGTTTCCCCAATCTGACAATATATGTTTCCCCAGTCTGACAGACTGCAACAGTTCCCTGCATGTCCTACATGTTTCCCCAATCTGACAATATATGTTTCCCCAGTCTGACAGACTGCAACAGTTCCCTGCATGTCCTACATGTTTCCCCAATCTGACAATACATGTTTCCCCTATCTGACAGACTGCAACAGTTCCCTGCATGTCCTACATGTTTCCCCAATCTGACAATACATGTTTCCCCAATCTGACAGTCTGCAACAGTTCACTGCATGTCCTACATGTTTCCCCAGTCTGACAGTCTGCAACAGTCTCACTGCATGTCCTACATGTTTCCCCAATCTGACAGTCTACAACAGTTCCCTGCATGTCCTACATGTTTCCCCTATCTGACAGTCTACAACAGTTCCCTGCATGTCCTACCTCCTGCTCCTCTTCAGGCACAGCTTCCTGCTGCTGGAACCCAAGGACCTCCTCCATTTTGCTGGTGACAAACCCTTTCAGGTCTTCAAGGCTCCTAGAACCCTGGTACTGCTCAAACTGCAGGCACACACACACACACACACACACACACACACACACACACACACACACGCACACAGACGCACACATACCCGCACACCCATGCACAAGCACAACAGAGTTCTAATTTGATGAGGCTTTTTTTGGAGGTGGGTGAGAGGTGAGCTTGTTTGTTTTGCTGGTTTCATTTGTTTACACAGTTTACTGAATCCTGAAACAAAAATTACAATAAATAAGTCAATAAGCTGAGTAATGTAAACAAGTGCATCTACAGCAAGTACAATGATAAACATATCAAATGTGTCTGCTAACATCATTCAGACTGCCAAACTTAATAATATTCATTCATACACACACACACACACACACACACAACACACACACACACACACAACGTACACACTCACATGCACACACACACACACGTACACACTCACATGCACACAACACACACACACACACTTTTACACATACTCACACACGCACACACACACACTTTTACACAAAACTCACACACCACACACACACACACACACAACACTTTTAACATACTACACACCACACACACACACACACACACACACACACACACACACACACACACTTTTACACATACTCTACACACACACACACAACACACACACACACACACACACACACACACACACACACACAATGCTTAAAGACATAAACAAACACACTCTGAACCTTCTCCCGACCCCACTCTGAAAAAAATTATAATGAAGATGTCGTCAGGCTGAATGACTTATTTACACAATGATGTACATAAACAAACAAAGTAATGAATTAAGAATAAACTAAAAAAAAAAAAAAAAAAAAAAAAAAAAACAACAGAATTAAGTCAATTTCTTGTTCTTTTTTGAATGGCAGAAAAATCTACAAACACACAGTTATGTAATGAAAAAAAAATTTCATTTTCAGCACATGCTAAAACACACCTGCAGTTACATAATAACAAACATAATTCGTTTTACTTTCAACAGATGCTTAAACACACCAGCATACCTTTTCACCGTCGTTGACAGAATGAGTGTAGGTAACCTCTGACCCCTGGCTTGTGCACAGATTGTCGACACTGTGCAATCCACCTGTAACCGCAGGGATAGACACTGTACATGCCCTGTCACCTATATACACTGTACATGCCCTGTCACCTATATACACTGTACATGTCCTGTCACCTATATACACTGTACATGTCCTGTCACCTATATACACTGTACATGTCCTGTCACCTATATTACTGTGTAGTACGCAACCACCATGTGTGTATCATGTATGTTCTGTTAAAATGACATACACGGTAGTCCACAACCACCATGTGTGTATCATGTGTGTTCTGTTAAAATGACACAGTAGTCCACAACCACCATGTGTGTATCATGTATGTTTGTTAAAATGACATGCAGTGTAGTCCACAACCACCATGTGTGTATCATGTATGTTCTGTTAAAATGACATACAGTGTAGTCCACAACCACCATGCGTGTATCATATATGTTCTGTTAAAATGACATACACAGTAGTCCACAACCACCATGTGTGTATCATATATGTTGTGTTAATATGACAACAGTGCAGTCCACAACCACCATGTGTGTATCATATATGTTGTGTTAATATGACATACAGTGTAGTCCACAACCACATGGTGTATCAATATATTCTGTTAAATGACATAGTGTAGCCACAACCACCATGTGTGTATCATACATGTTGCGTTAAATGACATATAGTGTAGTACACAACCACCATGTGTGTATCATATATGTTCTGTTAAATGACATACAGTGTAGTCCACAACCATGATGTACACAGTATAAGTTCTGTAACATGACATGATGTAGTCCACAACCACCATGTATGTACACAGTATATGTTCTGTAACATGACATGATGTAGTCCACAACCACCATGTGTGTACACAGTATATGTTCTGTAACATGACATGATGTAGTCCACAACCACCATGTATGTACACAGTATATGTTCTGTAACATGACATGATGTAGTCCACAACCACCATGTATGTACACAGAATATGTTCTGTAACATGACATGATGTAGTCCACAACCATGATGTATGTACACAGTATATGATCTGTAACATGACAATGTAGTCCACAACCACCATGTGTGTACACAGTATATGATCTGTAACATGACATGATGTAGTCCACAACCATGATGTATGTACACAGTATATGATCTGTAACATGACAATGTAGTCCACAACCACCATGTGTGTACACAGTATATGTTCTGTAACATGACACGATGTAGTCCACAACCACCATGTGTGTACACAGTATACATTCTATTACATACCATGTACATACATGGCGCCACATGCATTTCGTTGATTCAACGCCTATCTTGCACTGAATTGGATGAAGATAAGTGATTGCTTGTTTATTTTCGTTATCCTGAGTGTTGTGTATCTTGCCTGAAGAAGACCTAAGAGGTCGAAACACGTGTTTTGTCTTATGATTCGCTGGTCAATGTTTTTTGGCGGAGCTTTAACGACAATTTTCAAATTTCTATTCCCAGGATTTCATTTTTTTCTTCTAGCATGGTGTAAAACGTTTGCATTTGTTATATTCTTTCCATCCAAATACAACATTCATATTTTTCTCTCTTGCACATGTGTGATGGCTCCGAGTGTACATCACTGTTGATGTGCGCTCATGCATGTACACGTGTACAGTGTGTATGTGTACATGTAAATGTGCGTGTGTGTGATGTGTGTATGTGTGCATGTGTGCATGTGCACATATGTGTGTGTGTGAGAGAGAGAGAGAGAGAGAAAGAGAGAGAGTGAGAGAAAGAGAGCATATATGCATGTATGCGCATTAGCTTCATGATGTAGAGTGGAATGCAGAATCAAAAGTGACCAGTTCCACGCCTTGAAGTTTAACTAATCAAAGACGAATCCCGTCTGACATGTGGAGGATCACAGATGAAAGATTACTGTTCCTTTCTGAACAATTCAGATTATCAATGCAAAACACCCCGCAGCCCAGAGTTCACATTTCAACAGTAAACTTCACAGAGACTTATC
>CM065747.1:37124501-37154501 GCA_033310375.1 Conus canariensis | reverse complement strand
ATGGACATTCAGCACAGTCCATCTCACTGCACTATCCAGGGCACATGGACATCAGCACAGTCCATCTCACTGCACTATCCAGGCACATGGACATCCACACAGTCCATCTCACTGCACTATCCAGGCACATGGACATCAGCACAGTCCATCTCACTGCACTATCCAGGGCAACATGGACATCCAGCACAGTCCTCTCACTGCACTATCCAGGGCACATGGACATTCAGCACAGTCCATCTCACTGCACTGTCCAGGGCACATGGACATTCAGCTCAGTCCATCTCACTGCACTATCCAGGGCACATGGACATTCAGCACAGTCCATCTCACTGCACTATCCAGGGCACATGGACATTCAGCACAGTCCATCTCTCTGCACTATCCAGGGCACATGGACATCCAGCACAGTCCATCTCACTGCACTATCCAGGGCACATGGACATCCAGCACAGTCCATCTCACTGCACTATCCAGGGCACATGGACATCAGCACAGTCCATCTCACTGCACTATCCAGGGCACATGGACATTCCAGCACAGTCCATCTCACTGCACTATCCAGGGCACATGGACATTCAGCACAGTCCATCTCACTGCACTGTCCAGGGCACATGGACATTCAGCTCAGTCCATCTCACTGCACTATCCAGGGCACATGGACATTCAGCACAGTCCATCTCACTGCACTATCCAGGGCACATGGACATTCAGCACAGTCCATCTCTCTGCACTATCCAGGGCACATGGACATCCAGCACAGTCCATCTCACTGCACTATCCAGGGCACATGGACATCCAGCACAGTCCATCTCACTGCACTATCCAGGGCACATGGACATCCAGCACAGTCCATCTCACTGCACTATCCAGGGCACATGGACATTCAGCACAGTCCATCTCTCTGCACTATGATGGCTGGAGTCTTTAAGCCAGGGTATGACAACAAGAACAACAACAACAACTGCACTATCCATGGTAAACAGGAAGCCCAGGAAACAGAAAAGCAAGGACAGCGGTTGCAAGAAGTCCAGGAAGACACCTGTGAAGAGGTGAACATGATAGCCAGGAAGGAGCAGAAAAGAAGATGGCTTCAGCAGCATCCTGACTACAATGCCAGAGATGCCTTCTGCCTCCAGCCAAGAGACCCAGTGACCATTATGAGATTAAGGACAGATAGAATCAGCCGTCACATGTTCATGAAGTTCCACATTGGTGATCAGGCATACGTGTCCCTGCGGCACCTCTCCCCTGACAGTGGAACACTTTCTCCTGGAATGTCCAGGGGACCAGAGCCGGAAACCTGGCCTGCTGAAGTGCTGATGAGAGACAATCTTTCCTGGGGAATCACTGGCATACTACAGCATTCATTGGAGCTTCTGGAGCTTACTGTCTGAGTAAATAAGGAAGAACAAACAAGACAACATTCAAACAATGCAGCTGCAAAAGTACAACTAGAATGATGTGAGAATGCCAGATGCAGTATCAATGAATTCACTGCTGGGAAGAAGAAAAGGATCTGATATACTTTTTAGCTTGAACTTAAAGGTAAAAATGCTGGTGCAAACTGAAAACAGAAATTAATTCAATAAAGCAGACTCAAGATAAAAGAAAGCATTCAGACCTACACAATACTTTAACATGACTAAATGCAATTCAGTATTATCAGTGCAGGTGAGATTCATAGCTGGAAAAAAACTGCTGGAGCCCTACACCTCATGTGTGTGTGTACACCAACATATGCACACAGTAATATGTATATATGCACATCTGGCATCCGTAACCCAAAACCAAACCATTAAAATACCCAGCAGACATCCGCATGCTTGAATGCCCAACCTCATGCCTTCTGCCAGCTAAAACCGCCTGATGGACACTCACAGCTCCTGATTACATATTCCTGTAAGGGCACTCAAATGAAAATACCTTGGTTGTCTCTGCTGCCAAAAAACTGAAAATCAATCTTGAATCACAAGTGTTTGCAAATGCAAAAAAAAAAAAGGAATATGTGCCTTGCACACCCATCCCAATTCTAATGTATATGACCCCCATGAGAAGCAAACAGTGATCACAGATCCGGAGGAATATGTGCATGCGTGCCTGCCTGCATGCACATGCGTGTGGATGTGTGTGTGTGTGTGTGTGTGTGTGTGGTGTGTGTGTGTGTGTGTGTGGTTGTGTGTGTGGTGTGAGTAAGAGAGAGGGAGAAAGCAAGCGAGAGAGAGAGCGAGAGACAGCAAGTGAGAGAGAAAGCGACAGTGTGTGTGTGTGTGTGTGTGTGTGTGTGTGTGTGTGTGTGTGTGTGTGTGTGTGTGTGCATCGGTACATGTGTGCTACCCCGCATGTGTATATCACCACACATATGTTAAGTTGTATTCCATGCAGATACACACAAAGGACATGGCTGTAATACTGTAATGAATACACTTTATTAAAGTATGAAGATATTGTTACTAGTTCTTTGTAACTCGCACCTTGGCAATAGTAACAGATGATTCATCATTGTTGTACACCTTGGCCAGTTCGTTCCAGGTTGGGGCCAATCGCTTGCAGTGCCCACACCTGATGGCACACACCAGTGCATGATGGAAGAACATACAAACTTATAGAAAATAGGTCAAGTAAATCATCAGAAAAAGGAATGTGACAAACAAGAGAAAAGCAGCATCGCAGTATTAGATAAACTTAGGAAAGATGAAGATACTGTGCAAACCTGCAGAGATGTTTTCTGCATGACAGCACTTTAAAAAAAGTGCTGCCCCCATGGTCGATCCATGTTGATTATGACTCTGTTTTATCCGAGTGGCATGGCAGCCAGGCAGCACAGCGTTACAACCTGGGGACATGCCACTTCTCACAGCTTATCTGCACATCTAGCTCAGCGATGGAGCACAGTGCATGGCCAACAGACATCTCACTTCTATGAGGCAGTCACATTTCTTATTACAACTTCTTTTCACATCTGACTCAGCTATGATGCACCACCAACATGCCACTTCTACCGGAAGGTCACTTCTTGTATAACAGCCTGTGGGGACATCTACTCACTTGGCACAGGCTGGCGTCAGATGAATTCTTTTCTTCATCTGTTGCTTCAAAGTTCTTGATGATAGTTGAAACCACGTCAGTTACAAAATAAACAGGAAAATCTGACCTTGCAATGGACTTTTGAAACACATCGATCGCTGGAAAGCAACATATGAAAGTGAATTCTTGAATCCTGTTATCTCTCAATAGAGTCAATTGAAACTACAAAGAGATCTGTTTAGTCTTCTACCATCACATGTTATTTCACTGAAACTAGTTAAAAGTTCTGTTGCGGCAGCAAAATACTACCAAAAAAAACAGGAGATTTCCTTTTCAAATTCTTGCCAAGGAAGGCAAGTTTATGTGCAATATACAAAATGTGCAACCTCATGAAATGCTGGGACAGTGGAGAATAAAAATCTGCTTGCCCTCAGCCACTGGATAATGCTCTATACACAATGTGACCCTTTACCAGCCTTCCAGTGTCCCCCTCCCCCACTCCCCCCCCCCCTTCCAGTGCCCCCCCCCCCCCCCCCACCACTCCCTCCCCCCGATCAAAATACAATATACTTCATATAATACATAATCTTCATTCGGTATAAGTCTTCTAAAGATGTGTATCAATTAACTTTGGGTGGAATATGATTCATACTAAATAGAGAGGATCCTCAGTATGTGCGTGTTTGTGTGTGTGCGTGTACGCATGTGCATGCATGTGTGAACATGCTTGCGTTTGTGCATGCATGTGCATGGAAGTTTGGATGATGGGCTAACATAACTGACACTCGGTGACTCACACACATAACATCTGATATATATGTAACACAAGTGATTGACAATTTGGAATGGAAACAATTCACACAAATTGCTCCCTGTTACAACAGAAGATTACGTTTCATACAAAGTCTTAAGTTTTGTGTACGTAACACACTTTTTTTTCCCCCAAATAGATTTTTTTAAAATCCTAAACGAGTTTAATAAAAAAAAAACTTATATAGCTACCTTCCCTCGCTGTGATTTCTGACACCATTAAAACATCTTCGTGATGGTACATAATTTAATTTAAAACAATTTGGTTTTACATTGTATTTGTCCATTCAACCAATTTACATATACACATTTGTAAATGATCTCTGTCTTCAGTATTACGGACTGCTGAGTAAGCCTTGGTGTCCTCTGCAAAAATTTTGACATCACAATCAATCTCTTCAGGCATGTCATTTATAAGTTATATAAACAGCGTTAGACGCATACAGCGTGTCAGACGCATACTTCCAACAGAGTTTGACGATTTTTAAATCATACCGCCTTTTATCAAAGGGCAATAAATCTTGTTTCAGGGACAGCTTTGGGCCTTTTCTTGCAGTTGCTTCCCTTAGACCATTCTTCGTGTCTTCTGTAGTAGTTTTATACGGATTTGAATTGTCCTACTCTCAGTTCCCGCGATCACATGATTTTGAACACGATCACACGATTTTGAGTGGATCAAGCATTTTGTGGTCAAATTCTTGTTTTTTATGCAGTTGTAGAGGGGGGTGTTGGGGGAGGGGGGGTTGGTGTTGGGGGAGGGGGGGACAGGTGGAGGGGTGTGGGATCAGATTAGAGATTTGAAGCCCTCCAGGGTGGGGCTGAGGGCAGCCTCAGCAGGAAGGCTGTGCCAGTCGGGTATGGTCCTGGGAAGAAGGATTTCTGTCTATACAGAGTCCTGCAGCTGGAAAGGTGGTATGTTGCTGGATGGGACCGTTGGGTTCCTTTGGGTGCAGAGGGATTCTGAGAGGGTTTGTGGCATGTGTTGATAATGAGGCTTCCATTGTGGTAGTTGTAAAAGTTCACTAGTTGTGCCTTTCTCCTTCGTTCTATGAGGGGGGACCACTGTAAGGTCTCTAGCATGTCCTGGAGGTTCTCTGGTGTTGATGGATGACCCAGTGAGCAGCTCGCCGTTGGATCGTTTCCAGCTTCTTGATGTCCTTCTCTATGTAGGGGCCCCACACAGAGCTGGCATATTCAAAGGTTGGGCGGACTAGTGATAGGTAGGCTTGTTGTTTAATGCACTGGGATCCTACCTTCAGGTTCCGTCTCAGTAGGCCATGAGTCTTGTTGGCACAGTTGGAGACATTGTGGGGGCTCCAACTGAGATCAGAAGTGATGGTGATGCCAAGGTATTTGAACTTACTGACTGTGTCAAGGGTGTGGCCACGGAGAGTGTAGTGGAAGGATTTAGGTTTTTTAGGGCTTTATTCATCTGCTCAACTGTAACTTCTACATGGGAAATACCTGGAACATTTTTCTTGCATGAAAACTCTGGAACATTATGGTTACTCTCCACTGTAAAAACACTAGCAAAAAAGCTGCTGAATACACTGGCTTTTTCTGTGTTGTGTTGTGTTAAGGTACCATCTTCCTTGATTAAATTTGCAACCGATTCTTTCGGCAAAGTCTTACTTGCAACATATCGGAAGAATCCCTTAGGTTTTCTCTTTGACTCTTTGGCTAACTTAGTTTCCTTAGCCTTCACATGTTTCCTTGACTCCCAAGTTACTTGGTTTCGAGCTCGTGCGTACAATTTATAATTCGCAATAGTGGGTTATTTCTTGTATTTATAAAAGCTCTACGCTTAAAAGCTCTAAACAAATGAAACAAGTGAATATAAAACCAAAGAGATAAATGTAATAACTGAGACCGCAGAGACACATGAGCATGACAACTTTGACTTCTCGATGATATGAGGCAAGTGACAAACTTTGTCACTAGTCATGCCACGAACGCCGTCACGGTTCATGGCCTTGTCACAACGCAACGTGAACCAACTTTAGTGAAATTATTGACGCACGTCATTACATCGATGAAAACTTACCAAGGCGCAAAGAACATCACAAAATGCTTTTTATCGTTTATTGCAGACTGAAAAGCATCTCTCTCATAGCTGACAGCATCTGAGCCATGGTCGTCATCACATGATACGCAAACAAGCATGAACAGAGAAATTAGGCAGACGACGTGTGCGGTGTTGGCAGCCATGTTGACGCTTCTGTAATGTCACGTGACTGCAGATCATTTCACAACAAAATTGAATTGCATAACAAAATAAAATCAAGTTGATAACATGAATGACATGCTTGAAGAAAAATATAACCTCATGCATTTCCTTTCTTCTGTATATTTTTTCTTTTTCTTTTCTTTTTTATCGGAAGTGTAAGAAATCTGCACAAACTTCCTCTACTCACCAAAACAGGAAATTGGACACACGTTTTGCAATCACTTGTTCTACTTTAGCTAAGGCCTTTCGGCGACTTGTGAATTGTAAAGCGAAATAATGGCATCAAAAGATGAACTTGCTTGTGTGTATGCAGCTCTGATCTTGGCAGATGATCAGGTTGCTATTACGGTAAGATGTTTGTGGATTTTTACTTGGCAGTGGTGTGTGTGATACTACTTAGCGACTTTTCATGCTGGTAAACTTGATGTTTATCTTCGGAAATAGTCGCAAACCAGTCAAGGTAGCTTGATGCCTTTAGTGAACTCTCTATGTGACTGCTGGTCTTTAGTTAGTTATGACGTATTTTAGTCAACTAGTATCGGCTAGAAATTGATGCACCAAGTAGGCTTACAAAACAAAAGCAGAGAACTATAGACCTGTATCTCTTACAAAGTTAATCCATATCAGGAAAATTACTTGAAGTTGAACATAAAATATATAGTAGCATAATGGACCATCTTGACAAATATAACTTCTTAAATAACGCCCAGCATCGTTTTAGACAGCGAAGGAGTTGTGAGACTCAACTTATAACAACTCTCAATGATTTTAATAACTGTCTTAACAGACAGCAAATAGATGCAATTTTATTAGACTTTTCTAAAGCCTTTGATAAGGTTGACCATGAGGGCCTGCTACTTAAATTAGAACACATCAGCATTGGCGGTTCTTTGCTAAAATGGTCTAGATCATTCCTCGTTGGGAGAACGCAGAAAGTTATTGTGGAAGGGTCATCATGCCATTGTAAACCAGTCTTGTCAGGTGTACCACAGGGAACTGTTCTGGGGCCCATGTTTTTTTTTAATTTAAATAGAAATGACATAAGTAGAAATCTCTCCTGGAACTACTATCAGGCTTTTGCAGATGACAGCTTAGTATATAGAACAATCAGAAGCAAGAATGATACACGCATTCTACAAGAAGATCTAAACGCTTTACAAGAGTGGGAAAGAACTTGGAAAGTGGAATTACATCCACAGAAGTGCCAAGTGTTGCGTATATATATATGTAATAAATGCTCAACAACTAGATCAGAATACTCTGTTCACAATACTATTCTTAAAGAAACCCATGCTGCAAAATATTTAGGTGTGATTATAGATAGTTGTCTCAAATGGAAAGAACATTACAGTTTAGTATGTAAGAAAGCAAACATCTTAGCTTTCTTAAATACAGGAATAACAACAGCCCCCAAAAGGTTCAGGACGACTGCTATAAAACACTGGTTAGACCAGTACTGGAATATGGTTGCTCAGTCTGGGATCCTTACAGTCTAAAGGACATTGATAACCTCGAAAAGATTCAGAAGAGAGCAGCACGGTTCGTGACAGGGAACCATATCAGAGAGAAAGGAAATCAGAGAGAAAGGGAATACTAGGAAGAACATGAGGAAATTAGAATGGAAACCCTTAGAAGAGAGAAGAGCTTTTATTAAACTTAATACCTTCTTCAAAGGCAGAGCTAAACTGATATCCCAGTGGAACAACTAGTATTGAATAAAAGTAGCACCGGGAGTGGTGGTCAATCTTATGCCATACCTGCATCAAATATTGACAGCCATTTACATTCATTTTATCCTAGTTCTGTAAGGCTGTGGAACTCACTGCCGGGTGCCATCAGGATTAGCACAGATGCAGTCTCTTTTTAAAAATCAAATTGATACGACAGTCTTGAGATCTGCATATTGACTGATTTTTCTATTTTAACTTCCCCAGATATTTTATGGTTACCTAGGCCTTAACCTGGCCATTGTTTTTAACTTTTTAAGTATCATGTGCGACCCCTTGTTGCCAAATTTTGCTCCAGGGGCCAACAGGCTGAGTCGCACTTTCTTTTTTTAACATGCGCGCTGGTGACCTACTCATTTTTGAGTGAACCAGTTTTTTAGGAAGAAGAAGTTACATATTTTAAACCCGATCAGACTGATGAAAACCGATCGGGCGGAGAGAGGGGATTTTAGGTAGGGGAAGGGGGATGTAAGGTAAGAATGTTAAATAACCCAGCCGACCGCAGAGGGCCATATCACTATCAGGGCTGTCACCACTTCAAAGTCAACTCACTATTCATTCATTCACAACCCTTTATGATACAGCTTCTTAAAACATACGGAAAATGGAAATTTTGTTGAAAATCTTTCAACTGGAAATCTCAGATCAGATTAAAAAAAAAAAAGTTTTAAGTTACCTTTACACTGGTCATGACATATAAAATATAAATTGTTAGTAATTGAGTAAAGAATAATATAAAACAAAACTGGTATGCTTGTGGGTGTTCGATTAGGTGCTTACCTGTCCAGAATGTGAAAATAACAGGTGGCACATCCTGCTTGTCATTCTCAAGAGCTTGTTAACAAATGATCCAGTCTATGAAGTTCCACAGTATCCAGAAATAAGTTACAGACTTTTACAAAGGAAAGTCAGTGTTGATTATACCAGTCTTCCACACAGGTAATCCAGGTAAGAATGAATAAATTCAATAATGAATAGTTCAGTTTTTACATAGAAATCATGTGCTGATAACACAAAAAACACCCCAAAATGGTCACTGTCAACAAATGTAATAGTTATCCCACACTGTTGTCGTTTAGGTTTGAAAGGTGTAGGATCATCTGGAAGTGCTGCACCGAGTTTTTCTTCCCCACTGAATGGCATGTTGAAATTCCCCTTGCCCGTAGGCACTCACCCAGTCATTGTCTGTGTCAGTCTCAAGATCATGATTACACCCACCATACCCAGTTCATTCAAAATGTCCATAACTTCTTCACCTGCTTTTTCCTAAACAAATTCAGCCAAAATATCTCCAAACAAACCAGTTCCTACTTTTATTGCATTCTGCTTTGGGCACTGCCGTTTTTGTTTGCCATACGAGTCTAGTCGCGCTATGTATTACAAGCTGCTGCCAACTATAAACCAGGCTAAAATGCTGAAAAATCCATGTTCCGGGGCTAGTTAAGTCATTCAGGAATGCACCACGCAGCTTCTTCACTCAAAAAGGTGTGAATGGTGTAAAAACGAATGGCAATTGTGCAGCCGGCATAAAACCAGTTTATCTTCGCGACCACCAGAGATAGATGACAGGAACTCTTAGGTTTGGATGGATCTGGAAAAGCTTGTTATTCATTGGTGTATTCCAGTCCTCCTGCCAGAGGGCGCTGATATAATCATAACTTTCGGTTTCAATTCAGAGTAGGGGATAAATCTATACGTTAGACCGTATCTTTGTTGTAGCATTCTCGGCCAAACGATCGGCTGTTTCATTTCCCTGAATGCCAACATGACTGGGAACCCAAGCAAGAACAGTGTAGTGACCTTCTGCTTTCTAAGAGGTAAAAAGTTGGGAAAAGGGTTTTGAAGTTCAGGACGATAGTGGTTACGGCCAGCTGTGGCCTCCAAAGCTGACAGCGAATCAGACAAAATAGGAAGTCCTTGTTTGTAGATTGAGAGATTATCTTCAGTGCTAGAAAAGGTTGCAGGTGGGGCTTTGACCAGTATTGAATTCTGTTAAGGCAGTGCACATTATGGGAATAGGAAAGATAGATTATGCAAAATGAAAAAAATTGCAAGTTGCCACTTCAAGTGCTATCAGTACTTTCGAAACCAGTGTATGGATTGGTAAATACCTTAAATTTTCGTAACCTTCACAGGGTTTCAGGTTATCATCATGCACACAATATTTTTGCATGAGAATCTTTAGAGTTTGAAATGGCGCGACACAACATATATCTCGCTCATGTGCCATGTTGTCATGCCCCTGTCGCAGTGTCATGATGGATATCAGTCCTCTCTCTCCTCAGTCTTATGGCACACCAGAAGTCAATGAGTGCCTGTCAGTGCCACCACTCAGTCTTATGGCACACCGGAAGTCAACAGTGAGTGCCTGTCAGTGCCACCACTCAGTCTTGTGGCACACCGGAAGTCAACAGTGATGCCCTCATGCCCCATCGTCTATGGCCACCAAAGTCAACACGATGCCGTCAGTGCCCCATCAGTCTTATGGCACACCGGAAGTCAACAGTGAGTGCCCGTCAGTGCCACCACTCAGTCTTATGGCACACCGGAAGTCAACAGTGAGTGCCCGTCAGTGCCACCACTCAGTCTTATGGCACACCGGAAGTCAACAGTGAGTGCCCGTCAGTGCCACCACTCAGTCTTATGGCACACCAGAAGTCAACAATGAGTGCCCGTCAGTGCCCCCAAAGTTCAGTCCAAGACTTGCGTGATGAGCTTCAACCAATTTCTAAACAAAACAAGTGACAAGACTTGTCTCTAAGATTCGAGTTCAAATAGTAGACTTTGCATCCCATTGCTTTTCTGCAGTGTTGGCTCTGTATGTGTTGTGTCAGTTACAGTGCAATTTGCAAATAGAGAAACACACCACCAGAGGCGGAGTGGTAACTGGCAGAATCACAAACTGATTAAAAGAGTTTGGACAACAAAATTTTTGACTATCAAACATTACCTTTTTCAGACTGATGATCAATAAATCTTTACACATATAAA
Organism: Conus canariensis; assembly: GCA_033310375.1. NCBI lineage: Eukaryota > Metazoa > Mollusca > Gastropoda > Neogastropoda > Conidae > Conus > Conus canariensis. The sequence goes on along the minus strand of CM065747.1, from coordinate 37,143,722 downwards.
ATATTTCTTTTTCTCCCACAGTCTCTGTATCTCCCTCTCACATAACAGTACACACACACGTGTGCGCACATGTTCAGTAGTCTACCAAACAGAAACAGTATGCAGTGACACATTTTCATAAAAAGTATTAATAGTAATGGTGATTTCATTGCATGTATGACACACAGTCACACAGTATGGGAAGCCCTCGTTAACTGAAGTTATAGCATGCATTTTCAGCATTTAAGGTCAAAATGCACATTTGTGTGGGAACAGAGATCCAGTTATGTATACTATAATCAAGTGACCCATATTTTGCAGTGCTTACTGGAGGCTTTTGAACTCATTTTTATCTGGACAAAGAACCATTATGACAATTAAAAATTGTGTAAGGGAATTGGGTGTCTTATAGCAGCATGTATCTTACCATTGGCAAAGACCAAAAATTGGCAATAATTAGTTTCTCCGTTAATGTAACCTGGTTTAGCCTCAGCTAGCTGCTTGAGGCCAAGCGTAGGCAAGTGATTGCTTTGTTTTTTTGTTGGTTTTTGTTTATTTGCTTGTTTTTTAAAATTGATTTTTGGCTGAAATTTACTCATAATTCAGCTAAGTTGTTCGGTGCTATGTTTACAGGCAGATAAGCTGAACACCATTCTGAAGGCAGCTGGTGTGACTGTGGAACCATACTGGCCAAGTAAGTAGAGAAGTAGAGCCTTACTGGAACATGCATTCCTGATAACATACAACTTTGGTTCTGTTTGTGCACAGATTTTAAGTTTGATCATTGATGGGAGACACACTGATATTTCAAATGAACTGGATCAATCTGTGAAGTTAAAAACTTTCCAACTTGGTAGAATGTGGGAAAGCAGCTGTTTTGCTGTAGACCAGATGTTGATTGGTTTGTATTCTGTGTCTGTTTCCTTGCTGAGTGAACAGTCTTGTCTTTTGCTTATTTAACGTACATGCAAACAAATCTCGCTCTCCCCCTCCATCCCATATGTCTCTCCCTTTGATAATCGTGCGTGCATACATGTGTGCGCCGACATGCATGCAAACCTCACAGCTTGCGCCATCCTCTCCTCTCCTGCTCCCTCTTTTCTCTTGTTCGCACTTCATTGAATTTTCACTGCCCCTTCTGATTCTACTGGCGGCTGTTCTTCCAGCCATCGTTTTGACCTCAGGGTCTCGGCTTACCACTGCATCTTTTGTGGGAATGGAAAGCCACAGCATCCGGCCAGCCTTGACCCACCTCAGCAGCAGAACCGTGGCGCTGGATAGCATGGCACAGAAAAAGTCCATGTAAACGCAGATGCTCGCATGACAGGCCGGCCAGGCTCACTAGGTTAAAAGTGGCAGTGTCAACGGCCCCTTTGTCTGATGCTGTCATTGGCATCCAGGGCGGATCGAGGTCCAAGTACAAGGTGGTTCATGTAGACAGACTGTGGCATGATCGTGCACCTGGACAATATTCATGGACTGATGACCAGCCACAAGAAGCAGAAAATACTGCTGTGCCAAGGGAAACGGAGTCATCAGATACCCCAGGGTCATCAACACCAAGGATCAGCAAATCAAATAAATCCATTGATTCTGGAACTACTGACCATAATGAATCTGTGCAGTGGTGTGAAAGTCAGGCGTTCTGAGAGAACAAAGAAGAAGCCTGACAAGCACAAAGATTATCAGTGAATTTCAGAGACTACTCATAATGACTTGGTAGATTAGCTAAGTACAAACTATAAGGGAAAAAAAAAATGAATGCTCGGTATACTTGTCTTGTCCAGAAGGAAACCTGTTAAAATGAGACTTGGAAAAAGGAACATTGAAATGTAAAGTTAGCTGTTCGTCATTTCAATAACCTTTTTGTATGCTGTTGTTGCATATCACCTCATTTATGGAGAATTAGATCCAGTTGTAGATATATTGGTTTATTATTGTTAAAATAAAATTGATGGCACAGAAGATTGCATACAAAATGCTTTCTGATAATAGAGCCGAATTTGTTTAAATGTTTTGGGCATTGTTGGGAATGTAAAAATGTGTGTATAGATTATTGTCGGAACGGCAATCAGTTGAGGGAGGGGGTAGTGTTATGATCTAGTGTAGGCTGTGGCAGACGGCTTACCATGCAGACCATTGGAAATCTTGTTAGTAAATTGATATCATGAGAGAGATCAAGGTTGCGGGAACTTCAGTTTAATTAACCAATCGTTTAGTTGTCATTAATGACGATTCGGGGGTTTAAACCATGTTTTTGTCTTGGGAGATGGAATGAGAGCTTAGGGTTTGACAAACTAAAGGATGTGAATGGAAGATCAAAGTGATGAAGTAAATCTGTTTTAAGATTCTCGAGTGGGTTTAGAGTTGCTGGGGAGTAAGCTGTCACGATTTTGCGCCAGCATAACAGTTTGTTGTTTGTTTTTGGTTGTTGTTGGGTTCCCCTCCATCATAAGAGCATTTTGGTATTGGTAAAAATGTATTCTGAGTGAAATGTTCATGCTTTACCCTCTCTGTTGAGACATAACAATAGGCTTTTTCACTTGTATTAACTCGAAGAGTGCCTTTAAGCCGTCAGCTGACGCCGAAGTAAAAATGCTTTCCCAGTGCCTATGGGCCGTCCACTGACGTCATGCATTTTTCTTGAATTTTCATTCGTTACTATTTCTATTAACGGGCTTAAATAGAGCATGCGTAGTAAGCCTTATATGTCTGTAGTATTAAAATGATATGCAAATGACCACACGTGAGGGGAAAGCCCATTTATTCTCATCACTGACTGGATGACCAGCCAGCACTTCGTCTCGCTTGCAAAGATGGCGGCGCAACCTTCGACAAGCGTAGCGACCAAATCAACGTATTTACACAGCTGATCAGGCTCTGCTAATCATTTTTGACAAAGACAATAATCTTTTATTCAGTGACTTACTCGAGCATGAAGGTGAGATGATGATAGTGATAGAATTGCTGACCATATTCGTCAGTTATTGAGTCGGGCTGTGTGACCTCAGTGTGTGTTCAGCTGACGGCTTGCCAGCATCGAACGAGCTAGTCCTAGTGTGTACTCTGCACTGCGTGCCAGTGGCCAGTGATGCGAGAGGGGAGCGCGGCCTGCTTGCGGCGTGACACGGGGCAGAGGAAAGGTAGGGAAGAGGAGGGGTGAAAGAGAGGGTTGAAGTCCAGCAAGGGGGCGTGGTGGGGGGAGGGGGGCTTGGTCGTGGACTGACCTGTCTGCATAGAGTGTGAGCGTCTTGATAGACTTCTAAACTGTTTTACTTTCATTTACAGGTGTAGTGTGACAATACAAACTTTATTTTCAACCTTTTTGCTTTGTGTTCTTTTTTGGATGTGAAGCTGTAGTGGTAAATACATATGTTTTTGATCATGCAAAAAAAATCTATCCAAATCTAAATGCCTAAATATTTTTTTATTATCAAAATTAAAACAAAAGAAGCCCAGATTCAAAATCTTCATTCAATTTCCTTCAAAAATCATATATATTTCATTTTTATATCTTTTGTAGTTTCTGAGCTAGAATTTTTTGTTAATTATTACCCCCAAATCATTAGATTTTCCTGGCACTGGGAAAGCCTTTGTTTGTAACATTTTAAGGCAGTGAACGGGTTAAGAGGTGTAAAATTTGTTTCAAAAATTAATTGCCAAGGGAAATAATTTGTTGAAAGCATCCGGTGCAAAATAATGTTTCCAGTCCTGACCTGTTTGCCAAAGAAGTAATTATCTTGTTTACTGCAAGTACAGGCCTGCGTGTCTTAAATGTGATGGTCTTTTAGTATTTGTAGGGGTGTTTAGTATGTGTAGGGACCTGTTGGTCAAAGAAGTGATTGTCCCATTAATGGTGTCTTTTCCAAACCTTGGATGGTCATGTAAACTTTGGGTCCAAGCCTGGCCATCAAAGCCATGGTAATCTTGAGTAACGTGCAGTTCTGTTTGTTGCCAGCCTGTGGTACACAGATTGTCATGTCAAGTGTACACATGTGCAGGCCAGTTTAGCGAAGCCATGTTTGTCTTAAGTTTGTGCTGACCCTGTTTGCCAAAGCAGGGCTCAAAGTGCCAACCTATTCATGTGTAAGGGGTGGCTAAATCTTCTGGCAGACGAGCAGAAATGCTCTGTCCACTAGTCCACAGGGCAATCGTTTTTATTGACCAACTGTTGTCTGTGATATTGATAAGGTGTGGGATCAGTCAGTTCAGTGCAGGTCAGTAACACTTCCCTCCTCTTAACACGTTCACACCCGTATGCCCCACTCCTGCTAAGTGGAAATTTGGGAGGATAGGTAGATTTCTTTGATGTGCTTCTTAGGACAGAGAAAAATGAGCTGAGAATTTCTGATCATGGTACTGACTGTGTTTGCAGGTCTGTTTGCCAAAGCCCTGGAAAACATTTCCATCAAGGAGCTTGTGAGCAACGTGGGGAGCTCTGCTGGTGCTGCCCCTGCTGCGGCTGCTGCTGGGGGGCTGTGCCTGCTGCTGCTGCTCCAGGTAGGTGCTTCAGCCACCAGTGCAGATCAAAGGAAAGGAATTGGTTGTCATTTTCAGGAGTTTCTACATCTCCCAAATGAAATTTCTGGGGTTATGTTATTTGCAGGATTTTTTTTTGTTGTTGAACAGAAACAAAGAGAAAAAAAGAAAATCTCTTTATTTTATTGTAACTATTGTGCCAGTAATCACAAATCTTTGCACTACTGACAAGCTAGATGTTAGGCCAACATCAGCTGGCTGCCTGAATGAATATCTGTCAGGCTGGAGAACTGTCCTGGGATCCAAGGATTTCCAAGAAAATCATATGATTTTCAGAGGCAAGAAAAGCAAGTATTTCAGGGGATGTTGGGAGGAAGTCTGATAGAAAAAAAAAATTTAATCACCCTGAGTCTAGTACCCTGTCCACTTTTTCCAGTCCAGATTTCCATGATTATACATTCAACGCAGTGCTACCCATGGTTTTTATGGTGTATCACAGCTCTCCTGCGTTAAATCAGACCAGTTTAATGGCAGGCACATATGTAGGTGAACGCGGTTTGTTTGGCACTTCTTTTATACTGGCTGTGCATCATGCGTAGACTTTGTTTTGGCGGAGAAGATTATGTTTTGAATGTCGCAAATTGTAAAACGAGGCGAAGTTTTAAGGAAGACAAAATTGTCAGCTGGTGGAGATTTGAGTGGGCTGAAAAGACCACAAAGGTGAGCAATTTCAATCAACGGTTTTCGACTTGTTTTCGGAAGGTGCACAGGCCAGGAATGGCAGGATGTGGTGGTTTTAACGTCTCTCTTTGAACAAGTGAGCTGCAAGAAGCATACTGATGCTTCAGGAGCACTGGACTGCTATCGGAGCAGACTGGATTTTTTTTTTTTTTATTGATTAGCGCACTCGGGACTGCCAGTTATGTCCCCTACTTTTCCACATAGACTACCCATTTTTAAGGGTTAGGTCTCCTGCACAGCATGTGATACTTTTACCATTTCTTTCAGTGATGGTCAGTTGGAAATAAATCTCATATCATGAAGGGGGGGGGGGGGGAGTATAATGTAGATTAAGAGCATATTTCAAGCATTCGTTGTCTTCTTTTCTATTTTTTAATTGCATGGTCAGATATGTGTGTTTGTAAGATAACTCCAAAATGTGGACAAATTGCACAGTTTATTTACTGTCAAGGCTTATGTTCAGTAAAATATTTTAAGTAGATGTCGGGTGCTGCGTGTATTGATGTAATATTAATACTAATAAATGAGTGGTGGTTACAAAGTTGAACATTTCAGTTGAATTAGTGCCCCTCATGTTCAAATAGAAGTGATTTGAATTTTGATCTGCAAGGTGATTCTGGTGGTTTGGGGGCCCCTGAGTTTTTCACTCGTGTATCAGTCTAGCTTTTCAGAACTGTTCATATTCAACATCATTTAATATGTATGTTCATTTTGTTCTGTTACAGCTGAGGAGAAGAAGGAAGAAAAGAAAGAGGAGTCTGAAGAATCTGATGAAGACATGGGCTTCGGTAAGTCTTGGCTGTGCATTTTTGTGATGTGCATCGATTTATTGAATATTGGACTCTTAGAGGTGTGACACCATTGTGTTAAGCCACCAGAAGGCCTGACCCCATGCTTCAGTGTTGATTGTTTTTTTCAAAAGTGACTCACCTCGTCAGGGCATCAGCAGACTGAATTTTGTTGTTAGAGGGGTTTGTGCTGGTGTTTTTTGTAGTTGCCATCGAGTGTGTTTTGTATTTGTTTGAAAGTTTAGTTTTGTAAAGTATGCAGCATTTCCTGTTAGAAAGCCTTTTTTTGTCATGAACAGTACCTTCTGTCAGCCTAGTCAGATCCTTCAAAGATTGTGAACTGACAGTGATGATAATGTATTGTGTCTTGGGGCTAGCTGCTTTTCATTATGTCCAGGTAGGTTGTTGACATGTATGACGAGGACAGGCAAACTGCTTTTAAGTATTGCATAAACTGCTTGAACATCCGAGTACACTCTGTGCATGGTTTACAACACATCTGCCATGCCTTACTAATGTTAGGGGAGAGGGAAAGAACAGAATAAGAAGAGTCTGGAAGTATGGAGCACAGCTCTGTCTTTGGTTCACTGACATCATATAGCTCCCTGTCTGTGGATCAGAATTAACTTTATCAAGGCGCTGGATCCAGTGACATAAACATCCTCTCACACACACACACCACACACACACGCACACCACACACACACACACACACACACACAGGCAACACACCACATTATAACACACACATACATGCATGCATTCACACTGTTTGTTTACCCTCCTGAATTGGGCGTTTTCTATGATGCGTCATGCCATATTATTCCACTGTGCCATAACAGTCATACTGCAGAGAGAGAGAGGGGTTACGAGGGGAAAAAGATAGATGTATGCATAAAGAGGAGAGCAAAGTTCACAGGCTTCTGCATGCCATACACAGCCTCCACATAAAGCACAGGTGTCGTGTGCATTCTTCTGACAAGGACTAGGTGGCCAAAAAAAGGGCGACAAGAGCAGCTTTATTGCTGACCACATGTACCAGTATGTATCACAGAAAGTCCGTTCACTGGAGAAAAGCAGCAGTGCACTCATTTTCTCCCAGAAAATAGGATGGAGGGTATAGATGAGACTTTCACTGTACGAACTGTCATGGCTGATTTTGTTCATCCCCGTGGTGTGCAAAAGATGTTGGGTATATTAATGCTGTCCAGTAACGGGCAAGTGAATTGTGACCCAGTTCATACAAAAGTTTGACCAACCAACTCATAGGTGTCTAAGGTTTGATTTACTTTGTTAAGAAATGATGATGTTAGCATGTGTTTCAGAACCATGTTTTGGTACTATTGCAACTCTATATGAAAGGAAGTGTTGAAGGGTTTTGAAGGAAGTGGATGATCAGTTGTTTTGAGTAAGTGGGGAAATGAACTAGATGTTTCCCATTCAGTGCTCTTGCCTGCTTTTGTCATGTAAATTGATTCAGTATCAAAATTCAAGATTGGCCACGAGTTAACCCTTACACTGGTTGTCGCGACAACCAGTGTAAGGGTTAATAGTACATTGTTAAATAACCAGTGTAAGAGTTAATTATGGTTGTGTCTTTTTGTTGCAGGTCTGTTCGACTAGACATCAAGCGCAGAGCATGAGAACTGTTTTGTTTGTTTTTTGTTTTATTTCCCCTTTTTTTTTATTCTTTTTAAAAAAAAAAAAAAAGAAATAAATTGAAATCCTCAAAATGTGTTCATAGTCTCTGTTGATTCTGCATCAGTTATTATCCAGTGGCTGCATCTCGATCTCCCCTACCCCGGCCACCTCTCTCTCTCTCTCTCTCTCTCTCTCTCTCTCTCCAAAATGTCTTTATTTAAAACTCCTTTTGAATCTGCTTATCAAGTGCCTTTAGAGATGAGATGCAGAAGGTAGGTTCTGGCACACTTAAAAGATCCTGTGAAAATCATGCTATAGAAATAAGTAAACGGTCTTGTTTCCATCTAAAGCGGAAAAAAAATCTCAATTCAAGCCATGTGGTTGAAGAACGCAAAACAGGTTGTTGGTTGCTTTAGTTCTTTGTCTTAGGTTTAGAGGTCAAATAATGGACGTTTTACTCGCCCCATCCATAGTTCATTTCCAGCATAGATTTCTTTTAACAAACACTTTGATTTTTCTTATTAAATTGCTGAAAACAGTTTAAGTCTAAACCATATTTGACCGATGACTAGTCGCTTCCTTGTTCTCTCCTATATCCTCCATTGTTCTATACTTGGCTTATCTCGCCCATTGTTATCACTCTAGTGCGTTCTGTCGTGAATTCTGTCATTTTGGCCTTTGCTGTTAAATTTTGATTAGATGCCATGCTCAGAATTTTGCCAGTATCACTTTTTTTTTAAAATCACAAACATTTTCTATGGTCATCTTGTGCAGATTTCCTTTATAAATTCAAATCTTAACACATCGGCTGCTGAACTTGAATGAAAGTTTGTATTACCAGATTGGAATTAGAGTGCCTGTTGTGTAGAGTATAAATGCCTTCACCTGCGTGGGATCCGCTGTCCCATGTGAAACAAGACTAGACGAGCAAGAAGTAGCAGGTCTCTTGGACTGTCTGCCCCCCCACTTTGCCTCTAGGATGCTACTGTCTCTCAATGGCAAACACACTTGTCATCCACAGTCAAGAGTTTACTGACATTTCTCCACATTTTGATATTGTACATGGCATCTTTGATGCATGATGTTTGTTTTGTAACTGGCAAACTGACATATAGCCCCATTCTGTTACAAAATTAACATAGAAGTGTCTGAACGGGCTTGAGTGAAGTGATCGTGTCTAAACATGAACACCACAATACATTTTTATGTGGTCTGTTCTGGTTCATCCCACAATGATCGCTTCTTGGTTTAAAGTCTCATACCTTTCAATGTGTTCAAATAAATTGTTAATCTGGCTTTTCACAATTTGTCAACCTTCATTACCCACTCTGAAAGTCAGCGGTTTATTTATGTCGGTGTCCAACATTTTTCCTCGGGTAAATTTTTTTTGCACAAAAATCATGAAGAAACAAGCTTTTTTTTTGTTGACGTTTTCATTCAATGCGAAATATTCATGCTGATACAATAGTCTTCGCGCGCGCGTGCACACATACAACAAAAAAAAAAGCCCATAATCATGTCTGTTTTCATTGTCACACCAAGTGAGTATCTTCCCCCCCCCCCCCCCACCCCGTACTCTCTCCACGCACCCACAACATAGCTTGGTCTCCATGTACAGATATGAGGAAGAGGTCTGCATCCACCTCGCAATGTCTCCACTTAGTATGTCTGAAAGATGAATGATGCCTCAAAGTTTCCTCTCTACAACAAGAGCTTGATTTTTCACCATTTCAGGCGTTTCTAGGAAATGGTCTCAATCCACAGCTGAATAAGTGTGGCTACCATGAAGCCAATAAGACAGGCGAATTGTCTGATAGTTTCTTTCTCAAAGCATTAACGGTCTTCAAAATACTATCAACACATGAGACTGTATGACAGGAGACTGTCAAAATGGTATCGGTGATGATTCTAGTGCTATCGTTGACTACATTTACATTTCCTCTCGATGACCATACTCGCAATGCTATTACTGAATGATCATAGTCGCAGTACTGTCGGTGAATGACCACAGTCACAATGCTTTCAATGAATGACTGACTACACTTACATTCATGTGAATGACCATACTCAATGCTATTACTGAATGACCATACTCGCAATGCTATTACTGAGTGACCATAGTCGCAGTACTATCAGTGAATGACCACAGTCACAATGCTTTCAATGAATGACTGACTACTCTTGCATTCCTGTGAATGACCATACTCACAATGCTATTACTGAATGACCATAGTGGCAGTACTGTCAATGGTCATCAATGATCACATGCACAATTCTACCACTGAATGACCATAGTGGCAGTACTAGCAATGGTCATCAATGATCACATGCACAATTCTAACACTGAATGACCATAGTGGCAGTACTGAATGACCATTGTGACAGGGTTCATAGCGTTTGGGGAAAAAAGATATTTTCCAGGCCCTGGAAAGTCTTTGAAAAATAAGAAAACATGAATATGGTTTGTGAATTTGGATTTAGGTCACCAATATAGAAAATCCACTAGGAAAAAAAAAACGGGGACCATGAAATTTTAACATATAAGAGGAAATAACTATAAAATAAATGCGGTTGGATGAACCGCAGCGAATTGAGCAGAAACGAACTTTCGATTTCTAGCGTAACGCGAGTTACTTCCCTTGGAATATCCAGGTCTCTCCGAGAAATCAAAATGCCGGGCCAATGCGTTTTCAGCGAGCTTTGGCTCAAAAATCTGCGTTATAAACGATGGCTGCGGAAAAATGCTGGCAACAAGCGGTCTGCGTACTGTGCAGCATGCAGAAAAAACATCGATATAGGATCGATGGGTGAAGGAGCCCTCATCAGCCATAATGGCAGTAAGTTAATACAAAGCTGCTGGTCCTGATGGCATTCCTGCAAACTCTGAAAATTATGTGCCAATGAATTGACTGAGGTAAACCAACTACTTTTCCAAGCTTCACTGGACCAGGGAGTAATACCTGATGAGTGGCGAGATGCTAGCATTGTCCCTTTATTCAAAAAGGGTGACAAAACAAAAGCAGAAAACTATAGACCTGTATCTCTTACATCCATATCAGCAAAATTACTTGAACACATAATATATAGTAGCACAATGGACCATCTTGACAAATATGACTTTTTAAATAACGCCCAGCATGGTTTTAGACGGCGAAGGAGTTGTGAGACTCGGCTTATAACAACTCAATGATTTTAGTAACTGTCTTAAAACTACAGACAGCAAATAGATGCAATTTTATTGGACTTTTCTAAAGCCTTTGATAAGGTTGACCATGAGGGCCTGCTGCTTAAATTAGAACACATCGGCATTGGCGGTTCTTTGCTAAAATGGGCTAGATCATTCCTTGTGGGAGAACGCAGAAAGTTGTGGAAGGGTTGTCATCCCATTGTAAACCACTCAGTCTTGTCAGGTGTACCACAGGGAACTGTTCTAGGGCCCTTGTTTTTTTTAATTTATATAAATGACATGAGTAGAAATCTCTCTCCTGGAACTACTATAAGGTTTTTTGCAGATGACAGCTTAGTATATAGAACAATCAGAAGCAAGAATGATACACGCATTCTACAAGAAGATCTAAACACTTTACAAGAGTGGGAAAGAACTTGGAAAATGGAATTTCATCCCCAGAAGTGCCAAGTGTTGTGTATATGTAATAAACGCTCACCAGCTAGATCAGAATATTCTATTCACAATACTATTCTTAAAGAAACCAATGCTGCAAAATATTTAGGCGTGATTCTAGATAGTCGTCTCAAATGGAAAGAACATTACAATTTAGTATGTAAGAAAGCAAACAACATCTTAGCTTTCTTATACAGGAATATCAACGACTGCCTCCAAAAGGTTAAGGACGACTGCTACAAAACACTGGTTAGACCAGTACTGGAATATGGTTGCTCGGTCTGGGATCCTTACCATCTAAAGGACATTGATAACCTCGAAAAGATTCAGAAGAGAGCAGCACGGTTCGTAACAGGGAACCATATTAGAGAGAAAGGGAATACTAGGAAGAACAGGAGGAAATTAGAATGGAATCCCCCTTAGAAGAGAGAAGAGCTTTTATCAAACTTAATACCTTCTTCAAAGGCAGAGCTAAACTAATTGATATCCCAATGGAACAACTAGTATTGAATAAAAGTAGCACCAGGTGTGGCGGTCAATCTTATGCCATACCTGCATCAAATATTGACAGCCATTTACATTCGTTTTATCCTAGTCCTGTACGGCTGTGGAACTCGCTGCCGGGTGCCATCAAGATTGTCACAAATGCATTCTCATTTAAAAATCAAATTGATACGACAGTCTTGAGATCTGCATATTGACTGATTTTTCTATTTTAACTTCCCCAGATATTTTATGGTTACCTGGGCCTGAACCTGGCCATTGCTTTTAACTTTTTGAATATCGTGTGCGACCCCTTGTTGCCAAATTTTGCTCCAGGGGCCAACAGGCTGAGCCGCACTTTATTTTATTTTATTTTATTTTTTAACATGTGCGCTGGTGACCTACTCTTTTTTGAGTGAACCAGTCTTTCAGGAAGAAGAAGAGAAGAAGTGTTCCATCGCGCGGGATCACAGGTCACATTCTCTTGGCCACAGGAAGAAAAATGAGACGAAGTCGGAAAATGACTTTTGGTGAACCTTTTGTTTCAGTAGTTAGCCAAGCTATCCAAACGCTCGCCCACCAGCCATACCTCAACCTTCTTGTTTTTTTTACGTTGTTCAGGTTGACGTTTTTGCCCATTAAAAAAAGAAAGCAAAAGTGTGTGGCTGTGAATGAGTTAGACAAGGTCATTGCTGAAAAAAAAACTGGAGGAAAGTAGAGCCAGAAATTCTGCTACCCATGTTTGAAATATGTGTGTCAGTTCTTTTGCATTTAATTTTAAATGAACTTGTGGTCAACTACAACACATTGACTGCCTTTGGAATTGACAGTTGTAATTTTTATGACATCTAGGACAGAATCCAATGATTCATTTTTCAAACAACGGCAGTGCATTGTGGCTGGACAAAAGGAATATAATAGTCTACATTTTCTTTGGGTCATCACAAACAGACAGTGATAAGGCCAGAAGATTGGTGTGATAACGAGGAACTGTTCTATTAAAAGGTAATCTGTCTGTTTGTGTGTGTGTGTGTGTGTGTGCTTATATATGTGTCCCTTTTATCTACTTCATTTCAGTTTTAGGGCCGTTTAAAGGTCTTTGAAAAATCCAGAAAGTGGTTTTAAAAGTTTGGGGATGCTCTTAGGCTATGAACCCTGTAGTGGCAGTACTGTCAATGGCCGCAATGGTCATCAATGATCACATGCACAATTCTAACACTGAATGACCATAGTGGCAGTACTGTCAATGGTCATCAATGATCACATGCACAATTCTAACACTGAATGACCATAGTGGCAGTACTATCAATGGTCATCAATGATCACAGGCACAATTCTAACACTGAATGACCATAGTGGCAGTACTATCAATGGTCATCAATGATCACAGGCACAATTCTAACACTGAATGACCATAGTGGCAGTACTATCAATGGTCATCAATGATCACAGGCACAATTCTAACACTGAATGACCATAGTGGCAGTACTATCAATGGTCATCAATGATCACAGGCACAATTCTAACACTGAATGACCATAGTGGCAGTACTATCAATGGTCATCAATGATCACAGGCACAATTCTAACACTGAATGACCATAGTGGCAGTACTATCAATGATCACAGGCACAATTCTACCACTGAATGACCATAGTGGCAGTACTATCAATGGTCACATGCACAATTCTACCACTGAATGACCATAGTGGCAGTACTATCAATGGTCACAGGCACAATTCTAACACTGAATGACCATAGTGGCAGTACTGTCAATGGTCACAGGCACAATTCTACCACTGAATGACCATAGTGGCAGTACTATCAATGGTCACATGCACAATTCTACCACTGAATGACCATAGTGGCAGTACTGTCAATGATCACAGGCACAATTCTAACACTGAATGACCATAGTGGCAGTACTATCAATTGTCACATGCACAATTCTACCACTGAATGACCATAGTGGCAGTACTATCAATGATCACAGGCACAATTCTACCACTGAATGACCATAGTGGCAGTACTATCAATGGTCACAGGCACAATTCTACCACTGAATGACCATAGTGGCAGTACTGTCAATGATCACAGGCACAATTCTAACACTGAATGACCATAGCGGCAGTACTATCAATGGTCACAGGCACAATTCTAACACTGAATGACCATAGCGGCAGTACTGTCAATGGTCACAGGCACAATTCTAACACTGAATGACCATAGTGGCAGTACTAGCAATGGTCACCAATGATCACATGCACAATTCTAACACTGAATGACCATAGCGGCAGTACTGTCAATGGTCACAGGCACAATTCTAACACTGAATGACCATAGTGGCAGTACTATCAATGGTCACCAATGATCACATGCACAATTCTAACACTGAATGACCATAGTGGCAGTACTGTCAATGGTCATCAATGATCACAGGCACAATTCTAACACTGAATGACCATAGTGGCAGTACTGTCAATGATCACAGGCACAATTCTAACACTGAATGACCATAGTGGCAGTACTATCAATTGTCACATGCACAATTCTACCACTGAATGACCATAGTGGCAGTACTATCAATGATCACAGGCACAATTCTACCACTGAATGACCATAGTGGCAGTACTATCAATGGTCACAGGCACAATTCTACCACTGAATGACCATAGTGGCAGTACTGTCAATGATCACAGGCACAATTCTAACACTGAATGACCATAGCGGCAGTACTATCAATGGTCACAGGCACAATTCTAACACTGAATGACCATAGCGGCAGTACTGTCAATGGTCACAGGCACAATTCTAACACTGAATGACCATAGTGGCAGTACTAGCAATGGTCACCAATGATCACATGCACAATTCTAACACTGAATGACCATAGTGGCAGTACTGTCAATGGTCATCAATGATCACAGGCACAATTCTAACACTGAATGACCATAGTGGCAGTACTGTCAATGGTCACAGGCACAATTCTAACACTGAATGACCATAGTGGCAGTACTAGCAATGGTCACAGGCACAATTCTAACACTGAATGACCATAGTGGCAGTACTGTCAATGGTCACAGGCACAATTCTAACACTGAATGACCATAGTGGCAGTACTGTCAATGGCCGCAATGGTCATCAATGATCACAGGCACAATTCTAACACTGAATGACCATAGTGGCAGTACTAGCAATGGTCATCAATGATCACATGCACAATTCTAACACTGAATGACCATAGTGGCAGTACTAGCAATGGCCGCAATGGTTATCAATGACTACACTCGCAATGCTATTACTGAATGACCATAGTGGTAGTACTATCGATGGCCGCAAATGTTATCAATGATCACATGCACAATTCTAACACTGAAAGACCACAGTCACAATGACGGCACTTGTATTACAACACGTTTATCAGTGACCAGTCACAACTCGTGTCAGTGGCTACAGTCACGGTACTATCACTGAGTGACCACATTCACAATCCTATCGATGAATGATTACAGTAACAATACTATCAATGAATGACCACAGTCACAATGCTTTCAGTGAATGACCACAGCCACAATGCTATCAATGAATGACCACAGCCACAATGCTATCAATGAATGACCACAGCCACAATGCTATCAATGAATGACTACAGTAACAATGCTATCAATGAATGACCACAGCCACAACGCTATCAATGACCACAGTCACAATGCTTTCAGTGACTGACCACAGCCACAATGCTATCAATGACCACAGTCACAATGCTTTCAGTGAATGACCACAGCCACAACGCTATCAATGACCACAGTCACAATGCTTTCAGTGAATGACCACAGCCACAACGCTATCAATGACCACAGTCACAATGCTTTCAGTGAATGACCACAGCCACAATGCTATCAATGAATGACCACAGCCACAATGCTATCAATGAATGACCACAGCCACAATGCTATCAATGAATGACCACAGTCACAATACTATCAATGAATGACCTTCAACCTTTAACCTATAATGAATCCAGGCTGTATCCACAGTGTATTTAGAGCACTATTCCACCTTAACCTATAATGAATCCAAACTGTATGCATAGTGTTATCCATTCCACTTTAACCTATAATGAATCCAAGCTGTATCCACAGTGTATTTAGAGCACTATTCCACCTTAACCTATAATAATCCAAACTGTATGCATAGTGTTATCCATTCCACTTTAACCTATAATGAATCCAAGCTGTATCCATCAGTGTATTCAAAGTTTTATTCCACTTTAACCTATAATGAATCCAAGCTGTATCCACAGTGTATTCAAAGTTTTATTCCACTTAAACCTACAATGAATCCAAGCAAACTGTATGCACATTGTTATCCATTCCACTTCAACCTAGAGTGAATCCAAGCTGTACCCACAGTGCACCCATGGCACTGTCCTGCACGTGCTGCGAGACATCATGTTCCTGTGGACATGACAGAAGAAGTCCACGATCGTTGGTCATTCCAGTCAATATTTATTTTCATCACTTCTCCTTTAATAGTCCGGTGTGGTGCAGACTGCGTGCTGGTCACACCTGTTTCACTCCTATGACAGGGGACGGAGGTGTCATGGTGCATATTGTGTGGCGAGGGGCTCACCGTGGAACGTCTGAATGGAGTGTGGAGAAGTGCACGATCACAGGCACAACAGCTTCACCGCCCGTTCCCCGGAGACCTTCCACGCGTTTCCTCTGATTTTCTTCTTCTTCTTTTTTTTTTAATCAGAAAATCAGTATTTTCCACTTTATTCTAGGTCAGTTCTTTAATTTTAGCTCTTGGGTGTTTGATTTTTAGTCTTAGCGTTTTTGGTGGTGGTGGTTGGGGGGGGGGGGGGGGGGGGCTTGTTTGTTTTTGTTTTGGGTTTTTTGGTTTGTTTGGGGTTTTTTGCCTGTACTTCCTTCTACCAAAATAGCTATATTTTCATTCGCGTCTGTGGGTTTTGCTTGTATTATGCAAACATTACCAAACCTTGACTTACAAAGGTTCATTTCTTCAGAAGATGGAATGTAGCCCTAGACAACCCTTTCCATTAATACTGGTGCCGATCCTCATCAAACAACGGATCCAGATCGGCGGCCTTTATTGACAGGATTACTGAACGTGAATACAATGAAATTACTTTTGCCATTATTGACAGCCTTGGTACAAACAAACTGACCATTGAACTTGAACACTTGATGCGAAGTTGTGCATTTGCATGGAATATGTAAACTTCCAAGTGATATTCGTGTTTTTGTATTATTAATTTTTAAAAAATTTTTAAAAAAAGGTGGGGGTGGGGGGGGGGGGGGGGGGAGGCCTCAGCTGACTCCCTGGGCAAATCCCAGACTGACCGACCTGCTAGAGGGCAGCACTGTCCCCAGTGCTCTTCGAGGTCAGTTCTGTTCTGAACTTGTTTCGTTGCAGCCCTGATGTAGTTTTGTGGTCTGCCCGGCCATAAACAGCCAGGACCTGCCTGCCAATGCTCACACTCGTACTGCTCTGTTAGTTGCCGCTGTCACAGCTCTGTCAGTGACCAGGTGGCAGACGACCTGAGCGGCTCCAGGTGAGTAGGCCAATAGAATGGTGAGGAAGACAGAAAGGTGAAGAAAATAGAAAGGTGAGGGAGATAGAAAGGTGAGGAAGATAGAAAGGTGAGGAAGATAGAAACGTGAGGAAGATAGAAAGGTGAGGGAGGTAGAAACGTGAGGAAGATAGAAACGTGAGGAAGATAGAAACGTGAGGAAGATAGAAAGGTGAGGGAGGTAGAAACGTGAGGGAGGTAGAAAGGTGAGGGAGGTAGAAACGTGAGGGAGGTAGAAAGGTGAGGGAGGTAGAAACGTGAGGAAGATAGAAACGTGAGGAAGATAGAAAGGTGAGGAAGAAGAAAACGTAAGGAATGCACACACTGAGCTGGCCAAATGGGCACAGCGTGATCTGTGACGGTCAGTACAACATGTGTGATCTGTGACGGTCAGTACGACATGTGTGTGGTCTGTGACGGTCAGTACGACATGTGTGTGGTCTGTGATGGTCAGTACAACATGTGTGTGGTCTGTGACGGTCAGTACGACATGTATGTGTGTGGTCTGTGACGGTCAGTACAACATGTGCGTGGTCTGTTACGGTCAGTACGACATGTGTGTGGTCTGTGATGGTCAGTACGACATGCGTGTGGTCTGTGATGGTCAGTACGACATGTGTGTGGTCTGTGACGGTCAGTACGACATGTGTGTGGTCTGTGACGGTCAGTACGACATGTGCGTGGTCTATGTGGTTAGTACGACATGTGTGTGTGGTCTGTGACGTCAGTACGACATGTGCGTGGTCTGTGACGGTCAGTACGACATGTGTGTGGTCTGTTACGGTCAGTACGACATGTGCGTGGTCTGTGGCGGTCAGTACGACATGTGTATGGTCAGTACGACATGTGTGTGGTCTGTGACGGTCAGTACGACATGTGTGTGGTCTGTGACGGTCAGTACGATATGTATGTGTGTGGTCTGTGACGGACAGTACGACATGTGTGTGGTCTGTGACGGTCAGTACGACATGCGTGTGGTCTGTGATGGTCAGTACGACATGCGTGTGGTCTGTGACGGTCAGTATGACATGTGTGTGGTCTGTGACGGTCAGTACATGTATGTGGTCTGTGACGGTCAGTACGACATGTATGTGGTCTGTGACGGTCAGTACAACATGTGTGTGGTCTGTGGCGGTCAGTACGACATGTGTGTGGTCTGTGACGGTCAGTACGACATGTGTGTGGTCTGTGACGGTAAGTACGACATGTGTGTGGTCTGTGACGGTCAGTACGACATGTGTGTGGTCTGTGATGGTCAGTACGACATGTGTGTGGTCTGTGACGGTCAGTACGACATGTATGTGTGTGGTCTGTGACGGTCAGTACAACATGTGCGTGGTCTGTTACGGTCAGTACGACATGTGTGTGGTCTGTGATGGTCAGTACGACATGCGTGTGGTCTGTGATGGTCAGTACGACATGTGTGTGGTCTGTGACGGTCAGTACGACATGTGTGTGGTCTGTGACGGTCAGTACGACATGTGCGTGGTCTATGTGGTCAGTACGACATGTGTGTGGGTCTGTGACGTCAGTACGACATGTGCGTGGTCTGTGACGGTCAGTACGACATGTGCGTGGTCTGTGACGGTCAGTACGACATGTGCGTGGTCTGTGGCGGTCAGTACGACATGTGTATGGTCAATACGACATGTGTGTGGTCTGTGACGGTCAGTACGACATGTGTGTGGTCTGTGACGGTCAGTACGACATGTATGTGTGTGGTCTGTGACGGTCAGTACGACATGTGTGTGGTCTGTGACGGTCAGTACGACATGTGTGTGGTCTGTGATGGTCAGTACGACATGCGTGTGGTCTGTGACGGTCAGTATGACATGTATGTGGTCTGTGACGGTCAGTACGACATGTATGTGGTCTGTGACGGTCAGTACGACA